>CM060926.1:49905983-50365983 GCA_030737875.1 Allium sativum
CTAGGGGTTCTCGGATAAATCAAAACATTCAAACTTTTAATGTCGAAATGGAGAGATCCTTATCTCTTCGAGATCGATGTTACCCAACTAGGACTGTTCAACCTTCTGTCATTTTATTTCCATCAGTTGAAGGAAATTTTGAGCGCAAACAATCAAAACATTCAAGGGGTACTAAAATTTACTAGCTTTGAAAATGCTTACGAATTACCCTTAGAAACTCAAACTCCTCAGATCATAGATGGACAACCCTATTATTATCCTCAAGACTATGTCAATGTCATAGCTCAAAAATAGTCCCTACTCATCCACATACCACCCTAATTGGAGAAATCATCCAAATTTCTCATGGTCTAATCCCAATAATGTCGCCATGATATCGAATCCGAATTACCAAGTTCCAATCCTCAAATTTCTTCTCAATCTAAGCCTTTGAGTCAACCATATAAGCAATCTAACTTTCAGTCGTCAACTCAGTCTTCTTCATCTTTGAAGCATCACATGAAATTTTTTGGTTAGAGAAAATAATAAATAATAGAGATGATGTAACACCCCACCTCCGCCAGGGTGGCTCTTGCAAGCACTCTGACTTTGGAGGGGCGTTTGTACTGGGTAAACATGCATAATGATATATCAAGGAAGAACAAGAACATATGCATATATGTAAACAGAGTAAATAAGATAAGTAAAACAGCGAAAGATTTCAAACTATTTCAAAACAAGTCTGGTACAACATAATGTCAACTTTCCAAATACACAAGTCTAGATAAAAACAACATCACTGAAAAACTGAAATACATAAGTACTATCCCCAAAATAAGTGATAACCATAGCTAGCTTCATGTCAAGACCGTACATGAGCTAAAACCCCACAAGCAAGCGATCAGAAATCCAAGCTAAGCTCCAATATTCCCACCCTGAGAACCTGGGGGGGAAACGGAAGAAAAGAGGCGAAAGAAAAACAGGTCAGTCAAAGAGACTGAGTAAGCCCTACTACAATCAATGTAAACTGATAAAGTTAACTGGCATGAGAAGAAGGGATGAACATAAGGATAACAACATACTAGCATGATGATTAACCAACAAGGTAGATAAAGGTGTCATCGCATAATCAGATTTAAGGTTTTTGCACCACAGGTGTACCAGCATTCTAACATGTCATGTATAAACAAGAATTTATCCCTTGGCCTAAACTTGGCCCAGTATCAGGTGTTTGACTTAAATCAAGATCCAACTTCTTGGTACCAATTCTAGTATAACAGGATTAGGTGTTACCCCAATGTTTACATCGAAACAGGACGGAACAGAATGGTCCATACAGAGATAGAGTTTGGGAAAAATGGGCTTTTACCACCCTAACAGATAAAGTACAGAAACGGAATGCTAACAATAATGGGCCTTTACCACCCTAACAGAACAGAGTACAGAAACAGAATACTACAATTAGGTGTACACTAGTAGTGGGCCTTTACCACCCTAACAGATAAAGTACAGAAACGGAATGTTAACAATAATGGGCCTTTACCACCCTAACAGAACAGAGTACAGAAACGGAATACTACAATTAGGTGTACACTAGTAGTGGGACTTTACCACCCTAACAGACGGTACCACGCAGAAACAGACGGGTGTTACCACCCAACAAAACAGACGGTACCAACAGAATCAGACAGAGCTAAGTGTACCCTAAATCCTACCCAAGCGATCGACTCCCTAATACATAAATACCCTGTTTCGGCCCCACGATAGGGTGTATCACTCCCTAAAGTGGCAACCAATTGGCACAAGCATATTTACAGATGTCACGGCGTCTTACATCCTCAGAGGCAGACCGGGATCCATGCACGCACATGACCCGGTTGGAACGCACCATCAACACCCATCGCCATTATCAGAATGAACCACTTATAATTAGTTCAGTAAGCATGCCCGGACCCTACCTACAGTTGGGTCAAAGTTTTGATACCAGAAAGGGTTACTGACTAATATGGGTCCCAAACAACAAATGACACAAGTATTCCCCCTTGTGTCCCCAGACTATCAGATTCAGATTAACTTATTAACAGTGTTCAGACATACAAAGTTCAGACGATCAGTTTTCAGACTAACGGATCAGATAACAGATTTACAAACTTGCCTAACTTGGTGTGGGTCCTACAGATCCGCAAAACAGGTTCGTTTAATTTATCAATCAAGTTAGTTTATCCAGACCAGGTATCAAATTGGTTCTCAGCCTTATCAAATTACTGAGTTGGATTGGTTAAGTATAGTTCAACTTAACCCCGTTAAATTACCGAGTTCAGATTGGTTAAGTGTAGGTTAACTTAACCCCGTTAATTTACCGAGTTCAGATTGGTTAAGTGTCATAAGTCAAATTTACTTAACCTTATCATGTAGCATTAATTAATTAATGTGCCTTAACCTCTCACATTAGACTTCGTTGCGGTTACTAGTTAAGCCGGTCGGTTCCGGGTAGCTTTATACCACAACTTGGTCTAACCTCGGGTTCAAGGTACAACATGACCAACTTCTCACATTGGGTCATATTGTTTGTAGCAACTAGTTAAGCCGGTCGGTTCCGGGTAGGTTTACGCTACAAACTCAACCCAACCTCGAGTTGGTCACACTTATATTTTCTAAGTGTCATGTCCATTATGTTTACCAAACATATTACAAGTTTTCAAGCATTTGGGTAGACCTAACTTAATAGGTAAATTCCCAATGGGTAGACCTAACTTAATAGGTAAATTCTCAATCTTATGTTTTTATGTCTTTTAAGTTTACCCAACCCCAAACGCAATCCCATCGCTTACATATCGCAATAGCGCATAAAGGATAGAAAGAGGGAACTTGGCGTAATCATGACATAAAGGTGTTGAAGCCACATGTTTAACATGGTGGCATATGAAATGTACATATGTTCATATACTTGCATATTACATTTTCAGGTCTCAAAAGCATGCATAAAACCAAACTTAGCATATTGGTGATACATGGTGATAAATGACATGTAGAAATGGCCCTAAGTTCGCATTTAGCCTCACATGCAAGTTATCATAAGAGATATGATAACTTACATGTTGCCAAAATGCAACCTTTAACATAAAGCTTGAAGCTTTACGTTCATATACTCAAGGTAAGCTTGCATAACATGATAACATGAGTAAAATGATCCACCCAAACTTGCATACATAACATGACAACTTGCATATCATAACATGGCAAACTTGCATAACATAACATGGCAAACTTGCATATCATAACATATCAAACTTGCATAACATGTCATAGTAAACTTGCATAACATGACATAGTAAACTTGCATATCATGGCAAACTTGCATATCATAATGATCAACCAAACTTGCATCATTCATTTATCTTTAGAGTTTAAATATGAAAGTAGAAAAGGGCTTACAATGCTTATGAAGACACAAAAATATATATAGATTGAGACAAAGCCCTTATGCAATCAAATAAACCCAAAATGCAAGCTCCAATAGAAAAACCCTTGAGCCAAAATGATCAAAACCCTTGCTTTATGATGTAAATATGGAAACTTGACTTGAATGCAAGCTAATGACACTCATACAAGCTTGAAAACACTTGTATGCATGGAAAATTTCTCATAGAAATAACTTAGAAATTTTATGAAGAGAGTGGAGGCCATGAGAGGAATAATTTTGCCATAGTTTAGTTGTAGGGTTGAATAATGATGATTTAGGGTTAGGTTAGGGGCTTATTTATAGAGATTAGGATTAGTTTCAACCTTAGGATTAAACCCTAATTCCAATCTCAGCCCTTAAAACCGAATCTGGCCCGAAAACCTAACCAAAACCCCAAAATGGTGCACCAGGCAAAACTGCCCGGCTGAACCAAGTCGACAGCCAAGTCGATAGGGCTGTCGACTTGGGTCCAACCAATTCGACTGCCAAGTCGACAGGCCTGTCGACTTGGTTGGCTTGGCGGGAAATTTCCCGCCTAGCCTTCCAGGCCCGAAATTCGAAATTTGAACTTGAAATTCAAATCTGTTTTGAACTTGAAATTTTCTAAAAACTTCATTGGGCCTTAATCGGGTCATACGGACTCCGATTTTCGAAAACTCGGACTCTATTTCGCGTATTTTTCCGAGAAGAACGCAATGGCATAGCTCATTTCCCTTGATTCAGATTTATAAATTAAATTCTTCCTCGATTTACGTTATAACAGGTTATTGAAAATACGGGTTGTTACATTCTCCCCTCCTTAAAGGATTTCGTCCCCGAAATCTTCAAGTTAGGAAGAACGTATCCTACCATCCATCATCCATCTACTCAAATCATCATTCACGAGCAATCATTGTCCTTAAAGATTCTAATGCGGTATGAACATATGCAAAAGGTGTGTGTATATGTTCTTATCTAATGCAAAGATCATCAATGCAAAGTATGTTAGTGAAATGAATCCATTATGTATGCAAATAGTCCTAATCATATAATACTATATGTGTGCACAAACATTCGTCCATATTCAACATCCATGTGTTGAATTAACCATCTTGCAACCATAAGAATTGAAAATGTACACACGTCCATATGCAATATGAGAGTGTATTTCAAGCCGATCTAGTGCCTAGTGTGTGTTTATGCATCCACGAGCAACCACTAGCAACCACTTGCATCCACTTGCAACCATCAAACATAACATGTCTCAAACACATGTTTACATCCATAGGATTCCTATCTCAACAAGATACAGTCGAGTGATGGAAGCGAGTACAGATAAAACAAAAACTTGGTACATATACTTACAGACTACTAGTACAGATCAGATTTCCCCAAATGATTCTTAGGAAACTAAGCATGGTAGAAACCCAGAATGTATTCGTCATAGTCACCCTCATGCCCAACACAGATACTCTCAAACCCCAATTTATCACAAACAGATGAGTTATAACTCTCAGGGAGTTTGAGACTATTACCAGATCAAAAGCAAGACTAGCATTAAAGTACCGAGTTTCCATTACAGAATCAAAATACCAAAAAAAGAGTTTCAAACTGAAAATCAGACAAGGAAAATTAAACATCCTACAGACAAATTATTCTAGCCCTAATCTATTCACTCGCCATGCGAGTATTCACCGTTCCTTCCGATGTAGTCCCTTTCTTCTTCGGGCAGTCCCTAGTGAAGTGCCCCATCTCTCCACAGTTAAAGCAAGTGCCCTTCCTCTTTCTGCAATCCTTGTTTAGATGAGTTGAGCTTCCACAAGTAAAGCACTTCTTTTCCTTCTTATCTTCAGACTTCTCCTCCTTCTTTTGCATTTCCTTTTTGGGCCCCGTTTTCTTGTTTTGAGACTCATTCACCTTGACCTCCTTCTTTGCACTCTTGTTCTCTTCATTGAGTAGGGCCATATCTACCAAACTCTCAAACGTGGCCCCCATGGGCACATGAGACATAGCTAACTCCTGTAATGGCTCATTCAATCCTCTAGCAAAACGAAGAGCCTTCTTCTGAGTAGTACTCACCATATCCAAGCCAAAACGAGCTAACTGATTGAACTTGTTCACATATTCTTTGACAGACATGTCTCCTTGCTTCAAAGCAATAAACCTCTCCATTTGCAAATTCTCTTCAGTAGAAGACAGAAACTTAAGCCCGAATCTTGTCCTGAAATCGGCCTAAGTCTCAATGGGCCTAGTCGCGGTGGTGACCTCCCACCAATAAGCGGCTTCATCCTTCATAAGCCAAACCGCCAACAAGATCTTTCTCTGATCATCTAATCCAAAGATAGCGAATAAATCCTCGGTCTCTTTCAACCAATTCCGGGCCTCTACAAAAGTCTCGGTACCTAGAAAGTTCTTGCCACCCATTGCTTTGAAGTCCTTGCAAATCTTCGTGAACTCTACTGGAGGATGCTGAGGGGGAGGAGGAGGAGGAACCTCAGCGACAGGAGGAGGAGGAACATTAACCACTGGAGGAGGAGTAACATTTGGGGGGGGGGGAGGCGGCTTCGGTCGCCCTAGCCTCCATAAGTCTCCTATACCAAACAGGAACTTGCACTCCCTCTAGGATAACAAAGTTATCTGCCATACTGAAATGAAGGAAAAGATAGATTCAGAACGAGGAAACTAAGAATAGATAACTAAGGATTGTGTTAATGGCTTTTGGGGAATAGCCTTTTTTTTAAATACTAGACTTTTCTTTGGAAAATACTTTATACTTGATTTTGAAAATAGTTTTCCAAAAGTTTTAAAAACCTTTTTGTTCCTTCTCGTAAACCATACGCTCTGATACCAAATGTAACACCCCACCTCCGCCAGGGTGGCTCTTGCAAGCACTCTGACTTTGGAGGGGCGTTTGTACTGGGTAAACATGAATAATGATATATCAAGGCAGAACAAGAACATATGTATATATGTAAACAGAGTAAATAAGATAAGTAAAACAGCGGAAGATTTCAAACTATTTCAAAACAAGTCTGGTACAACATAATGTCAACTTTCCAAATACACAAGTCTAGATAAAAACAACATCACTGAAAAACTGAAATACATAAGTACTATCCCCAAAATAAGTGATAACCATAGCTAGCTTCATGTCAAGACCGTACATGAGCTAAAACCCTACAAGCAAGCGATCAGAAATCCAAGCTAAGCTCCAATATTCCCACCCTGAGAACCTGGGGGGGAAACGGAAGAAAAGAGGCAAAAGAAAAACAGGTCAGTCAAAGAGACTGAGTAAGCCCTACTACAATCAATGTAAACTGATAAAGTTAACTGGCATGAGAAGCAGGGATGAACATAAGGATAACAACATACTAGCATGATGATTAACCAACAAGGTAGATAAAGGTGTCATCGCATAATCAGGTTTAAGGTTTTTGCACCACAGGTGTACCAGCATTCTAACATGTCATGTATAAACAAGAATTTATCCCTTGGCCTAAACTTGGCCCAGTATCAGGTGTTTGACTTAAATCAAGATCCAACTTCTTGGTACCAATTCTAGTATAACAGGATTAGGTGTTACCCCAATGTTTACATCGAAACAGGACGGAACAGAATGGTCCATACAGAGATAGAGTTTGGGAAAAATGGGCTTTTACCACCCTAACAGATAAAGTACAGAAACGGAATGCTAACAATAATGGGCCTTTACCACCCTAACAGAACAGAGTACAGAAACGGAATACTACAATTAGGTGTACACTAGTAGTGGGCCTTTACCACCCTAACAGATAAAGTACAGAAACGGAATGCTAACAATAATGGGCCTTTACCACCTAACAGAACAGAGTACAGAAACGGAATACTACAATTAGGTGTACACTAGTAGTGGGCCTTTACCACCCTAACAGACGGTACCACGCAGAAACAGACGGGTGTTACCACCCAACAAAACAGACGGTACCAACAGAATCAGACATAGCTAAGTGTACCCGAAATCCTACCCAAGCGATCGACTCCCTAATACATAAATACCCTGTGTCGGCCCCACGATAGGGTGTATCACTCCCTAAAGTGGCAACCAATTGGCACAGGAATATTTACAGATGTCACGGCGTCTTACATCCTCAGAGGCAGACCAGGATCCATGCACGCACATGACCCGGTTGGAACGCACCATCAACACCCATCGCCATTATCAGAATGAACCACTTATAATTAATTCAGTAAGCGTGCCCGGACCCTACCTACAGTTGGGTCAAAGTTTTGATACCAGAAAGGGTTACTGACTAATATGGGTCCCAAACAACAAATGACACAAGTATTCCTCCTTGTGTCCCCAAACTATCAGATTCAGATTAACTTATTAACAGAGTTCAGACATACAAAGTTCAGACGATCAGTTTTTAGACTAACGGATCAGATAACAGATTTACAAACTTGCCTAACTTGGTGTGGGTCCTACAGATCCGCAAAACAGGTTCGTTTAATTTATCAATCAAGTTAGTTTATCCAGACCAGGTATCAAATTGGTTCTCAGCCTTATCAAATTACTGAGTTGGATTGGTTAAGTATAGTTCAACTTAACCCCGTTAAATTACCGAGTTCATATTAGTTAAGTGTAGGTTAACTTAACCCCGTTAATTTACCGAGTTCAGATTGGTTAAGTGTCATAAGTCAAATTTACTTAACCTTATCATGTAGCATTAATCAATTAATGTGCCTTAACCTCTCACATTAGACTTCGTTGCGGTTACTAGTTAAGCCGGTCGGTTCCGGGTAGCTTTATACCACAACTTGGTCTAACCTCGGGTTCAAGGTACAACATGACCAACTTCTCACATTGGGTCCTATTGTTTGTAGCAACTAGTTAAGTCGGTCGGTTCCGGGTAGGTTTACGCTACAAACTCAACCCAACCTCGAGTTGGTCACACTTATATTTTCTAAGTGTCATGTCCTTTATGTTTACCAAACATATTACAAGTTTTCAAGCATTTGGGTAGAACTAACTTAATAGGTAAATTCCCAATGGGTAGACCTAACTTAATAGGTAAATTCCCAATCTTATGTTTTTATGTCTTTTAAGTTTACCCAACCCCAAATGCAATCCCATCGCTTACATATCGCAATAGCGCATAAAGGATAGAAAGAGGGAACTTGGCATAATCATGACATAAAGGTGTTGAAGCCACAAGTTTAACATGGTGGCATATGAAATGTACATATGTTCATATACTTGCATATTACATTTTTAGGCCTCAAAAGCATGCATAAAACCAAACTTAGCATATTGGTGATACATGGTGATAAATGACATGTAGAAATGGCCATAAGTTCGCATTTAGCCTCACATGCAAGTTATCATAAGAGATATGATAACTTACATGTTGCCAAAATGCAACCTTTAACATAAAGCTTGAAGCTTTACGTTCATATACTCAAGGTAAGCTTGCATAACATGGTAACATGAGTAAAATGATCCACCCAAACTTGCATACATAACATGACAACTTGCATATCATAACATGGCAAACTTGCATAACATAACATGGCAAACTTGCATATCATAACATATCAAACTTGCATAACATGACATAGTAAACTTGCATAACATGACATAGTAAACTTGCATGTCATGGCAAACTTGCATATCATAATGATCAACCAAACTTGCATCATTTATTTAACTTTAGAGTTTAAATATGAAAGTAGAAAAGGGCTTACAATGCTTATGAAGACACAAAAATATATATAGATTGAGACAAAGCCCTTATGCAATCAAATAAACCCAAAATGCAAGCTCCAATAGAAAAACCCTTGAGCCAAAATGATCAAAACCCTTGCTTTATGATGTAAATATTGAAACTTGACTTGAATGCAAGCTAATGACACTCATACAAGCTTGAAAACACTTGTATGCATGGAAAATTTCTCATAGAAATAACTTAGAAATTTTATGAAGAGAGTGGAGGCCATGAGAGGAATAATTTTGCCATAGTTTAGTTGTAGGGTTGAATAATGATGATTTAGGGTTAGGTTAGGGGCTTATTTATAGAGATTAGGATTAGTTTCAACCTTAGGATTAAACCCTAATTCCAATCTCAGCCCTTAAAACCGAATCTGGCCCGAAAACCTAACCAAAACCCCAAAATGGTGCACCAGGCAAAACTGCCCGGCTGAACCAAGTCGACAGCCAAGTCGACAGGGCTGTCGACTTGGGTCCAACCAAGTCGACTGCCAAGTCGACAGGCCTGTCGACTTGGTTGGCATGGCGGGAAATTTCCCGCCTAGCCTTCCAGGCCCGAAATTCGAAATTTGAACTTGAAATTCAAATCTGTTTTGAACTTGAAATTTTCTGAAAACTTCATTGGGCCTTAATCGGGTCATACGGACTCCGATTTTCGAAAACTCGGACTCTATTTCGCGTATTTTTCCGAGACGAACGCAATGGCATAGCCCGTTTCCCTTGATTCAGATTTATAAATTAAATTCTTCCTCGATTTACGTTATAACAGGTTATTGAAAATACTGGTTGTTACAGATGATAAACTCGAACAAATGATAAATATAATGAAGGAACTAATGAAAATTAATGAGAAAGAAAAATTTCCTGATCAACCCGAGGTGAATCCAAAATATAATTCTCGTGGTGTGAACTCTAGTGAGGATGAAAACCATAATTCGTTCAACCCGATCCGCACCCTTAGGTCCGGAAAAACGATTGAAAATAATGTTGTCAATCCCGATATTCCTTCGATCCCAACCTCAAATAAAAATCTTGACGCTCTTCCGATGGCAACCAAGGTCAATTCGTCTGAACCTTCCAAATCTCCATCTTCTTCTTATATTGGCAATCCCAACATCTCTTCTTCTGATGTCGAAAACCCCGACAATATCACTTCTTTGAATGTTGGCTATCCCAACAATCCATCTTCTATACCTTTACCTCCTTCACTTCTTTTGTCTACACCTTCTTCTTCGAATGACCAAGATTCCAAAATAGGACAAGTCAACATGATAAAAACCGTTGTTGATAATACAACAGATTTACCATTTTAGAAAGCCTCTCATACTTCAATAGAATTTCCCACGATGTCTTATGAAGAACTTTTCGAAGATGAACTCAATATTTTAAATGACGAGATTGAACATATGTAAAATCTCAAAGATAATCCTAATTCCATACCATCGAATGAAAGTGTTGTTGAAAACTTAAATTTATGGGATTTTGGTAATCTTCATTTGAATGATAAAAACCATTGTCATGAAAAAATTTGCATGGGAAAGATTTTGATTTCATAATTCACTGACATGCATATTGTACCTCACAAATCAAATAATAAATCATCGCGCATTATTTTCAACAGAGGCAAGTGTACAGGGAAAAGGAAACATCATTCTTTTCCAAACATTCATCATCATCGCAGATTTCATTTTGCATTTGATTTGCAAACTCATATAGTTGTTAAACTGCATTTCATTCTACAAATCATTTTGCATCTAATTCATCAATGGGTACTCTCTTTACATTTAGGAAATGTGTTTACAGTGTGGACACTGTTTAGATCAAGCGAGGGGGGGGCGAGTCTGCATTGCATTCTTTTCATTTTTCTTTAAAAAATTCTTTCTTCTCATATAGGACCATCATGCATTTTAGATCGTAATAACATGCCATTTTTTTGAAACATGACTCATTTTAGATTGGTACAAAAAAATAAGTTAACAATTGTTAGACAGTTGATAGTATTTTTTTCTCGCAACTAAGATCAAATAAGAAATATAATGAAACATTGAAATACAAGCGATAATAGTGTAACTGGTACATGGGGAGATTCTTAAGTGATGTCCATAAAGCCTATTATAAATTGTAGTCTTTTTTTAATGAGTGGAGGACTTAAAAATACTTATATTGGCTTTTGGAATCTTTAAAACTAAGTTTGGTTATGCTGAATTCGCGTAACTCTTTCTTCTTCTTATATATTCAATAATAATAGTAATCCAAGGGTATCCAACATTGCTTGTAAATCTAGCGTTGGTGTGCAAACCCACCAAGCTCTTTCTGACATCTTGTTGACAAAGTTAGCGTCGGTATAATTCGGTCTCATTTTACCAGTTGGATACCTAAGGATTACCGACATCTTGTTGACAAAGTCAGCGTCAGTCTGCACAATCCGCCAAGCTCTTTCCCAAATCTTAGTCAGTCCGCGAGGCAGTGCATGGGTGGTATACCTTGGTATTTTAAGTTTGGTGTGTGTAATTAATAGTAAATTTTAATTTTTATAAAGATAGATAATAAGTAATAATGTCTAAACACTTCTTGACCTTATTAATTTGACTAGCCAAACACGAGGAAATAATAATATCACTTTACATGTTGTGACAAGCAAACTAAGAATTTATTTCATGGCTACACTATGCTATCAACCGAACTAGCTGGCCAAACTAGAGTTTAACATTGAAAACTTGAATTATGATGAAAATTTGTGATAAGTTGAGGTTTCTAAAATATAATCAACTGATTAAAAATTGTTAACTTAATTTGTTGTACCACTTTCCTGAAACAAGTCATGTTTTCATTTAATTTTTTTGTTTTCATTGGCATATGTTTGTGCATTCATATAGTTGCATTAAAATCATTGCATACTACATTTGGATTTCGTGGATAGTATCCGCTGAAAACCCTTACGAGACACCACTCGTCCTACTAGGGACACCTAGAGGTTTAACAGCTTGTTGCATAAGGTCAATGCAATCGTGTTTCCAACGAAAGTGTAATCTATCTAATTTAGTTTTTAATTTTAATTTTACTCAAGGACGAGTAAAAGGTAAGTGTGGGGTATTCGATTAACATAGAAATGTGTTTATTTTATGCTCTTATATATTATCTTTTGTATATAAATAAATATTACTTGGGTATTATTTTGTCACTTTTATAGATATACCAACTAAGCCACATGCAGCCAGATAAATAGAAAATAAAGATCAAAATGTTGTGTATATACATGTGAAGATCTGCAGATGAAGACTTCGCATTGTGTTCTTTTGGAGTTTAAGATATGTTCATCTTTGGTAGAAGAAATCTCCTAAAATCTTATCTCCCTTCAATTAGTCACATGTGAAACAAGGAAGATATGGGAGGAATAATTGCTAATCAAGAGGCCCGGATATTCTCAAAGATACTCACAAGATATTTTCAAGATTGTTTCCTCGAAACAAATTCAAGAAAAGGGCATGAGATATGATAAAATAATTCATATGTAAATATGTAACAACCCGGAATTTATGAACTAATTTAAAAAATTTATTTTAGCTATTTTAATGGATTTTGATTATTTAAAATGATTTATTTTAAATAATAATGATTAAAAATTTATTTAAATCGAAGTTAGAACGTATAAATCTATATTAATTATGAAACGAGCCCGAAATGACGCGGTAGTTTGAAAATTCGATTTTAAATTTCAATTGAATGTATTAAATTTAATATAAATCAGAATTAGACAAAAAAGGAACGTTTGAATCTATTTAACTATATTTGTCTAATGAATGCAAGACATTGAGATTTCACTTTATAAATTGAAAGTTATATCCAGTATAAAATTTAAAATAGTCGCTATTGAATTTATATATGTTTTAAATATATATAAATCCCTTAAAACATAAACTTTTCAAACGACCTCCGTTTTCGACAAAATCAATTTTGTTGGATTCGGAATGTCAAATTGTTGTTAGATTCCAAAATTTTCGTAATTTTTGGAGCTAGTATGTGGCCATGCATAATAAATTGTGAATCGATCAGCCATTTAAGCCAGAGACAGGGATTTTTGAGCAAATGGACACGGAATTCGATGAAACCAGTTTTGTTGGGACCTATAATCAAGACATAATAGCATGCCAATTTTCATCGCCAACGGAGTTCGTGTGCGACCTTGGCATCGATAACTGTCGAACGGAGAGAGCGTGAACTAGATAATTAATATAAAATCATAGACCACCACTATATAATATCTTTTCCCTCCACAAACCCTCATTCTCTCTCCTTCCTTCAAAAATCGTAGCAGCCCCTCTTCCTCTAAAAATATTCTACGAAAAAGCCCCCGAACGTAAAATAATTTATATCTTCCAATCGGAGAATAATTAGCCTAAACTCATAAAGGCAATATTGTAGCTCATGATGATTTCTAAAATCTCAGGACCTATCGTCGCACGGATTCACCGGAATCGATGGTCAAAGTCAGAATGGGGTTTCAGATTTCTGGGTTCTGGGATCAAACCATCGAGTATTAGGTGATGGCAACAAAGGCAAAGTTGTAGAGGAGAGAAAGATGGACAACTTTTCTTGACGTTGTATCGCCTGAAAGTGGACGAGGTGGCGGCTATTTCGAGTTCAACATTGGCGACGGTTTTGGGTTAGCTACGAATGGATTTCGACCTGTGGCAGCCGCCATAGGCGACGATGGCCGAGGGTCTCTGAAGACAATCGACAAGGCTTGGCGAAGTAGTCAGAACCCCGGTGGTCCGCGATCATTTGGTGCGGCGATGTGGGAGAAATTGGCAGCGAATCATATTTGGGTCTAACGTAAAATTCAGACGAACGGAGAAGGGGGAGGTCGCCGCCAGCCGGAAGTAGCGCGACGTTGAGAGGGGAAGAGGTCGTCGGTGCTCTAGTGGCGTGGATCGACAGCGGTGGGAGCTTGGACAATGGGTGCAGCTGTTTGAATGATGATGAAGGGTAATTAAAGTTTTAATTAAATAATTAATTATTTAATTCTTTGTTAAAACTTTAAACGTTAATAACTTTTTGCTACGAACTCAGAATCGCGCGAATCTGGATCCGTTGCGATCGTGGAGTCAGAGCTTCACAACAGAACTAACTGGGTCCAATTTGGAGCAAGTTAGAATTTGAGGCAAATTCAAACCCAAACGGTACTAAAATCACCAAATAAAAACTGATGGAGTGGAAAACAAAGGCGAGAACTCGCTCACTAAATAATTTGGTTAGGTTATTAAGTCATAGCTGATTATGCATTCTAGGTTTCTAGTTAGAAATTGCATCATATAGTTATATTCCCCTTTTACATGTATTATCCTTTTTGGAGCTCAACACATGGACTCTTCACAAATCCCCTGCATTAGAAGCGTAGTATGGATATTAGCAACACTCGCATTTCATACTACGTGGATGGACACTTGTGACACCTTAAATGGCATTGGATGTTGAGTATTTATTTATTTATGATTATTAATGCGATTGATGGTTGATGATTGAGATTGTTGTGTATGGCGCAAGCCCATATCAGGAAAGGGATGATGCATAGACATTATTCCGGTTCTACAAATAGCACCGTTATAATGGCGAATTTTTCTGAAAATACCAATGTATGAAATAATATATATATATATATGCGATAGTTGAAATCGAAATATTCATTTATAAGTTGGACAAATTGATCATGTACACCTATTTAACTGATCTTGATTGGGACGATAAATTTTACACATCGCCCAAATGCATAAATAATAATCCGTATTTGTTGGATGAAAACCACGCACGGGTATTGGGATGAAATTTGACATACACTAATCCCAATTGTATAATTGTATGTCGATCAATCAATTGACAAACTGTTGTAAGCGTTATTTATTTATTTAACGCTTATACAGTTGTAGAATGCACTGTGGATGATGTTTGAATATGAAATGAGTATTTATCATTATTGTTGAATACATGCAATGTATGAAATCCATATAATTAAATTATATCATAATTGATTGAGTCACATGCCAATTCGGAAATAACGAATATTTCAAAATAATATTCATTGAAGAATTAAATTATGATTTTGATGTCCGGTTTTGGATGGACATAAAAATATTGAAATGTGAAGCCGATTTAAGTAGTTAAACACCATTTGAACTCGAACGGGTTCATCAAACGATTTTATTCATTTTATTAATGGATACAAAGGGAAATGGATTTCAAAATCTGATATTTTGAAAATATTATCATTTCAATATTATAGTGATATGAAATATTCAATTTTGATTTAAAATTGAAAATGAAGTGGAAATCATTTTAAAATGAATTTATAAATGATTTATAAATTGCATTTTATATGGAAATCAAAGATATATGTATTATATATATAATGTCTTGAACAGAACGCGCCGCGCAGCGATCGTTCGTGAATTTCGATCATTAACTTCAAATTGATGTAACGGGGGATCCGACCGTTGGATACTCCTAAAACTGGAACCGTTGGGTTCGTATCGAAAAGAGTTTTCCAAAGAATATAAGAGATTTAAGTTTGAATGGTTGGATTTGAAATTATGTCCAAATCAATTTCAGAAAAGGTCGCTATGGATGCAGATCGGTGGCCGATATTGGAAACCGACTATAAGGGCCTTAATAAAATTATTAAAAATATGGATAAATTGTGTAAAATCATAATATATGATTTGGAAAGAGTTGGGTTGAAAAATTCCAAATTTGAAAAGATAAAAGATATTTTTATCAAAATGAACTAGTTATTAACTAGAATAATAATCGAATATTTAAAAATAAATAAAATGGATTTGTAAATGGGTTTGGATATAGCCAGAATTTTCCAATGAATGAATTGGAATGGATTTGAGTGGAAATATTCTTTATAATATTTTGTTATTAGATTCCGTGATTATACGGATATTGTTGAGGAATTTGGAAGATACATATATCGTTATTCCCAATATGATATTCGTTAGTTTCAGAATTTGATACTGAATATAAGGTGATATAATATCTATTTAGAGCCTTGAATTTAATATATTAAATTGGATTTTGGGTTTATCGTAAATGGTGTCTTTAATAACACTGTTCTTAAACCTATTTGAGAAAAGAATAAATCTATTAATTAAGATTAATGAAGTTTACCAATTAATTAATTTAATTGGAATTGAATGGAAACTGGATTTTGGGTTTATCGTAAGTTGTGTTTTAAATAACATTCGTTCTTTTACCCAATTAACAGTGAAGATATGATTTGGAATTTATGATCTTTTAAATAAGATTAATGGAATTTTCCAAAGAATTTTTTTCCAATTTAATATATTAAATTGGAATTCGATTTGGTACTAATTGAGATGAGCTTCTGTCAAGAAAGACCATTACTATAAATGGAATTTAAAGGCCTAGCCGTTATTCTGTTTATAGTATTAGTTTGGTAGGGAAATTTTTATCGATTATACACTGTTATGATTTCCATGTAAATTTCGTTTTGATGGAAGATGGTTTTGGGCTTATTGTGAATGATGTTTTAAAGGACATTCGTTCTTTAACCCAGTTAATGAAAGGATTAATTTTCCTAAAAGTTGAATAATCATAAAGTAATGATTTTTGATATTAAAACCAAGTTGGAGTTTTAATGAATCTTTAATTAGATTGGAATGTGAATGAGATAATTAAATTTATCAAATTCATGATATGATCATGAACGAAGTACCACCAGTTTCACTCTATGCGATAGTTAAATCTGTAATTAGATTTAAAAGTGAAATGGTAATTAAATTTAACGATAACACTGTGGGTGTTAGATATGGAGTACTACCTGTTTTGCTCCATGGGATGAATAGGTTGGGATTGGGATAATAAAATAAATGATTACTTTGGTAAGGCTCGTTAATCCCGACTCGTTTGGTAAACCTAAATTGGGTTTGAGTTGTTAAAAGATAAAATAAAATCTTTGGAAAATGATATCGGAAAGAAGATTAAAGAATAAGTTAAAAGAATTTATCTTTGATAAATTTAATGGGAAACTTTTCCCTAAGATATGAATATTTAAATAAAAGAATATTCTGGATTGGAATGAGGTGTATGATGTGTTTTTATAACACTTGATTATAAAATACGCGAGTTATTCGGAAAGACCGGGTTTAACCCATTCTGAATAAGTGTTGCGATGATTAAAAGTCGACGATAAAGATGGTGGTTGAAGACCAGAGATCTTCACATCGTTTGGATGATTACCGACGTCTTGATTGGGATGTACACCCAAGACAAGGTAATAAGTGGTGATCATCCAGACGTACTTGGAGATCGATCGGATATGTGAGGGCCTCTCTCCTGTATTGGACATATGGGACGAGGAATAAGGTGCCTCCGGTTTCATTCAGACCCAGAACGGACTTGCAAATGGATGGTATGTCTGACATTGTATTCCTTTATACTTCATTTGTTGATCTCTGCTAAATATATATTTGTTTGGTGACGGAGAATTTATTCTCTTGCTTAACACTCTTCTCTGAGACGTACGAGCTTAGAGGTTATATATTGATGGAAATCAGTGGTACGGTATGGATTGACAGTGTGGCATGCTAAGATGCAAATGATCAAGGCTTTTGTTGAAAAGCAGAGCCTTGTGTTTGATGATCAAAGCACAACTTTGTGTAGCGTTAATTCGCAAGCCTCACACCTCGGTATAAGCCAAAAACGGGATAGTGACCGTAGGGAAATGGACATATGTTAGTTTCTAGCTACGAGTAACGTCATGGTATGGAGCCCAGACTGTTTACTCAAGTGGATGTTGGAAAAACTTTGAGACGGAAAATGTACCTCGGATATGATTTGAGTCCCTAGTGGCTCTTTATTGGTCGACGTGACCGACCATTTTAGAGGCCCAATAGAGTCGGCTAACATATAGTTTATGGTATTGCTAATCATCGATGGAGAACCTTCCTGGCGCTTCCAAGGGCTCGCCAGCGTCCGAGTCCTGAGGCATTGTTAGAGTGTCTCGAAACCGGTGAGGAAGATCCCTTGCCTCGGTTCAAAGATGGAAACCCAAATTAGAATATGCCATTTTACGGTTTTAGTTTTAAACCTATATGGCAACGTAATATAATGGTACTTACGCCTCCTATGATTGATATATTTGTATTTGAAGTGGATTTCTTCACTTATAGTAATAACAAAAGATGAAATTTCGCGTATCAAGCATATTTGGCCATTATAAAGTAAAACTCTATCCTCGACTGTGTTCATTGTGTGATGGGACCTGAGTCTTATAATAACTTCATTTTTCTATTTAGCATTGCGTTGTTTGTTTTATGCACCGGTATTCATGGGGGATAAACCCGTTCCGTGTTATACGGCATGGTCCAGTGATTTAACTATTTTAAATTAAAAGCTAATGACTGTTTTAGTTCTCACACTAGTCTCATGACTAACTCGGAGTTTATTGTTTTAACCCAAACTCTGGGTGCCCATATTTTCCACACGGGCAGCTAGTAGTTTGGGTTTTCGCAAATATTTCTTTTCACAAGATCTTGGATTATAGCTGGAGCTATATTCGGAAAGCTTTGTATCCTTATATCTCTTTTAGTTGTGGTTGTAGATGACTTCCGCTATACATTATACTTATGTATATACTTTCAACTGCTATGGAAATTTTTAATCTTTGATACTGTATTTCCAATGTGTAATATCTATTCATACTCTAGAATATTCTTGCACTCTGATGAAAATTGTTGTAATAGCAATGAAATGTTCAATTGTTTATGCTCTAATGAGTCATGTTCTCAAAGCAATCCGGGCTCCTCCATCTCCTCGGGGGTCGGGAAGTCTGGGTCATTTCATTTAGGTATCAGAGCTTTGGTTTACAGAGCTGGAGAACAAGACACATTAGAACCAAAGAAAGAATTCATCGGAGATAGGATTAGTAATATCCTATAAGAGTAACTCATTAGAGATAGGATCAATAGTATCCTAGAATGAGTTTGATGAGTATTATTGATAAAACGAATTTAATTTTTTTTAAATATATATCTTATTATATGTATTTGAGTATTTTATTTTAAATTGATTTTGGACTATCGAGTATAAGGAGATTTTTAATATTCGTATGATCCACGTGTATTTGAAATCTCAAATATACTGGATAGATATAGAATCACACTCTAGTCGCCCGGAGATGATTCTAATGATGGAGCTCCATCATCAACATTTATGTTCGAGTTTTGAAAGTGGATATCTATATATTTCCAATTGACTGGTGTGAGAACCAAAACTTAGTTAGAATTTATTGTTTGTGATTTGGCCTCGAAATATGATTTTTGAGTATATAAAAGTTAAATGTTTGGAAATTTAGATAACAAATTGATTTTTGGTTCTGATGTGTGATTATTAGTTTTATTAATAAAAATATTGGATTGAGAAAACCACTTAAAGAATAAATGATAAGTAAAGCCAAATCGAAACAAATACTGAATCAAAATTGAAAATTGATTGGAATTGCATACATAGACATGTACATATATGTATTGAACAGGTTAATGGATATGCTGTTGAGTAAAAAAATAAATTTCCGTGCCCGACAAATAAGTGCACCTTAATGAGTTGGTTGCGCAATTTTATTATTATATAAACTACTTTGAATGCAATTGGATGCGCTGTGATGGTTGTTCTGTTTGAGATTATAAACCACGCTATAGGATAGCAACAAATAAATTATGAACTACGCCGTATGCATACTACATGAAGACAGCATATCATATCATATTCCATATAAGCATTTGGCGCTTATATGACGAGGTTTGGATTTCCATATGAGTGAGATGCTTATATGGCGAGGACTAAATTACAGGTTGAACAGAAGACTGATTATGGACTTAATTAAGGAATACATGTAACGGTGCTCGAGGCAGGATTTGATAAACACCCTACGTAGGTCTGGAGATGAAAAAATTCATGGCACATGGATTATTTTATTTCCAACACTGGGGCAAGGTCTGAAATTTTGACTTATACACGTTATCCCTTGTACACAAATAGGTCACAAAAATTGTGTATGCTTTTAATTGATTTATTGGGTGCCTAATACGACCAAATAAAATTTTCAAACCCTCCCCGTACAAAGGAGGTTATGGCGAAAAATTTCGAAAATTTAGGGTGTTGGCCAAATTTTTGAGAAATTGGAAAATTCATAGAAACTGAAAAATTGAATGAAAGTTGAGTTGGTTAGTTAAACAACTTTCAGCTCCGTTCCTTTTCGAGGACGAAAAGATTTTAAGTGGGGGAGATTGCAACAACCCGGAATTTCTGAACCAATTTAAAAAATTTATTTTGGCTATTTTAACGGATTTTGATTATTTAAAATGATTCATTTTAAATAATAACAAATAAAAATTTATTTAAATCGAAGTTAGAACGTATAAATTTATATTAATTATAAAACGAGCCTGAAATGGCGCGGTAGTTTGAAAATTCAATTAATTTCAATTGAATGTATAGAATTCAATATAAGTTAGAATTAGACGAAACAAGAAAGGTTAGAATTTATTTAACTATATCTTTCTAACGAATGCAAGAAATTGAGATTCCACTTTATAAATTGAAAGTTATGAGCAGTTTAAAATTTAAAATAGCGCTACGGAAATTATATATATTTTATATATGTAAAGCCCATAAAAATAGCCATTTTGCAAACGACCTCCGTTTTCGATGAAACCACTTTTGTTGGATCCGGAATGTCAAATTATTGCTAGATTCCAATTTTCGTAATTTTTGGAGCTAGTATGTGGTCGTGCACAATAAATTGTGAATCGATCAGCCATTTAAGCCAGAAACAGGTCTTTTTGCGAAAATAGACTCTTTATTCGACGAAACCAGTTTTATTGGGACCGTATCATCAAGACATAGCAGCATGTCAATTTTCATGGCCAACGGAGTTCGTGTGCGACCGTGGCATCGATAATTGTCGAACGGAGAGAGCGTGAACTAGAGAATTAATATAAATTAATTGACCACCACTATATAATATCTTTTCCATCCACAAACCCTTATTCTCTCTCCATCCTTCAAAAATCGCAGCAGCCCCTCTTCCTCTAAAAATATTTTGCGAAAAAGCCCCCGAACATAAAATAATTTATACCTTCCAATCGGGGAACAATTAGCCCAAACTCATAAAGGCAATATTGTAGCTCATGATGATCTCTACCTACCACAAAAATCTCAGGACCTATCGTCACTCGGATTTGCCGGAATCGATGGTCAAAGTCAGAAAAGGGTTTTGGATTTTTGGGTTTTGGGATCAACCGTCGGGTATTAGGTGATGGCAACAAAGGCAAAGTTGTAGAGGAGAGAAAGATGGACAACTTTGCTTCATTTTGTATTGCCTGAAAGTGGACAAGGTGGCAGATATTTCGAGTTCAACGTTGGCGACGGTTTTGGGTTGGCTACGAATGGATTTCGACCTATGGCGGCCGCCACAAGCGACGATGGCGGAGGGTCTCTGAAGACGATCGACAGGGCTTGGCGAGGCAGTCAGAACCCCGGTGGTCAGCGATCATCTGGTGTGGTGGTGTGGGAGAAATTGGCGACGAAACATATTTGGGTCTGAGGTGAAATTCAGACGAACGGAGAAGGGGGGAGGTCGCCGCCGGCTGACGGTGGCATGACGTGGAGAGGGGAAGAGGTCGTCGGTGTCTGGCGGGGCTCCGGTGGCGTGGATCGAACTCGGTGGGAGCTTGGATGATGGGTGCAACTATTTGAGCGATGATGAAGGGTAATTAAAGTTTTAATTAAATAATTAATTATTTATTTAAACTTTAAACATTAGTAACTTTTTGCTACTAACACAGAAACACACGAAAGTGGATCTGTTGTGATCGTGGAGTCACGAGCTTCACAACAAAACTAACTAGGTCCAATTTGGAGAATGTTAGAATTTGAGGCAAATTCAAACCCAAACGGTACTAAAATCACCAAATAAAGACTGACAGAGTGGAAAACAAAGGTGAGAACTCGCTCACTAAATAATTTGGTTAGGTTATTAAGTCGTAGTTAATTATGCAATCTAGGTCGCCAGTTAGAAATTTCATCATATAGTTATATTCCCCTTTTACATGTAATATCCTTTTTGGAGTTTAACACACGGACTCTTCACAAAGCTCCTGCATTAGAAGCGTAGAATGGATATTAGCGACACTTGCATTTCATACTACGTGGATGGACACTTATGGCGCCTTAAATGGCATTGAATGTTGAGTATTTGTTTATTTATGATAACTACATGCGATTGATGGTTGATGATTGAAATTGTTGTGTATGGCGCAAGCCAGTATTAGGAGAGGGATAATGCATAGACATTATTCCGGTCCTACAAATTGCGTCATTATAATGGCAAATTTTTCTAAAAATACCAATGTATGAAATAATATATATATGCGATGGTTGAAATTGAAATAAATATTCATTTACAAGTTGGACGACTTGTTTATGTACACCTATTTAACTGATCTTGATTGGGACGATAAATTTTTACACATCGCCCAAATGCACAAATAATAATCAATATTTGTTGAATGAAAACTCTGCACGGGTATTGGTACGATACTCGACATACACTAATCTCAATTGTTTAGTTATATGTCGATCGATCGATTGACAGACTGTTGCAAGCGTTATTTATTTATTTAACGCTTATACAGTTGTAGAATGTACTCTGGATGATGTTTGAATGTTAAATGATTATTCATCATTATTGTTGAATACATGCGATGTATGAAATCCATAAAATTAAAATTATATGGTAATTGATTGAGTCACATTCCAATTCGGAAATAACGAATATTTTAAAATAATATTCAATGAAGAATTAAATTATGATTTTGATGTTCGATTTTGGATGGACACAAAAATATTGAAATGTGAAGCCGAGTTAAGTAATTAAATGCCATTTGAACTCGAACAAGTTCATCAAACGATTTTATTCATTTTATTAATGGATACAAAGGGAAATGGATTTCAAAATCTGAAATTTTGAAAATATTAACATTTTAATATTATAATGATATGAAATACTCAATTTTGATTTAAAATTGAAAATGAAGTGGAAATCATTTTTAAATGAATTTATAAACAATTTATAAATTACGTTTTAAATGGAAATCGACGATATATATATATTACATATATAATGGCTTGAATAAAACGCGCCGCGCAGCGACTGTTCACGAATTTCGACCATTAACTTCAAATTGATGTAACGGGAGATCGGACCGTCGGATTCTCCTAAAACCAAAACCTTTGGGTTCGTATCGAAAAGAGATTTCCAATGAATATAAGAGATTTAAATTTGAACAGTTGGATTTTAAAACAAATCAATTTCAAAAAAGGTCGCTATGGATGCAGTTCGATGGCCGATATTGGAAATCGACTGTAAGGGCCTTAATAAAATTATTAAAAATGTGGAAAAATTATGTAAAATCATAATATATGATTTGGAAAGAGTGTGAGTGAAAAATTCCACATTTGTAAAGATAAAATATATTTTTATCAAAATGAACTAGTTATTAACTAGAATAATAATCCAATGTTTAAAAATAAATAAATTGGATTTGTAAATGGGTTTGGATATAGCCATAATTTTCCAATGAATGAATTGGAATGGATTTGAGTGGAAATAATATTCGGAGTATTTCGTTATGGGATTCCGTGATTATATAGATATTGTTGAGGAATTTGTAAGATACATATATCGGTATTCCTAATATGATATCTGTTAGTTTCAAAATTTGATATTGAATATAAGGCGATATAATTTTTATTTAGAGCCTTGAATTTAATATATTAAATTGGATTTTGGTTTTTTCGTGAATGGTGTCTTTAATAACACTGTTCTTAAACCCAATTGAGAAAAGAATAAATCTTTTAATTAAGATTAATGAAGTTCACCAATTAATTAATTTAACTGGAATTGAATGGAAATTGGATTTTGGGTTTATCGTGAGTTGTGTTTTAAATAACATTCGTTCTTTAACCCAATTAACAGTGAAGATATGATTTGGAATTTTTGATCTTAAAAATAAGATTAATTGAATTTTCTAAAGAAAAGTTTCAAATTTAATATATTAAATTGGAATTCGATTTGGTACTAATCGAGATGAGCTTCTGTAAAGGAAGATCGTTACTATATATGGAATTTAAAAAGCCTAGGCGTTATTTTGTTTATAATATTAGTTTGATACGGAAATTTATATCGATTATACACTGTTATGATTTCCGTGTAAATTCCATTTTGATGGAAGATGATTTTGGGTTTATTGTGAATGATGTTTTAAAAGACTTTCGTTCTTTAACCTAGTTAATGAAAGGATTAATTTTTTTTAAAAGTTGAACAATCATAAAGTAATGATTTTTGATATTAAAAACAAGTTGGAGTTTTAATGAATCTTTAATTAGATTGGAATGTGAATGAGATAATTAAATTTATCAAATTCATGAGATGATCAAGAATGGAGTACCACCAGTTTTACTCCATGTGATAGTTAAATCTTTAATTAGATTTAAACGTGAAATGGTAATTAAATTTACCGATAACACCGTGGGTGTTAGATATGGAGTACTACCTGTTTTTCTCCATGGGATGAATAGGTTGGGATTGGTATAATAAAATAAATGATTACTTTGGTATGGCTCGTTAATCCCGACCAGTTTGGTAAACCTAAATTGGGTTTAAGTTGTTAAAAGATAAAATAAAATCTTTTGAAAATGGTATCGAAAAGAAGATTAAAGAAAAAGTTAAAAGAATTTATCTTTGATAAAATTGATGGGAACCTTTTCCCAAAGATATGAATATTTAAATAAAAGAATATTTCGGATTGGAATGAGGCGTACGATGTGTTTTTATAACACTTGATTATAAAATACGCGAGTTATTCGGAAAGACTGGGTTTAACCCATTTTGAATAACTGTTCGACGATTAAAAGTCGATAATGAAGACGATGGTTGAAGACCAGAGATCTTCACATCGTTTGGATGATTACTGGTGTCTTGATTGTGATGTACACCTAAGAAAAGGTAATAAGTGGTGATCGTCCAAATGTACTTGGAGATCGACCGGATATGCGAGGGTCTCTCTCCTGTATTGGACATATGGGACGAGGAATAAGGTGCCTCCGATTTCGTTCAGACCTACAACGGACTTGCAAATGTATGGTATATCTGACATTGTATTCCTTTATAGTTCATTCATTCATCTCTGCTAAATATATATCTGTTTAGTGATGGAGAATTTATTCTCTTGCTTAACACCCTTCTCTGAGACGTACGAGCTTAGATGTTATATATTGTTGGAAATCAGCGGTACGATATGGATTGACAGTGTGGCATGCTGAGATGCAAATGATCAAGGATTTTGTTGAAAAGCAGAGCCTTGTGGTTAATAATCAAAACACAGCTTTAAATAGCACAGCTTTATGTAGCGTTAATTCGCAAGCCTCACACCTCGGTATGAGCCAAAAATGGGATAGTGACCATAGGGAAATGGACATATGTTTGTTTCTAGCTACGAGTAATGTCATGGTGTGGAGCCCAGACTATTTACTCAAGTGGATGTTGGAAAAACTTTGAGATGGAAAGTGAGGTACCTCGGATATGATTTGATTCCCTGGTGGCTCTTTATTGGTCGACGTGACTAACTATTTTGGAGGCTCGATAGAGCCGCTAACATATAGTTTATGGTTTTTCCAATCATCCACGGATGACCGGGCCTACCGCTTCTAAGGGCTCGCCAGCGTCCGAGTTCTGAGGTATTGCTAGAGTGTCTCGATACCGGTGAGGAAGATCCCTTGCCTCGGTTCATAGATGGAAATCCAATTTCCAATACGCGATTTTACGATTTTAGTTGTAAACCTATAAGGCGACGTAATATAATGGTACCTACGCCGCCTATGATTGATACATTTATATTTGAAGTTGATTTCTTCACTTATAGTAATAATAAAAGATGAAATTTCGTGTATCAAGCATATTTGGCTATTATAAGGTAAAACTCTATCCTCGACTGCGTTCATTGTGTGATGAGGCCTAAGTCTTATAATAGCTTCATTTTTCTGTTTAGCATTGCGTTGTTTGTTTCATGCACTGGTATTCATGGGGTCTAAACTCGTTCCATGTTATACGGCGTGGTCCCGTGATTTACCTAACTTTAAATTAAAATCTAATAATTGTTTTAGTTCTAACACCAGTCCCATGTCTGACTCAGAGTTTATTGTTTTAACCTAAACTCTGGGTGCCCATATTTTCCACACGGGCAGGTAGTAGTTTTGGTTTTCGCAGATACTTCTTTTCACAGGATCCTGGATTACAGCTGGAGCTATATTCGGAAAGCTTTGTATCCATATATCTCTTTCAGTTGTGGTTGTAGATGACTTCCGCTATACATTATACTTATGTATATATTTTCCACTGCTATGTAAATTTTTAATCTCTGATATTGTATTTCCAATGTGTAATATTTATTCATACTCTTGAATATTATTGTACTTTGATGTAAATTGTTGTAATAACAATGAAATGTTCTATTGTTTGTGTAACACCCCACACCCGCTATAGTCACTCACTAAGGGAATGCCATAGCATCGGTGGAGTATTTTTAGTGAGTATAGAACAGTAAAATTACAACAAGACAGATATAATGTAATACTTGAAAATTTAAAACATCATCTCATAGCAGCGGAAAGTAAAACATGTTTGGTTACATCATAAAACCATAACAAGAGTCAAGTACAAAATTTCCATCCTGAATAAAATAAGTACATAATCCCACTACTCATAACAAATAGCCATAACAGAAAAGATAAGATAAGCTGAGCTCTACATCTACGGTCCAAGCTCCAAGAGATAGATAAAGCAAACTGATCAAAGCCCACTAGCACTAGGCCCAACCTGAGGACCTGAAGGAAAAAGATAAAAACAACGGGGGTCAGACATAAGCCTGAGTGAACCCTATCTCCTTAATAATACAATTATTAAAGTAATTAGGGTATGATATGAACTCGGTATGGTATCCTTGGGGATAATGACTACACTAAGTTGCCCACGAACACAGGACGAACTAAGATAACCGTAAAGACGCATCTACCCACCCAAGGATAATTACTAACCCAAGGATAATTACTAACTGCACCACACCAGTCACTCCTACTCAAAGGTTGATCCCACCCAAGGATATCAAAGATAGATATAACCAGTAGTTTCCTGTACCCTAGTTGACTACATAGGTGCCGTCTGCCCCTATCTCTACTAGGTGTACCCCACTACCCCAAGCGATCGGCTCCCTAACGTAGGTATCCGTGCTGGGCCCACAGTGGGGTGTATCATTCCCCAAAGTGGCAACCCAAAAGCAACACCGGTGCACGGGTTATACCTACACGATGCAACAACGTCTTACCTCCCAGTCCCGGGCCCACACACGCATATGAAACCCGATGGGCCTGCGTTGCCACCGCTAACCCCGTTTTGGCCACTTATAGACAAGCCCAGTATGCGTGTCCCGTCCTCGGCTTGGGCCGAGCTACAAAGATACATATGGGATACTGGTTGTAATGGGCCCTCCACAAGCTACCCACCAGAGCTTGTTATTAATCTAGTGTTCCCCACTTAACCCTTTAATCATGTTTAATTACATGTTTCACTTGGTTAAGTATTCTAATCGTATTTTCTATTGCCACCCAAGGCAACCCACTAGATTCCTCATGCCACCCAAGGCACCCACTTAACCCCTCATGTCCCACTACATGCTAATATGGTTAAGTGTTTCTTAATTAATTAAGACCGTGATTCCCCATAAAGACCTCCCACATTAGACTGGCTGTTATGACCGCCTGGTTAAGCCGGTAGGGTCCGGGCAGTCTTACGTCATAACAGAGTCTAACCTCGTGTCTTTACTTTAATCACGTATTTAATTTGTGCCTAAGACCTCTCACATTAGACTGGCTGTTATGACCGCCTGGTTAAGCCGGTAGGGTCCGGGCAGTCTTACGTCATAACAGAGCCTAACCTCGTGTCTTAGTCGATTAATTACACCTAATTAATCACCCCCATATTAATTATCCCTAATTAATATCAATTTATTCATAACATGGGTAGACCTAACTCAATAGGTAAATTCCCATGGGGTAGACCTAACTCAATAGGTAAATTCCCACTTATGTTAATTAATTTTTTTATGGTATGCTTAATCATACCCATTTCAACATACTTTTAATTAACATATTAATTAACCCCATCGTTCCCCACGTAAATCGTCATTATGACATAACATAATAAAGGGAAGATTTACCACACATAACATGGGTTTAGCATATAACTTTATCATGGGTTAAGAGGATGTCAACTTGCATATATGAGCATGTATTAACCCAACTATATTCAACCCAAACTTGCATATTATCAAACATGTGTCTTACATAACATGTTGCATATGAACTTACATATCATCAAACATGTGATTTGCATAACATGTTGCATATGAACTTACATATCATCATACATGTGATTTGCATAACATGTAGAACTTGCATTTTAGCATATACTTAACTTGCATAAGCACTCACATACTTGCATAAGCATTCATATACTTGCATAAGCTTGCATATCATGTTAAACTTGCATTTCAACATATACATAACTTGCATAAACATTCACATACTTGCATAGGCTTGCATATTATGTTAAACTTGCATTTCAACATATACATAACTTGCATAAACATTCACATACTTGCATAGGCTTGCATATTATGTTAAACTTGCATTTCAACATATACATAACTTGCATAAACATTCACATACTTGCATAAGATGTTAAACATGCATATAAGCATATACATGACTTGCATAAGTACTCACATACTTGCATAAGCTTGCATATTATGTTAAACTTGCATTTCCACATATACATAACTTGCATAAACATTCACATACTTGCATAGGCTTGCATATTATGTTAAACTTGCATTTCAACATATACATAACTTGCATAAACATTCACATACTTGCATAGGCTTGCATATTATGTTAAACTTGCATTTCAACATATACATAACTTGCATAAACATTCACATACTTGCATAGGCTTGCATATTATGTTAAACTTGCATTTCAACATATACATAACTTGCATAAACATTCACATACTTGCATAGGCTTGCATATTATGTTAAACTTGCATTTCAACATATACATAACTTGCATAAACATTCACATACTTGCATAGGCTTGCATATTATGTTAAACTTGCATGACATAAGGCATATAACTTGCAAAACACATAATATTCACTACATCAAGCTTGCATAAATATATGGATCCACAAACATAGCCATACTTTATCACATCTTATCATAATCAATTCAATAATTGATTATTAAGGGGATAGAAGCTCACCAAAACAAGATTAGCAAGTTAAATGAAGCAAATCCCAATGATTAAGTAGAAGAAGATGGAGATTAGCTTGCAAACCCTCTTAGGATTTTTAGTGGAGGCTCTCCAATTTTCTAAGTGGTGGCATAATGGCCTTAGATCTATTTTTGGTAAGGATAAGGGGGGGTATTAGGGTGTATATATAGATTAGTTAGATGTTTTAGGACCATAGGATGTACCCTAGAACCAAACCTAGCCTTTAAAGCATGTCTTGGGGAAGAAGTCAAGTGTAGGAACCATTTAGGGCCCAAAAAAAAAACAGCCCAAAACTCATCCCGGGCCTCAAAACATGAGTAGTTTTCGTTTTTGATTTTTCGTGAAACTTTAACGGGCCATAACTTGGTCATACGGACTCCGATTTACGAAAACTCGGACTCTATTTCGCGTATTTTTCCGAGACGAACGCAATGGCACAGCCCGTTTCCCCTGATTCAGAATATTAAATTTAATTCTGCTCTGATTTATGTTATAACAAGTTATTTAACATACGGGGTGTTACATTCTCCCCTACTTAAAGGATTTCGTCCCCGAAATCTCTAAGTCAAGAAGAATGTATCCTACCAACCAAACAACCATCTACTCAACCATCAAACACTGGCATCCATTGTCCTTAAAGTTTCTAATGTTGTATGAACATATGCAAAAAGTGTGTGTATATGTTCCCTATCTAATGCAAAATCAGGCGGTCTACTGATTCAGTTGACCTCCTTAATGCAAACCATGATAGTGCCATGCATCCAATATGTATGCGAAAGAACCCTATCGACACATACTATTTCTACATGCGTGCACAATCATTCACCGAATAAATGCATCATCCATATGATAGCACAACCATCATACATCCATTAATATAGCTACCTACACACATTTATATGCAATATGCAATATGAAGTGATTGAGCCGATCTAGTGCCTAAAGTGTGTGTATATGCATCCACGAGCAACCACTAGCAAACACTTGCATCCACTTGCATCCATCAATCATAATATGTCTCAAACACATGTTTCAACCATAGGTTTACCCTATCTAAAAGGTCAAAGGTGCTAACGAGAGGACATACTAAGGACAAGATAAGTACAAGATAGGCAATAAAGGAGAAGTTAAAGAACATACTCTCGAAAAGAAAAGGGTACAAAGAACGCATCTTCGCTTCCGTCTCCCAAGTAGCATTGCTCTCGTCATCTCCCCATTGCACTTTGACTAGCTGAACCTCTTTGTTTCTCAACTTCTTAATCTCTGACCCAAGGATGCGAGTAGGAGCTCGTCGAATCGTCGCATCACGCTCTACTTCCACTTCTCTAAGCAAGCTCGGCTCTACCACCTCTGCGGTCTCATGTAGGCACTTCCTCAAATGTGACACATGGAAAACATCATGTATACCACTAAGTCTGTCTGGCAACTCCACCCTATATGCCATCCGTCCAATTCTTTCCTTGACAGGAAACGGTCCTACAAACCTCGGTGCTAACTTCCCAGCGGATCCAAAGCGAACAACATTCCGTAATGGAGACACTTTGACAAAAACCATGTCCCCAACTTCAAACTCAAGATCAGTCCTCCTCTTATCTGCATAAGATTTCTGTCTGTCTTGCGCTGCTTTCATCCTTCTTCGAATCAAATCAACCTTCTCTGAAGTCTCTCTAACCATATCGGGCCCTAGCAAGATCTTATCCGTAGATTCCCACCAACATGTAGGTGATCGACAAGGCCTTCCATAAAGAGCTTCAAAAGGTGCCATGCCAATACTAGACTGGAAGCTGTTGTTATATGCAAACTCCACCAAAGGAAGATGCTCTTCCCATGTACCTCCAAAATCCAAGATACAAAGCCTCAAAAGGTCTTCCAAAACCCGGTTCACCCTCTCGGTCTGGCCGTCTGTCTGAGGATGATATGCGGTGCTCAAACACAACTGAGTCCCCACCGCCTCCTGTAAACTCTTCCAAAACTCACTAGTGAAGATAGGATCTCGATCACTCACTATGCTGGAAGGTACCCCATGCAATCGAACTATCTCTCGAACATAGACTGAAGCAAGCCATGGAGCAGTCCTCTTACTCTTTACGGGTATGAAATGGGCGCTCTTAGTAAGTCTATCAACCACGACCCAAATTCCTGTATTGCCCTTCCTCGATCTCGGTAAACCATCAACGAAGTCCATCGAGACACTATCCCACTTCCATATCGGAACTTCCAAAGGATGAAGCAACCCACCTGGCTTCTTTTGCTCTGCTTTTACTTGTTGGCACACCAAGCATCTAGCAACATACTCGGCCACATCTTTCTTCATACCGGCCCAAAAGAAAACTCGCCTCATGTCTTGGTACATCTTATCCCCACCGGGATGTATGGTCATCCTCGAACGATGTGCATCATCAAGAATAGCCTTCCTCAGACCCTCGTCTTGCGGTTCACAAAGTCTACCGTCTCTACGCAACCACCCCTTACCATCTAGGGTGTACCTACTCAAATGGCTGGACGACTCCCCCCTTATGAGCTCCTCTACTAACTCAACCAACTGTGGGTCGTCTCGCTGTGCCTCGCCAATCCGCCCCAAAAGAGTAGGCCTAACCTCCAAGGAGGCTAGCAAACCGGGTACAAAGTCAACGGAAGGTCTAAAGTCAATCATAGAATTAAACTCCAAGCTTCGCCATTCCACGAACAATGGACTCAAAGACAGCCTTTTTCTGCTCAAGGTGTTTGCCACCACGTTACCCTTGCCAGGGGTATACGCTATCTCAAACTCATAGGATGCTAAGAATTCCATCCACCTTTGTTGTCTTAAGACAATGCGCTCAAAGAGTCTCCAACACTTCCCTAAGATGTAAGGCATGCTTTTCTCCACTTCTAGAGAAAATCAGGATATTCTCCCATGCAAAATAATCACAACTATCCATCTCTCACGCAGACCACCTTAGTCGAACTCGACATCCCCCAAATGCAAGCCCCAAAGGCCTAAACCAATATCAGACAAACACCCAAGGGATACCTCCTTCGAATTCAGACGACCTACGTGAGATGATACTAGTAAAAACGGCTAAATAATTAAGCCCTTGTCCAACTCTGGATGTCCTTGCCAGTCTCGCTCCAAAACCACCGTTTATCCCATAACTAGCTTTGCTCAACCTATTGAGCACATACGAAAACTTATTTCGCTCCTAGAAAAGACCAAGATGTCATCCTCCAAGATCATCACGAACTTATTTAGGTACTCCCTGAACACCCTTCTCATCAAATCAACAAAGTATGCAGAGGCGTTCGTCTAACCAAATGGCATTACCAGCCACTCATAAAACCATCCGGAGTCCTAAAGGCAATCTTCTCTATACTATCCTCAGCCACTCTCAACTGACGAAACCCCGTGGCTGAGTCCAACTGCAAAAATACTGAGGCGCCAACCAACTGATCAAAGAGATCATCAATCCTCGGCAATGGGTGTCTATTCTTCTTTGTGAGTTTATTTAGTTCTCTTTAGCCTACACAAAGTCTGAGGGACCCATCCGCCTTCGTAGCAAAAACTACTGGAGAACCCCACTCCGATATACTTTGTCTTATGGACCCCTTCTCAAGCAACTCCCCTACTTGCTTATGGAGTTCCCTCCTCTCGCGAGGAGCCATGTGGCGCACTGGTAAAGATACAGGTTTAGCATTGTCTACCATATATATTCGGAAGTCAATCTCCCGCTCCGGAGGTAAGCCCTTCACCTCCTCAAACACATCCGAGTATTCCCGGACCACTCTGACAGAACGCAAACTCTCGATCGACGTGTCAAACGATTCTAGATAACTTAGCATAACAGATTCCATGGGATTACAAGAGATCTCGAGAGTGTTACCCAAGCGGGTCATAAGCCTAACAACTCTCCCTTCAAAATCAAGAACGGCACCCCTACTGGATAACCAGTCCATGCCCAAAACTAACCCATAGCTCGTGAAGCCCAAAAAGCATCACATCTACTCTCAACGCTAAGTATAGCAACTTTCAAACCCAAACACTTCATGGAGCCCCAATTGGGTTTGAAACAACTAAGGGATCATCTACTAACTGGTGTCTAAGTGCAGTGACTCAACTAACAATGATGAGATAAACGAACTCGATGCGTCAGAATTAAATAAAGTTCGAATCGGATAATAAAGAAATCCAAATTCCAACCTAGACGGTCTATCCCCATTTGGTACCCTAGTCGTGAGGGAATACAACTACCCTCTAGGAGATTCCGTACCTTGCCCTTGCCTCTTTGGACAATCCTAATAAGGTGTCCTATTCCTCCCAAAAGGATAACTACTCGCCTTCTTCATCCCATTCTCCACTCGTAACCTCCCACCAATGAGGTTTCATCCTTCATTAACCAAACAACTATTTGAGCCTTCCTCCCTTCGTCTATCCAATAGATACCTACCAGTCCTCCTCCTTCTTGAACCAACTTCTAATCTGACTAACGTCTAAGTCCCTTGAAGTGGTTTTCCATTCTTATCTATCTTAGAAAGGTCATCTATACGCGGAGGGGAAACTCAAAACGAGAGAGGAAGAGATTCAAAACGGAGAATTCGAAAGATATAGATATGGCTATTGGGGATTATGCTTTTCTTTCAAAAACTTTTCTTTTAAAAGACATGTTTTTGAAAATACTCCTTTCAAATATATTCTTAGAAAATAGTTTTTCTAAAAATTTTATCTGTTCTGGTAACCTTAAGCTCTGATACCACGTGTAACACCCCACACCCGCTATAGTCACTCACTAAGGGAATGCCATAGCATCGGTGGAGTATTTTTAGTGAGTATAGAACAGTAAAATTACAACAAGACAGATATAATGTAATACTTGAAAATTTAAAACATCATCTCATAGCAGCGGAAAGTAAAACATGTTTGGTTACATCATAAAACCATAACAAGAGTCAAGTACAAAATTTCCATCCTGAATAAAATAAGTACATAATCCCACTACTCATAACAAATAGCCATAACAGAAAAGATAAGATAAGCTGAGCTCTACATCTACGGTCCAAGCTCCAAGAGATAGATAAAGCAAACTGATCAAAGCCCACTAGCACTAGGCCCAACCTGAGGACCTGAAGGAAAAAGATAAAAACAACGGGGGTCAGACATAAGCCTGAGTGAACCCTATCTCCTTAATAATACAATTATTAAAGTAATTAGGGTATGATATGAACTCAGTATGGTATCTTTGGGGATAATGACTACACTAAGTTGCCCACGAACACAGGACGAACTAAGATAACCGTAAAGACGCATCTACCCACCCAAGGATAATTACTAACCCAAGGATAATTACTAACTGCACCACACCAGTCACTCCTACTCAAAGGTTGATCCCACCCAAGGATATCAAAGATAGATATAACCAGTAGTTTCCTGTACCCTAGTTGACTACATAGGTGCCGTCTGCCCCTATCTCTACTAGGTGTACCCCACTACCCCAAGCGATCGGCTCCCTAACGTAGGTATCCGTGCTGGGCCCACAGTGGGGTGTATCATTCCCCAAAGTGGCAACCCAAAAGCAACACCGGTGCACGGGTTATACCTACACGATGCAACAACGTCTTACCTCCCAGTCCCGGGCCCACACACGCATATGAAACCCGATGGGCCTGCGTTGCCACCGCTAACCCCGTTTTGGCCACTTATAGACAAGCCCAGTATGCGTGTCCCGTCCTCGGCTTGGGCCGAGCTACAAAGATACATATGGGATACTGGTTGTAATGGGCCCTCCACAAGCTACCCACCAGAGCTTGTTATTAATCTAGTGTTCCCCACTTAACCCTTTAATCATGTTTAATTACATGTTTCACTTGGTTAAGTATTCTAATCGTATTTTCTATTGCCACCCAAGGCAACCCACTAGATTCCTCATGCCACCCAAGGCACCCACTTAACCCCTCATGTCCCACTACATGCTAATATGGTTAAGTGTTTCTTAATTAATTAAGACCGTGATTCCCCATAAAGACCTCCCACATTAGACTGGCTGTTATGACCGCCTGGTTAAGCCGGTAGGGTCCGGGCAGTCTTACGTCATAACAGAGTCTAACCTCGTGTCTTTACTTTAATCACGTATTTAATTTGTGCCTAAGACCTCTCACATTAGACTGGCTGTTATGACCGCCTGGTTAAGCCGGTAGGGTCCGGGCAGTCTTACGTCATAACAGAGCCTAACCTCGTGTCTTAGTCGATTAATTACACCTAATTAATCACCCCCATATTAATTATCCCTAATTAATATCAATTTATTCATAACATGGGTAGACCTAACTCAATAGGTAAATTCCCATGGGGTAGACCTAACTCAATAGGTAAATTCCCACTTATGTTAATTAATTTTTTTATGGTATGCTTAATCATACCCATTTCAACATACTTTTAATTAACATATTAATTAACCCCATCGTTCCCCACGTAAATCGTCATTATGACATAACATAATAAAGGGAAGATTTACCACACATAACATGGGTTTAGCATATAACTTTATCATGGGTTAAGAGGATGTCAACTTGCATATATGAGCATGTATTAACCCAACTATATTCAACCCAAACTTGCATATTATCAAACATGTGTCTTACATAACATGTTGCATATGAACTTACATATCATCAAACATGTGATTTGCATAACATGTTGCATATGAACGTACATATCATCATACATGTGATTTGCATAACATGTAGAACTTGCATTTTAGCATATACTTAACTTGCATAAGCACTCACATACTTGCATAAGCATTCATATACTTGCATAAGCTTGCATATCATGTTAAACTTGCATTTCAACATATACATAACTTGCATAAACATTCACATACTTGCATAGGCTTGCATATTATGTTAAACTTGCATTTCAACATATACATAACTTGCATAAACATTCACATACTTGCATAGGCTTGCATATTATGTTAAACTTGCATTTCAACATATACATAACTTGCATAAACATTCACATACTTGCATAAGATGTTAAACATGCATATAAGCATATACATGACTTGCATAAGTACTCACATACTTGCATAAGCTTGCATATTATGTTAAACTTGCATTTCCACATATACATAACTTGCATAAACATTCATATACTTGCATAGGCTTGCATATTATGTTAAACTTGCATTTCAACATATACATAACTTGCATAAACATTCACATACTTGCATAGGCTTGCATATTATGTTAAACTTGCATTTCAACATATACATAACTTGCATAAACATTCACATACTTGCATAGGCTTGCATATTATGTTAAACTTGAATTTCAACATATACATAACTTGCATAAACATTCACATACTTGCATAGGCTTGCATATTATGTTAAACTTGCATTTCAACGTATACATAACTTGCATAAACATTCACATACTTGCATAGGCTTGCATATTATGTTAAACTTGCATTTCAACATATACATAACTTGCATAAACATTCACATACTTGCATAGGCTTGCATATTATGTTAAACTTGCATGACATAAGGCATATAACTTGCAAAACACATAATATTCACTACATCAAGCTTGCATAAATATATGGATCCACAAACATAGCCATACTTTATCACATCTTATCATAATCAATTCAATAATTGATTATTAAGGGGATAGAAGCTCACCAAAACAAGATTAGCAAGTTAAATGAAGCAAATCCCAATGATTAAGTAGAAGAAGATGGAGATTAGCTTGCAAACCCTCTTAGGATTTTTAGTGGAGGCTCTCCAATTTTCTAAGTGGTGGCATAATGGCCTTAGATCTATTTTTGGTAAGGATAAGGGGGGGTATTAGGGTGTATATATAGATTAGTTAGATGTTTTAGGACCATAGGATATACCCTAGAACCAATCCTAGCCTTTAAAGCATGTCTTGGGGAAGAAGTCAAGTGTAGGAACCATTTAGGGCCCAAAAAAAAAATAGCCCAAAACTCATCCCGGGCCTCAAAACATGAGCAGTTTTCGTTTTTGATTTTTCGTGAAACTTTGACGGGCCATAACTTGGTCATACGGACTCCGATTTACGAAAACTCGGACTCTATTTCGCGTATTTTTCCGAGACGAACGCAATGGCACAGCCCGTTTCCCCTGATTCAGAATATTAAATTTAATTCTGCTCTGATTTATGTTATAACAAGTTATTTAACATACGGGGTGTTACAGTTTGTGTTCTAATGCATCGTGTTCTCAAAGCAATTCGGGCTCCTCCGTCTCCTTGGGGATCGGGAAGTCTGGGTCGTTTCAAAATAGGCTCATATATACCTAGATTGAATTATGGTTTAGGTTAGTTATCTATCCTATAAACACCCTTGTATTCTCATTGTAAATTTTTATCCAGGAATTGAGAGTTTTCTTTTCTATACTCCACTTGGATCTAGAAAATTTGGGCCGTCTATACAATTATATTTGGTAGAGCACAAGTTGTCTTTGCAATTTTAATTTTCATTAGTGATTGACCGTTTGATTAGATTCAACGATAATCCTAATTTTATTGTTTTCAATCAAATCCTCAATTTCGTCTAACTCTCCCACGAAATATATAAATAATAAAATTCAATTTTCCTCCCTATGTTCGACCTGGATACTACACACCTATACGCTTGCGGTAATTTATTTCTAAATTTGCGCTTTTCTAGTTCCTAGGAAAGCGTCAAACGACTAGGTATGGAACCACCTTTCGTTCAGTGTCCTTTGGAGATGGAACACTAGAGTTCAACAAGAACATCTTGCAACCTGGCCATATATGACTGACCACTCATTCAACTTGAGTGTACTAAATATATCATAACCACGGTTGGGATCAACAACTGTAAATTTTGAAGCATACAAAAAGGGACAACCGATTTCTCTAGACCAGGTGATGATATACCCTACTGGGTATGACCCACATAGCCATGCAACCTTCCCTATTTTAGTCATTTCCCGGTTGATGAGGCTTGAGGTCACGATTACCTTTTTTGGAACATCACATCAAGCTTCGAATGCCACATTGTCAGATCCGTCCATCACTAATTGATTTGCACAAATATACTCTGAGTGTTAAGTGAAAAAAAATTACCTTCGCTACCACCATACTTGGTATATTTGTAAAAATCAATAGGAAATATTCTGTCAGGCATTCGTCCTCTTGACATACTTTTTGGTAAAAGCTGTCACACTGAATATCTGGATAGCATCGCGCTCGGATATGGAGAACAACATCAGAAGACAGGCAGCGATTTGGTCAAAGTCGCATCACGAACAAAGAAAGGCTCGAAACTCCAATCAGATGACTTTTTTTGGGCCCGAAAACAGAAATTAAAAAGTTGAGCTTGGTAACTCTCGTAAATCTCTGAATTATCTTCAGTTTGAGCTTTGGTTTGGCTCAATCGGACTTACGGTTTGAAAGTTATGCCCGTTTCCGTAAACTGGTCTAATCTGGCAATTTTCTGGATAAAGCGACGAAGCATCACATGCACTCTCGTATTGGCCCTTATCAGATCGCCCCCCTCATATAAAGACTCATTCGTGGTACACCTTCAGAGCACGACCCGATCGCCAGCACTTCACTCCAGCTCCAACACTTCCGCTCTCAAATGGACCCGCTCGTGGTGCGCATGGTGGTCACGATCCTCCATCGCGATCCGATCCGATCTCCAGACCTGCAGATACACGCACTGTTTTGACCTATTCTCATGCCACATCTTGCTCCTACTTTACCATATCGTGTGCCACGTACCCCATCACGATCCGGTCGACCCAGAAGCTCTCCTACAGCCATAAATACACCATTTCAAGGCATTTAAAGGACTTTTTGGCTGAGACTTTCTCCTACATCTTGACAGACTCTACCATTGCTGATTACAATGATTTTGCACCTTCATACATCAAAATTCTCCTATTGTAATCTCAATTAAACACACAGATTGTGTGCTTGCATGTAACTGATTCTTGTAATCTGTCAGTATAACAATAAGATTATAAAGTGGACGTAGGCTACATCTACAGCCGAACCACTATAAAAACCTTGTGTGTTCCCTCTTATTTACTTTTTTCTACATTCTGTGATCTGCGATCTGCATTTGGGTGTTAGTGCCAATTTTTGGTCTAACATTTTGGCGCACCAGGAAGGGGCACACGACAACTTCAAATTCTGCTTGGATTTTTTGGCTACTGGATCAATGGCAATCAAAAGGAAGAAAACTGGAACTTTCGCTTATGCTGAGGATGCTGACGCTGAAGGCACAAGGAACGAGGCAAGCCAGGAGGCTTCGTCTCATGGAGACCCTTCTGCATACTTCACCCGAGATGAGATGGACAATGTTCTCGCTGAATTGAGAGATCAGATGGCAAGGCAAGATGATCTCCTCCAGAAACAACAGGAAATGATCAACCAATTCTTCGCTCGGATGGATGGAAGGTCAAGCAACGAACAAGTCACTGGAAATGAAGCCACAGAAGCGGCTCGTGCATCACATGGACTCGGGGTCAATCCCCTTGCTCTTGGTAACGCTCAGGAACAACCAAATTCAGCTTCGGATCGGATGGACAACAGAGCACAAGCTCCCACTCAGCAGCATGAAGCAGCTTGTGAAGGGGCTCCAGGATCCAGTCGGATCACCCCCCGCTTCACGACCCCAGCTCACAAGAGGCACGACCCAAGTTTTCACGACCGGGTCGGGTCACCCCCCATGAGGCACGATCCGTGATCCGCTCCCAACAGCTCACCAACAGCTTCCGTTTTCTCCTGCACTCAACGCTAGGGACCCCAGGTCTGATCTTGGCAGTTTGCAACAGCTTTTTGAAGGCAATCGACTCGCTGATCTGATTCAACACCTCACGAGAGGCCGCACTTATCAGAATGATGTAGATGACGTCGATCACAACTCATTCACTCAGGAAATCAGAAATTCCCGCAATCCACCAGATTTCAGACTTCCGCAACTGGAGCCCTACAACGGCAGGGCAGATCCTACCGTGCATCTCATGCGCTACAAATGGCATATGGAAGTTCAATCGACATCGGAAAACGTTATGGCGAAGTGTTTTCCCCTCTTCCTGACTGATATAGCAGCCATGTGGATTCGGCAGCTAGAAACGGAATCGATCAACAGCTGGAATATGTTGGTCACTCGCTTCCTTGAACAGTTTCGGGTCCACATCACACGACCCAAGAACGTCATGTCGCTCACTACAATTAAGCAAAGGGCAAGAGAAACTCTGCGTTCATATCTGGAAAGATTCAATGTTGCAGCAGCATCAGTTGATCGCCCTGAACCATTGATGGTACTGATGGCAGCAGTATCCGGCGTTCTAGATAACTTGGAATTCAAAAAATCTTTGTACCGAGATCCACCGTGAAATCTCGGCGAATTCTGCCATGAAGCAGATAGATTTCTGTGCGAAGAAGATGCAACTTCTGAGAGGCGTACCCTTGAAGTCAACATGCTCAAAGATGGAGAACCATCTGATTCTGGAAATGGCAAAGGTAAAGCCAATGCAAAAAATGATCGTAATGCTCCACCCCGGAGAGGGTCCAGATACGACAAATATACTGAACTGAATGACACTCTGAGCAATATCTATGTAGATACGGGGGTGTTGCCTCATATCCAAGGCCTCCTAAGAGGGAACCAACACTATCACAACGCAATTCCGGCAGACATTGCATATGTCATGACGTGGACGGTCACAACATTGATGACTGCAGAATTTGCGTGACCTTATTGAGGCTCGGATCAAGCAAGGAGAACTACCCGAGTACATCACTCAACCAACAGCGCTCACACCTGCGCTGCCACCACCGAATCCCGGGAGAGGGAACGACCCTGGATCGAGCAATCGCGGGCTTATCATTAACTAATCCCACTCAGCGGATCTCTTCAGTTTGACGAACTCTGGTTCGTAGTTCATGTTTTTAGGCTTTTAGGCGACTTCTCACCCTTCTTTGTTTTCCCTACATGTAATAAAAGCAGTCACATCAACCCATACGCACGGAACCGGCTTGTGGTCTCTAGTCGTGTCTGGCAAACGACTGCTGCATTTTCATGAACTAGCAATAAGCATTGAGCTCCGGCTCCGAACTGGATCCTTCCAGTATAAGCATCGAGCTCCATCTCTGAACTGGATCCGTCCAGTATAAACAAATTCTAATTGCTTTTCCTTAGTCGTCTTACTCCGGTAAGGCCGTCTTGGAACCTTTATTGCTTTTCCTTGGTCGTATTACTCCGGTAAGGTCGTCTTGGAATCTCATATGCTTTTCCTTGGTCGTCTTACTCCGGTAAGGACGTCTTGGAATCTCATGTGCTTTTCCTTGGACGTCTTCTCCGGTAAGGCCGTCTTGGAACTTTCATGGCATTTCCTTGGTCGTCTTACTCCGGTAAGGCCGTCTTGGAACCCCTCTAACATCTCCTCAGATGGTTTACTCCGCTAAGGCCATCTAGGAAATATTCTTGCATTGTTTGTTTTTTCTTCTTGCAGGTACAAACTCCTGGTCTTCTAGGGTTTCTCTGGCTTTAATACGATCCGGCGTGATCGTCGCATTCTGGATTTGGATTTCTCAGATTATCCAAAACACATCTTCCTTCAACCAGCAAGATATGTTCTGAGGGGAAAATTTGTTGACACACTTTTTGGTAAAAACTATCACACTGAATATCTGGATAGCATCGCGCTCGGATATGGAGAACAACATCAGAAGACAGGCAGCGATTTGGTCAAAGTCGCACCACAAACAAAGAAAAGGCCGAAACTCCTATTAAACGACCTTTTTTGGGCCTGAAAATAGTAATTATGGTGCTGAGATCAGTAACTCTCGTAGATCTCTGAATTATCTTCAGTTTGAGCTTTGGTTTAGCTCAATCGGACTTACGGTTTGAAAGTTATGCCTGTTTCCGTAAACTGGTGCAATCTGGCAATTTCCTGGATAAACCGACGAAGCGTCACATGCACTCTCGGAACGCCCCTTATCGGATCGCCCCCCTCAGACCACGACCCGTTCGTGGTACACCTTCAGAGCACGACCCGATCGCCAGCACTTCACTCCAGCTCCAACACTTCAGTTCTCAAATGGACCCGCTCGTGGTGCGCATGGTGGTCACGATCCTCCATCGCGATCCGACCCCGTTACCACGATCCGATCTCCAGACCTGCAGATACACTCGCTATTTTGACCTATTCTCATGCCACATCTTGCTCCTACTTTACCGGATCGGGTGCCACGTACCCCGTCACGATCCGGTCAACCCAGAAGCTCTCCTACAGCTATAAATACACCATTTCAAGGCATTTTAAAGGACTTTTTGGCTGAGACTTTCTCATACATCTTGACAGACTCTGCCATTGTTGATTACAATGATTTTGCACCTTTATTCAACAAAATTATCCTCTTGCAATCTCAATTAAACACACAGATTGTGTGCTTGCATGTAACTGATTCTTATAATCTATCAGTATAACAATAATATTATAAAGTGGACGTAGGCTACATCTACAGCCGAACCACTATAAAAACCTTGTGTGTTCCCTCTTATTTACTTTTTCTGCATTGTGTGATCTGCGATCTGCATTTGGGTGTTAATGCCAATTTTTGGTCTAACATGTCCATACAACTTGGTTATGGACTGAAGGAAACCGGAGATACCTCATGATGTAGAGGTTTACTGCTACAAGTTTAATCCTGGTGGTTAACAACAGACATCAGCAAGCAACCCTCTCGCTTGAAAGATCTATGCCTTCAAATCATCTTCATAAGCATCCCTGCAATGTTAGTTTCGAGGGCAAAGTTGATTCAAAGTGGTTTTCAGTCCAGTTGCCATCCCGGTCTCTTCAAACTAACCTGTTAAAAGTCAACAAGGGAACTCATTGATAATCTGGTTTTTACTATCAAATCAAAACATTACGGTCAAGTACATCAACAGCTCAGGCCCATTTTAATTTAAAACCATTCATTAAAACTCCTTTTCATCGATTCTTAAAGATCAATTACATATTCTTATTCCAACAAATTTCTCATGTTTTCAATAAATTGAAAACAATAACCATATCTCTATCTCTTCGGAATAACAATAATCATAAAAACTCTTTTTATTTCCTTTACCTCGGAAATATCACTATATATTCGCAAAAACCTCTTTTATTTCCTTTACTTTGGAAATATCACTATAATTGCTTAACCCAACGGTATTAGTTAAATTGCAAATCTTACAGGGCTAAAAAATTGTTATATGACACATCATTTATTTTGAAAGGCAAGTGGAACTTTATTATTTACACTCAAAGGATTACATTTGTTTACAGCATGCTATCATGTGAGCAGAACAAAAACTAAAAAAAAATCAAAATTTGGGTTTACATGTTAGTCTTTTTAAGCATACTATTATGAATGATAGTGCATAACTGATCAGCCATGTTACATCCAATGCCAAATATCCTATTGTTTCTTTTCCTCCATACTCCAGCAGTAAATTTCTTTAGCAGCTTCAGCAATACACATGTCTTCTTGTTCCTCCATCTAGTCGCTTTAAAGGTATTGTAACATTTTGAATTGAAGTGGATGGTCTATGGAATCCACCGATTGCCGGTAACCTCTTCCAAATTTGATGCACATATGAGCATTCAAAGAAAAGGTGTACATTTGATTCAGCTGCACCATGACAAAGCACACATTCTTTGTCTTGCATAATGCCAAAATAAAATAGCTTGTTCTTGGTATTGATAGCGTTGGCCATAATTTTACAAAGAAGAAAATTATCTTTAGCTGAACTTCCGCAGTTCTAAATCCTTGAATACCATGGAAAATCATTTATAGTAGGACACATTAGATTATATACTAATTGAATAAAATGCAACTTACCCATCCAAAGAATTCCATCGTCACTGAGAATATTAAAATGGAGAGCAAGCTGAGACCAAAGTTCCCTCAAGCTTGCCAAACTGCTATATGGTAAATTAATCATACCATCCGGAATATACTCATTTACTTTTGCAGATTGAGGTGTACTCGAATTATGCATCACGTTTTGATCAACAATTTCACTTAGAATTAGTCCAGGTCCAGCCCAGGGGCTATGCCAAAAAGATAAGTTTGGTATGGTTATATAATTGCATTGAATATACTGTTTGAATATACCGCGTGACTTCAGAATAGCTCTGCAACTCCAACTGCATCCTTGAGGAATAATCAATGCCCAAAAGTTCTTTGCGCCAATTAAATTAGCTTTTACCCATGCAGCCCATAAACCTTTGTTAGTGGCAAAAAATTTCTAAACGTAACTTGATATAGCCACCTGATTCCACTTGTAAAGATTTGTTATTCCAAGACCACCATACTTCTTACTATCATAAAGCTTGTAAAAAGCAAAGGGTGTCAACTTTTTAGAGTATGGATCACCATGCCATAAAAACTTGTCCAAAGCACTAGTTATCATATCAATCAACTTTGTAGGGAGAATATAATGTCTCATCCAATATGTTGTCATGGGTGCAACAACAGACTGAATGATAGTTAACCATCCAGCTTGTGACAGATTGCAATTTGTCCATTGCTGGAGCTTGTTGATGATCTTTTCATATAAATGAAGGCACTGCTGTTTTGTGATCATTGAGCAGATAAGAGGTAAGCCCAGGTAAAAAGCATTCATTGGAAATTCAGCAAGTCTATAGCAGTTAATGATATCCATTTTCTTGTCCAAATTCAAACCAGTAATAAGGATATGCAATTTACTAATGTTGATTTGAAGTCTAGTGGTGTTGTAAAAGTAACCAAGAGTATTGAAAATGCAATGGATATTATGTAAAGATGGTTTCGTGAAAATGATCAAGTCGTCAGCAAATAGTAGATGCGTGATAAGAGGGTACTTGCACTTAGGATGTATATCTAGTGAACCACTATGCACTTGCTCAATTATCAGAGAATTAAACAATTCCATAGTGATGATAAAAATATATGGTGAGATGGGATCTCCTTGCCTTACACCTCTAGTACCTCTAAATTATCCATTAGACTACCATTCCTTGAAACCGAGTAATAAGGAGAAGTAATACATGTATGGATCCATGTAAGAAAAGGCAGTGGAAAATTCGTACGTGACATGATTGCCAAAATAGAATTCCATGAAACTGAATCAAAAGCCTTCTTAATATCAAGCTTGAGCATACATCTAGGTGAAATGTTTTTTCTGTTATAACCATACAAGAGCTCCTCGGTTATCAAGATATTATCGGTAATGCTTCTCCCCTTGATATACGCAAATTGATTTTGAGAAATGATAGTTGGCAGTACATCTTGTAACCTAGTAGCAAATATCTTAAAAATGATTTTATATAAGATGTTACAGCAAGATATGGGCCTAAAATCAGAAACTGAAACTGGATTTTCAAACTTAGGTATCAAGGAAATAGCTGTAGAAGAGAAGCTTGTAGGTAATGGTTGTGCATGAAGAAAAATTTGATAGCACAAATGATATCATCACCTATTATTGGCTAGCAATGCTGAATGAAGAATGCATTGAAGCCGTCTGGTCCTCCACAACTGCTAGCATCTAGACTAAACACTGCATCCTTTATCTCGTCATATGAAATTTCTCTAATAATATTCACAGACTGATCATTAGTGAGAAAAGGCAGGCTGACATTAAAAAGTGGTTGCACATTAAATCTTGTGGATACTAGAGAAGCAAGAATATATTTAAAGTAATCCACAAAAGCATTATTAATATTCTCCTGCGATTCACGAGTAATTCCATTCATATGCTTCACCATATGTATTGAATCCAAAGCCTTCCTGGTTTTGATAGAATTGTGGAAGTATTTGGTATTCCGATTTGCTTCTTTCTCTTTTTTTAAGTAGGATCTTTGTCTTGACGCTTGCAATTCCATGTCTAAAGTGTAACACCCAATAATTTTAGTAACATGACATAAGGGATAATTAAAGAATAAGAATTAAAGGAAACGGACTGTGCCATTGCGTTTGTCTCGGAATTCTGCTTGGAATAGAGTCCGAGTTTGCGTAAATCGGATATCGTATGAAGAAGTTATAAAGCTTAAAAGATTTCAATTTAAAGCAGAATTTATTTAAATAATAATTAAATAACAAAAACTGTTCAAAAATCAAAATTCAAGCAAAGCGGGCTGAGCGGGAAATTTCCCGCTCGTGGGTGTCGACCCCCCCAAGGGGGCGTCGACATGGGTGTTGACCCCCCATGGGGTGTCGACAGGGGTGTCGACCCCATCGGCCCAGATCTGGCCTGACGTGTTTTGTGGTGGATCTGATGACGTGTTCTTCTGAGATTGGCTGGATGACGTGTTTTTCTGGTCTGGATGGTTCAGATGGATCCTAATCTAATCTAAGGGTCCTAATTCACCTAGAGAATCTATAAAATACCCGTAAACCTAACCCTGATCTCATTGTTTTTCATCTATAGCGCCTCCATGCTGCTCTAATCTAAATTAACCTAGCCTTTCTTCTCCAACCAAAATCAAAGTAGAGATTTAGAGATAGTTCTTCTTCAACAATCAAATAAGAAGATTATTCAAGATCAGAATTTCTACAACAACGATTAATTCCCTTTTCTAAGAATCCTATCGCTGTGAGTCTATGTTACTTTCACATATAATTAAATTAAAAGTGATTGTGATAAGGTTGTAAATTGGATTCTATGAAAATGCCTGTAAGATGAATCATATCAAGTTGTGTAAATTATTATCTTTCAGATTCATACCCAAATTTATGTTATCATATGCCTATTGGATCTATTTTATTGTTCTATGCCATTTCATATTCCATATGCTTATTGGATCTATTTTATTGTTCTATGCCAGTTTATATTCCATATGCCTATTGGATCTATTTTATTGTTCTATGCCAGTTCATATTTCATATGCCTATTTTTATGCCAATTTTGATGTCATGGTTCTCTTCCCTTCTTCTCTTCTTTTCCTCTTATTTTTGAGATTAGGCTAACTTCGAGCCTAATTATATTACGTTGAATTTTACGTACGAATGACATTGGTTTGATTGGGAAATGTGTAATAAAATGAGACTATTGGCATAAAGTGTTGGTAACCATGGAAATTGGTTTGGGGCATAAATTGAGTATAACTTGTATGCATGAGATTTGGCATAAATTGGTTTAGGCATAATTGAGTATAACTTGTACACGTGAGATTTAGCATAAATTGTTAATAACTATGAAATTGGCTTGGGCATAATTTGGCATAACTTGTACACATGAGATTATAGGCATAATTTGGATTAAAATTATGAACATAATTTATATTGGAAATTATGGGTAATTGGAGTATATTATAATCCATGATTTGAAATTGGGACTTGAATCAAGAAAGTGAAAATGAACGCCTAAGACACGAGGTTAGATTCAGATTGCGGTAGAAGTCTGCCCGGAACCGCCCGGCACATCCAGCAACCACAATTTGGTAATCTAATGTGAGAGATTAAAGGAAGAAATTAGATGTGTAATAATGCTAAGACACGAGGTTAGATTCGCATTGCGGTAGAAGTCTGTCCGGAACCGCTTCGCATATCCAGCAACCGCAGACGGTAATCTAATGTGGGAGGTCTTGCACGATTACAGGTATAATAAATCAATGAACACTTAACCAAAATAAGACATGTGGGAAGACATGGGAACTGTTAAAGGGTTAAGTGGGAGACATGGGTAGCATGTGAAACATAATTAAATACACTTAACCAAGATAAGACATGGGAATAATAAAGGGTTAAGTGGGTAGCATTGGTAGCATGTGAAGCATGGTAAAAGCACTTAATCAAGATGAGACATATGATAAGACATGTGGATAAAAAGGGGTTAAGTGGGAATTCCTAGTGGGGACCAAGCTTAGGAGGGAAGCTTGTGTCAAGTTTATGGACCCTTTTCAACCAGTAACCCATTTCAGTATCTATATGAGCTCGAACTAGGTCGAGGACAGGGACACGCTTACTGGGGTTGATTGTAAGAGGTCAATAAAGAGTTAGCGATGGCAGTGCAAGTCCAACGGAGTCATGTGCTTGCGTGGGTCCGGGCTGGTAGGTAAGATGTTGTTGTATTGTGTAGGTATAAGTTGTGCATTTCAATAGTATCGGGGTTGCCACCTTAGGGAGTGATACACCTTATTGTGGGACCAGCACAAGTATCTACGAGTTAGGGAGACGATCGGAATGGGAAGGGTAGTGGTACATCTAGTGGTGATAGGTGCATATTGGTTACCTATGATAGCAACTAGAGGCACATAATCGAATAGGGAGGGTACATCTAGTGGTGATAGGTGCATATTGGTTACCTATGATAGCAGCTAGAGGTACATAATCAAATAGTGAGGGTACAACTAGTGGTGATAGGTGCATATTGGTTACCTATGATAGCAGCTAGAGGTACATAATCGAATAGGGAGGGTACATCTAGTGGTGATAGGTGCATACTGGTTACCTATGATAGCAGCTAGAGGTACATTATCGAACAGGGAGGATAGTGGATACATCTAGTGGTGATAGGTGCACGTTGGTTACCTATAATGGCAGCTAGAAATACACGAAACTATCATCATTCTATTTAGCCAAGAAGGATCATCTTTTAGTATGAAACTAGTATTGGTGCGGTGCAGAGAATACCCTATAGTGGTTAGAAGCACAGTCAATGTTACATCCTGTTCATCTTATTACCTTGTCATATCTGCTTATGTTACAGTCATCTCTTATATCTAGTTTATGTTCTTATCATGTTACTTTACTGATTATATCGTTAAAGTCACTGGACTCGCCAGACTTTATGCCTGACCCTTTTTGTTTCGCCTCTTTTTTCCTTCCTCCCCCCCCCCCCCAAGGTTCTCAGGGTGGGTACGTTGAAGCTTGATTCGGACTTTCCTACTTGAAGTGCTGAAAGTAATGCTTTGCTTTGTTTCTCTTTCATATGGCATTTTGGATTTGGGATTATGGTTTTAAAAATTATGTACTCTGATGGCTTTTGTACAAGACTGATATTATGTACTTGGTTTTGGTGCGATGGATTTGAAGATGTAACCAAACTTATTTCTGTTTCCGCTGCAATAAAGTTATAAAATTTTCAAGTACTATTTTATGTATCTGTTTTTTAATATTCTGTACTATTTACTTATATTGCTCCACAAAACTTTATGCGTTCCCTTTGTGAGTGAAATTAACGGACGTGGGGTGTCACATAAAGCCTCTCTCAATCTTTGCTGAAGTACGCCTTCATCATGTTGCAAGGCCAAATTATACAGTTGATTGTTCGATTGTTCCTGAATGTTAGCTAATTTCTATTGCATTAAACTTGACTATTTAGAACCACTGCCAAAGTTTACAGAAGCCCAAGCTTTCAATATGAATTTGAGATGTCTGAATTTACAAAAGAGCCTCTGCAAAGGATTTCTAGAGAACTATTGTGACCATGCCTGCACTAAAATTGAGGGAAAATCCACATGATTAGTCCAAAAATTAAATAAAAAATGAGGAGTTACCCTTACCAATTGCTTGATCCTTTCCCCAATTGACAATCAAAGGACAATGATCTGAAAGGGAAGAATTAAGAGTTTGATAGAATGAATTAGGCCAGCGGTGAAAGAAGTGAATGTTAGCAATAATATGGTCAAGTTTACATCGAGTAGGATTACCAGTTTTTCTCCTATTAGACCAGGTAAATTCAAAACCATAGTTACTAACAAGGGACAAGAATGACCAAGTTAAAGCTTGATTAAGGGGTGCAATGTCCTTAACAGAAAGGGAACATCCACTAGATTTCTAGGACGAGGAGAACATGCAGTTGAAATCACCTCTAATGATCCAAGGGTCAGGAGTGGTTAGCAAGGAAGGAAGGAAATCAAGGAATATTTGTCTTCGAGATACGGAGTTATGGGCATAAATAGATGTGAGAAAAAAGAAGTCTTTTGAATGTAAGAGTTGACATTTGAAGTGGATGAATTGATCAGTTGAGATAATTTTGAGTAAGTGAAAGAATTTTGGATTCCATAAGGTTAACAATCTACCATAGCTAGATTCCAAGAGGTTATGATAAAAATTCCAGCCTGGACACAAAAAAGTTGCATCTCTCAAAGATAAATCACGGTCCAATTTTGTTTCAGAAATGCATATGATTTGCACATTATTTTCTCTAATAAATTCTTTAACATCGCTTTACTTTGAGGTTAAATGCAAACCTAGAATATTCCAAAAAGCAATTCTGGGCATCATCATTGTGATATAGGATCTACAAGCGGGGTGGGATGCTTCCTCATATGTCTTTTAGATGGCATTTTCTGTGTAGACTGTGGCATTTTTTCACTAGGAGAGAACTCCTTCCCATCATTTAAATCATCAATGCTACTTGAAATGGGGGTTTGAGCCTTCTTTTTCCTACCTTTTTTTTTCTTTTTACTACCATGTGGTGTTGAGATATCGTCTGATGTTTGTGGGGATTTGTCAAGTTGAGATGACACTGGTGGGGATAGGATAATATGAGGTGGTAAGGAAAGATGTGAGTAAGGAGAGTTGAGTTTGCAGCTAAACTTAGAGTTTGAAGGGACGTCAAAAGTGAAAGAGGTATCAGTAGGAATACGTAAAGGATTTGAATGTGTCTTTGTAGAGATTTCACCGTTATCAGCAGATGCCAATATGGATTTGGGTGATTCATTAAAAGTTTCCACGGTTGACAAGTCTTCCAATATAAAGAAATTATTATGAATTAGGAGTTCTCCATTTTCAATCTCATTATCCACTACTACTTGTTTGCCCTTGCTCAAATTAGCATTTTTACTTTTCTTGCAAGAAGACTTCTTTCCATCTGATTGAATTTCCTCTTCAATACTTTTATTTTGAGCATGAATCTTTCCACTGCTATCAATAATTAAAATTTCTTGCTGCTTTTCATTTATTGGCTGCTTTTTGTTTCTGACTAACTCATTAGATTGATTGTTTGCATCAAATGGGTATGTACTTTGCTTTTGATCACCTACATTCTGCATATATTGAGCATTAACTTTCTTGATCCAAATCTGTTTCTTTTTATTGATCACCTCCTTCCATTCTTCTTGCTTATTTGACTTTTATCAAATTTTCATTCTCTCTTCACATTCGTACCTTCCTTTGCCTGCACCTCCTCCATGTTCTTAAATTGACGATCATACTCCATGGCGACAATACTTGTGTTATGCTCAAACTCCAAGGTGGAGTGTCCAAACACCTTACAAATGGTGCATATATACGGTCTCCAATCATATGTTACCTGCACTGAAGGATAGTTTACTCCTAAATCATCCATAGGAATACTGTCAGGTAGCTTATAATCCGGGTTGATCTCAACTAGAGCTTTTGCATATTTAAAGTGTTGCATTCTTTCTGTACTCTTATCAAAACAATAAGTCTTCCTAGTGGCAAACAAGCCAATTTGATCCATAAAGTGTCCATAACAAGAGGGTGATTCTGTGAAGATGTATCTAGATAGGAACTTTCCTAATCTGAGATTGTGAGCTACCTATGGTGGGATCCCATCTAGTTACGATAAACATTCGTCCTCTAATGAATAAGGGATTAGCATGCAAAACCTTTTCCTTATCTTGATCATTTGCAAATTTGAAGAAGAAATTAGATCGATCTGATTTTATTTCAAAATCCCCATTCAATTTCTAGTGATTACGTAAGTAATTGACAATAGTGATGTAAGATAGAGAACCATCAAGGAAAAAACCCACCAAGTAATCATTCCAATATTTCATTCCTTTTTGTTTGATGAAATCCGGAATTTTCTTACGAGTTGAATCTCGTGGAATATCAAAATGAATAGGTTTAAATTTTCTAGTGTTATGCAGAAGGGATTTGAAAAAGCGAACCAAAATCTTTTTTAACTTGAGGATGATCGTGATTAATATGAATTTCCTGAGGATGGTTTCTGGTAGAAGAGGTGTTTAATGAATTGTTTGCGAGAGGAGAGGGATCATCAAAGGAAAAAATTGGATGCGAGATAGCTGAAGAAGAATTTGCGAGCAAAATTGAGTTCTCACGAATTTCATGAGTAGATAAGCTTGGATCGGATGACAATTTTCCATGAACAGCAGAAGATGGATCTGATGCCGAATGCCGTGAACAGCAGAGGGATCATTAGAAACAGATGCTGGATTTTCAGATAAGTGATTAACAGATAGTGGAATGGCCGGAGGTGGAGGATCAGGTGGACGAGAAGGAAGAGGTGGGAAGGTCGAATCGAATGTGAAAGAAGAAGAAGACGGGGAAGATAGGGAAATGGGTGACGCCATTAACAAGGGTAATATTTCTCTTTTATTATTGACACTTCATTTATTATACAAACCTAACGGTTTTATTCAGCTTTAAACTTTAAAAATTAAAGTTTAAAATTTTTACTTATAGAAATAATAATTAAGTTTCCTTATCCAATTTCATTTTGAAACCTGTATAACCTCTCATTTCATTTCCTTTGAAAATCCAACCATTCAGTTATTTTTTTTAAATAATTATATTCCCAAAACCATACTATTTTCATTACTTTGAAAATAGTGTTATATATTTAACCGAATGGTATTGATATAACCGTACTTCAAACTTGTGTCAAACAATGTTAAGTAATATATTGTTTACTGTATAACCCAATAGTTTAATCATATTTCAAAACCTTGCAAGTAAGGTTGCAATCCTTATTATGGAAGTAATACAAATATTTCCAACATCTTTACCATCACAAACTAGTATCACCCCTTGATAATAGTGAAGTTCAAATTGGAGTATTTTATTTAGGGCTGCCAATGGATACCCGAAAAATCCATCTGCATCCGTATCCGACAAGCGGATAATATTCGATATCCGAAAAAACGGTACAGATATGGATACGTTGATATTTGCAACTGAAAATTATCTGTCCAAATTTTTTAACACTATACTCAAAAGTTTATGTCTTTTAGTGCAATAAATGAGATTTTTTTTAGTGCTTTATTAAGTTGAAGGTTTATGTTACATGCACTTAATGCATATTAGCTTCTCAAATCTATTTAATTTCATCATCTTTATTTATTTCTAACACTTTAGTTATCAATAAAATTTAAAAACACTTATCTTTAAAAATATCATTAATATTTCTTGATTTATAGATCGTTGGAGGATTGGATAATTATCTGATATTCGTCTGCATCCACGGATACAGATATCCGAAAATGATTTCTGATACAGATTTAGAACTATCCGTATCCGAAAGTATCCGTTGACAGCCCTAATTTTATTTACCTCTCAGACCTTGACTCCACAAAGTTCTTATCTTAAGATAGATATGACTTTGTAACTCAAATGCTGATATTAATTAAAATATCCGACCAATTTCATTTACTACTTTATTTAAAATATGGTTTTGTAAACCATTTCTTGCATTTGAAAAGAATCTCCTTTCAAATTCTAATCGCTTTTATTAATTCTATTTATTAAGATTTTTTTTACTAAACGCAAATCTCTAGCTTTAAATCTCTTTAACACGATTCACTTTTAACTTGGATTGATAACCAAAAATTTATTTATCACATCCCTTATGCAAGTCCATTAAGCATCTTATTACAAAACTTAACTTGCATTTTTATTTCAATAAATCCACTTGCTAACCCTTTACAAAATTTGTTTAAACAACTTACCTTCGCATTTTGGAAATCTCTTTTCCATTACAATCATCTTTACTTAATTAAAATATTAAGTAAACGTTTGTTTAAAATCACCGCATTTGCTTTAAATCTCTTTATAAATCTTGTTTATAAACTTGGATTTATTATAAAATCCCTCTATATAACCCTTTATGAAGTTTAACTAAATTTCAATACAAACTTGACTACTTTCTTTTAAATGAATTCCATTTCAATAATGTAATCACTTTAATTGTTATTAATTAAAATAACAATTAACTTCAAGGTTTACTAAAATAAAAGTAGTTACTTTATTATTAAATAAAAATGGAATAGTAGATTTCTTTTAAAATCTTATCAGAATAATAACTAACTTCATTAATAATAAACAACTCGATAATTACCTTTAGATACAGTTAATTAGAAGATTAATTAATTTTAAAGAAGTCTTATTATGTTTAACGACTATTTGTCAAGACCAATTTTAATTTAAATACATTTAATTGATAATAAATCAATCTAATAACCAATTTCAATTTAAACAGTTGACTTAGCCCACTTGGAAACATCTATTAATTTGTGAACAAATTTCAACTAATAATTCGCCTTAAATTAATTAATAATATCATAATTTAATAATATCGCACTTAATTGTTTCATAAAAATAACTATTTCACAATATTAACTCATAGGTTAATTTCTGGCTTATTCGCTTATAAAACTGAAATTTTTAAATAAAATATGGCATTCTGGTCAAAAAAGGGAAACATAATGGGTATAGCTCGTTTAATTGCACTGATTATTCAACACAACATGGTCCCTAAACAAAGAGTTCTGATTAATATAAATAAAATGAACAATTTACTCCTATACAATCTTCCTTTGGTTCTAATTAGCTATCTATGTCTTAGTATGAATTTCTTTTCAACACTATTTTAGCATTATATGTGTGACTCTTGATGTTATATCACACTATCATGTCTTGTTGATCTATTATTTTGAAAACATTGTGTTTAAAAGTATATGTTTGGTTTGCATCAGTAGTGTGCATGTTTTGTGATATGCATCACTTCTATGTTTGTGATATTTATTCTTTTTGTTGATGAGAAATAGGTGGAAATATTAATATGCATGTCATATACGTAGTCATCATGACCAAAAAGGGTATGAATGTTAGAAACTTCGTCTTAAAGATGAAGATGAAGCACAATCAACCTTTTTATTATTGCAGAAACGAGCGTATACAACAATTTATATGAAATACTCTCGCTAATGAGCAATAATGAAGTATAAAGAAAGTAAGAATCGAAATCAAATCACAAAGCAAAGCAATGAAACATGAGTGCATAGCCAAGACCAGTAAGAGCAAAATTAAGGAAAAACCGCGTGAAATCAAAGCAAGGAGTTCACACACAGTTCAATCATTCTCAAATGTTACCATCACCATCAATTCTTTCATTCCTTCATAATAAACGAAAAGACTAATCTGGATCAAGGTAACAATTAAACTAAGTTTGGAAAATACATCAATCATGCAGCTCGCTTTAACATAAAATGGCCTAGGGAATATTTATAGGATAATCACAGTCTATTATTTCTGCTAATTGCTAGGCAACATACCCACCCCTATAAGAAGACTTAAAAAAAGTAGATGGTCCTCGGCGCAACAAGTTATAAATAATAAATATCGTCTCCGGTTACAACGAGATATAATACATTTGTATAGTGGGCTGGGCTTGCAGCCCAATTTCTTTTCTTTGCAATTGTAAACGTATGGGTATGTTACATTATAAATACCCAACATCTTTGTACACAACTTTCATTAATTCAGTTCAATAATACAAATTCATTCTGATTTCTATTATGGTATCAGAGCATCAAAGCCTTGCGGCATAAAATCAAAAGAAAAATCACAAATACTTTTGGTTCATTTAAAAGAGTGTGTTTGAATTGATACTCCTCAGATAAGTTTCATCACTGGAGATCACAACTGCCTCGCCAAGACGCAAAATCAGAAGAATTTTCATCATCTTTCACATCTTTGCTGCAGTTTCAACCATCAGACATTATATTCTTCCTTTGGCACGTGTTCTGGTTGCAGAAACCACCTTTTTTGGTGATCTTGCCATCCAAGAACCTCGCTTTCGTTGAAACTATTACCTTCTTTACCTGAAATCCGGTTGCAAAATCACTTAACAATGATTTCACCATCCTAGATTCCCTCTGTCATTCAAGAATACAATTCTTGATTCTGAAATATGACTGGAGCAGATCAAGCAGCGCTCAGCTCAGCCAACTCAGGCACCAATCCACCATCAGCACCTCCAGCACCAAGCTTCCAACTGATAAAACCCAAAAGCCACATAATTACCATCCCTTTGGACGAAGATAATTACATGCTTTAGAGATTTCAGGTGGAAGCAGCATTGAAAGGCTATGGACTTCTTGATTGTATCAAAGGGACTGTACTGATACCACCTGCCATGATACATGATAAAGATAGAAATCTGGTTAGCAATGAAGATTACTTAAATTTTCAAAAGCAAGACAATCTTGTTATGTCATGGTTAATATCATCTATCAGTGCAAATATACTGTCACGTGTGATAGGATGCAATACATCATATGCTATTTGGAACACCATTGAACAAACTTTTAGTGCACAATCAGCAGCAAGAGTTATGTTGTATAGAAGGCAGTAGCAATGCATAAAGAAAGATGAGATGCCCATGAATGAGTATCTAACAAAAGTGAAAACTCTCTACGACAAACTAAACTCAACCGGACAGATGATAAGTGAGAGTGAACAAGTTCTTTACATAACTGGTGGATTGGATGAAGATTATGAATCCATAGTGACATTTATTACATCTCAAAAGAATGTACCTGACCTAGAATATGTATATTCATTTCTTCTTGCACATGAAGGAAGAGTTGAACAGAAGAAGTTGTCTCAACCAGAGTATTCTGTCAACTATGCCTCCACAGCAAGAAACAGAGGACAGCAAAAGGGAAATGCTGGTCAAAACAGTAAACAAGAAAATCAGTTCTTTAGAGGAAATACAAGCCAAAGAGGCAGAGGCAGAGAAGGAAGATTTAATAATAATAATAGGCCAAAATGCCAAATCTGTGAGAAATTTGGCCATATTGCAAGCAAGTGTTAACTTCAGATTCAATACAGAATTCAATGTGAATCAACAAAACCAAAGAGCTCCAAATGTCAATGCCACTCAAGTGGGACAGCAAAGGACAAATGCAGATGGTACAAGAATGCAGACTCAAGGACTAAACAATGAAGATTCCACCAAAACAGATGATATAAACCTTGATGACTGGTAACCAGACTCAGGAGCAACAAATCATGTTACAAACAGCCTACAAAATCTAAATCTGGGAAACAAAAGCTATTCAGGTTTGTGTTCTATCTCAATGGGTAATGGTGAAACCATTAGTATATCACATATTGGATGTGGATATATTAAAGGAAAAGGGGAACTCTATTTAAATAACTTACTTAGAGTCCCCAAGATTAAGAAAAATTTGATCAGTGTATCACAATTTTCCAATGATAACCATGCATACTTTGAGTTTCACCCAAACTATTGTCTTGTTAGAGACCTACCAAATAAAAACATATTACTACAACATAGTTTGGATAAGGGACTATACAGGTTCAAGAGTTTGAAGTCAAGGCATGCCAATGACAATGGAAATCATTGCTATAATGTTGAATCTACTATAGATAATCATGTCAACATTGTTGACAATCATGAATCTACTACTAATGACAGTAATATGTACAAAACTTTTGATGAATGGCATTGCAAATTGGGACATCCAAATATTAAAACTGTTAAACATATTTTGGATGAAAACAATATTAACTGCAAAAGTGTACCTGATCATTATTTATGTAAGCATTGCCAAATAAGCAAAATTCATAAATTGCCCTTTACTGGGTCTGATTCAACATATAGCAAACCACTAGAACTGATTGCTGCAGACCTATGGGGTCCCTCTCCAGTAAAAACAGATCATGGATACATGTATTACCTTTCCTTTGTTGATGCATTTACTAGATACTCTTGGATCTGTTTACTCAGAAACAAGTCAGATGCATATAACATGACAATGCAGTTTGTGGCTTTAGTTGAAAAACAAACAAACTGTAGTGTTAAAACTATGCAAACTGATGGTGGTGGTGAATTCAAATCACTAAAGAAATTCTTTGATAATAAAGGCATAATGCATAGAATGACCTGCCCACACACTTCGGAACAGAATGGGTTGGTAGAGAGAAAACATAGGCACATAGTTGAAACTGGGCTTACATTGATATCACAATCTTCTGTACCTTTAAAGTTTTGGTCAGAAGCTTTTGTGACATCAGTGTATCTAATAAATAGGATGCCTACTAAAGTTTTAAAGTACAAAAGCCCATATGAAATGTTGCGCAGTGTAAAGCCAAATTATTCTGAATTAAAGAATTTCGGTTGCCTATGTTTTCCCTGCCTTAGATCCTACAACAAGCATAAATTAAGCTTGAGATCAAGCCCTTGTACATTTCTTGGTTACACTGAAAACCAAAAAGGGTACAAGTGTTTAGGTAAAAGTGGGAGGCTATACATTTCAAGACATGTAGTGTTTGATGAGAGTGTGTTTCCTTTTGCAGAAAAGGATATTAAAACCACCAAAAGAATAGTCAACACTGAAAAATGCATGGTAGCACCACCAGAGTTAATAAGAGACATGGTGGACAACGGAGGACAACAAATACATGATGAAGAAAAAGTTTAGGAAAGTGTGCCTAGTACAAGACCCAGTTACAGTCCAGCCAATTCTGTGATTGGTGAAAGTGTGCCTAGTACAAGACCCAGTTACAGTCCAGCCAATTCTGTGATTGGTGAAAGTGTGCCTAGTACAAGACCCAGTTACAGTCCAGCAAATTCTGTGATTGGTGATGGTGAAGGTAGTCACAATTATGATCAAAATGAAAGTACTGACACAGAATCACAAAATGACAACAGCAACACAACTGTACATTCTAGTAGTGAAGATGAACAACCTGACCAGAATAGGCACCACATGATAACAAGAGCTAAACATGGTATATTCAAGCCTAAGGTGTACAATGCTGATATTGAAAACAGAGAACCTACTTGTTATAATGAGGCAGTAAAATGTCAGAAATGGAAAAATGCCATGGATGAAGAGTATGCTGCCTTAATCAAAAACAAGACATGGGACTTAGTAACTGCACCAAAGCATAAGAACATCATTGGATGCAAATGGACCAACAGACTGAAAAGGGCAGCAGATGGTAGCATACATAAACACAAAGCCAGACTAGTGGCCAAGGGGTACACACAGGAATATGGGTTTGATTTCAAAGAGACATTTTCTCCAGTGGTCAAACATTCTACAATAAGGATTATTATCTGTATAGCCTTACACAAACAGTGGTGCATTAGACAACTAGATGTTTGCAATGCATTCCTAAATGGAGAATTACAAGAGGATGTGTATATGGAATACCCAGATGGTTACAAGACCAATCACAACCAGAATCATGTGTGTAAACTAAACAAGGCCATTTATGGACTGAAACAAGCATCTAGAGTATGGTATGATAAGCTCAAAAACACATTCATGAGAATGGGATTCACTACAGCTAAGTCAGACAATTCTCTTCACATAAAAAGGAAAGAGGATGATGTCACATTTATACTTGTGTATGTTGATGATATTCTAATCACTGGCAGTGATCAAGCTGAAATTAACAAAACTGTTTAATACTTGAATCAAACTTTCTCTATCAAAGACTTGGGAAACCTAAATTATTTCTTAGGTATACAAGTCATTCACAACTCCAAGGATGAAATAGTGTTGTCTCTAAGCAAGTATACCACTGAATTACTTATTCGAGCAAAGATGGATAAAGCAAAACCTATGCCAACTCCCATGACGAGTAACCTAAAGCTATCTAAACACAGAGGAGAAGCTATTCAGAATGCCAAAGAATACAGGAGCATAGTGGGTGCTTTACAATACCTAACTGTCACCAGACCAGACATTAGCTACAGCGTAAACAAAGTATGTCAATTCATGCAGTCACCACTCAATGAACATTGGACAGCAGTGAAAAGAATCTTAAGTTATCTAAATGGGACTGTCAATTATGGTATTAAATTGAAAGCTAGCAAAAACTTAAATATACAGGCTTACAGTGATTCAGATTGGGCGTCAGATCCAGATGATCGCAGATCAACATCTGGATACTGTGTGTTTATGGGATGTAATCCAATCTCTTGGTGCTCAAAGAAGCAGCCAACTATCTCTCGATCAAGCACTGAGGCGGAGTATCGATCGCTAGCAAGCACCACGGCCGAAGTGATGTGGATAAACTCACTACTTAGAGAGCTAGGGTTTCTTCCCAGCAAGCAACCGGTGGTGTGGTGTGATAATCTGAGCACCGTGTCTCTATCTGCAAACCCAATTCAACATGCTAGTACAATACACATCGAAATCGATCTGTATTTCGTACGAGAGCAAACCGCTTCAGGAAAGTTAGAAGTAAATCACGTTCCAGCTCAATTTCAGAAAGCCGATGCTCTTATGAAGCCCTTTTCACTCAGGAGTTTTACAAATTTCAGAGAAGAGATGAAGATTGAAGAAGGCGGCAGCGCAAAAAGGACGGACAAAACCCTAGATAAAATTGAGGGTGGATAATAAAGATCGTCTCCTGTTACAACGAGATATAATATATTTGTATAGTGGGCTGGGCTTGCAGCCTAATTTCTTTTCTTTGCAATTGTAAACGTATGGGTATGTTACATTATAAATACCCAACGTCTTTGTACACAACTTTCATTAATTCAGTTCAATAATACAAATTCATTCTGATTTCTATTAATAAACTTCACATATGTCTCTGATAGGCTTCGGAACCAAAGCAGAGATCGTTATAGAAGAACAAAGGAGGAATTTCTGGTTACTTCCCTCGACGTCATTGGCAGAAGATGTTGGCTAAAGAGGAAAAGCAGTCCAAAAGTAACTTTTCTATTATTATTGCAAACTCAGTACACAACCATTATTTATATCACTCAAACAATAAAATATAGCAAAAGTAACATAACTAGATCCAATAAAAATGGAAGACATAATCAAAAACTAATACTTTGAATCATTCATTAACAGAAGAGATCCAAAGCACATGCAGCAAGGCCAAAGAAAAGAATAGAATGCGCAAACAAAATAATAGAGAATCAACAAAAACAGAAGAGTTGCGAATAGAGAAAGAATGAATAACAAGTTATAATAGATTAAAGAACGATTAGATGATCTATATACACACAAAGTGAAGCATTGAAAATGACAATACCTCATTAATATCATCAAGGCTGGTATACTGGTACGTCCACAGAAGATTCAGAAGCATGAAGTCATGAACTCAAAACATTAATTTTAAGTTAGCTGAAGCAAACAACAAGCAAGTAGGATGCATGCTCACCTATACATTGAGAGTGTACTTCACTTTGAAGCACACTTTGCAATCCTTATTTTGTGATGGCATCTGTAACAGTAAAGCACGAAAGTGTGTTGGATTTTATATATAATATTAACTGATCTTTCTAATAACTGATTTTCAATGAGAGATAATTTGTTTAACAGGACATCAACTATCTATTTAGTGAACGCTGGCTGCTACATTCTTATATTTTCACAACAATCTTGAAGCTCTCTTGGTTTTAATGGTAATACACTGATTTATATTGAGTCAAAACATATTCCTCTAGAGATGCTCATCTTTAAGACATACTTTTCATGCTAAATTCTCAATTTCCCTCTTCCTTTATCAAAATAAAAACTGATCCTCCATTTATTACCAAAAATGTAAAATGATCCACTATTTTGCATTCCATACATTGCAAGCTACATTTTGTTTCGTAATGTCCTACTCATTTGCACTCTTAGAACGCGATCTGCATGAAGTTTTTACCCTGCATGGTATTTCTGAAGATTTTGTTGTGATTTGTGACATGAAGTCACATATGTTGATGAAGACAATATATGGATGTGCTTGGCGATAATGGAGATGAAGCAGCAAAGAGAAGGCAAGGAGAAGCAATTTTGTGCTGCGTTTCAACACAGACGTCTGATAGCATTTGGTCAGACGTCTGCTATCAGGGTTTTGGTAGCCCAAGAGCATGCACAGACGTCTGACATATATTGGTCAGACGTTTGGGCGGGATTTTCTGCGGTTTTGACTTGGTCTTTCTGTGACTTATTCAGCAAGTAATAAAGGGGAAAATTGGGTATTTGCCTAGGCTTTCTATTCTCCTATAAAAGCAGCATCTAGGGTTGGATTAAAAGGAGGGGATTGAGACCGACTTAATTAATCCAAGGGTTAGCCGTCGTTCTTCATTGTTCTCCTTCTCCAACAAGAGTGTTAGTCATCTAGATATTCTTTCTCTTTCTCAATAAGGTTATTGATTCTTGTTTGTTTATTGTTGGTTGTTGAACGAGTGAGTGTAAACAAAATTTATTTTGTGAATCAATAAAGAGGGTGGTTGGGTGGAATAACTTGTGTTTGTGCATGTGATTTCATATCTGTGTTTGTTTCCATAGAAATCATTTTTAAGTAATTGGGTGAAGAAGATCCTGATCGCTTCCGCAAAGGCACACTTATCACAACAGTTGGTATCAGATCTAGATCATCGCAAAGCATAGAGTGGTTTTGGAGTGGAAAAATCAAATTTTTTTTTTTTGATGATGGATATGATGGCGTTTCCGAAGATGATTGTTTTTGATGGATGAAATTGGGGGATTTGGAAGCCTAAGATGGAGGATGTGCTTTACCTCAATGATCTTCATGATCCGATTGATGGAGATGGGAAGAAGCCCTCGAGTGTGGATGAGGGAAAACGGAATATGGATAAGAAGGTTATTGCCTTGATTCGGCAGTACCTTGATGATTCGGTATTCCATCATGTGGCTAATTGTGAATCCGCAAAGGATTTGTGGGACAAGTTGGTATCTTTGTATGAGTCGAGGAGTGCTACAAGTAAGGCTTTTCCGGTTCGGAAGCTTGTCCAGCTGAGATTGGATGAGGAGAAGTCTGTTGCAGGGCGCCTGAATGAATTTCAAGATGTGATCAATCAATTGGCAAATCTGAAGGTCAATTTTGATGATGAATTGCAGGCTCTTTTGTTGATGAGTTTGCTTTCAGAAAGGTGGGAGACTTTGATTGTTTCATTGAGTAACTCCAATGCAGTTGGAGCCATCTCTTTGGAAACTGTTCGAAGCAGCCTTTTGAATGAGGAACTAAGGAGAAAAGGGTCGGGTTTTAAATCATTTCAAGGTGAGGCCACGGTAGCAAAGAACTCGGAGAAAGATGCAAGAAGGAAGAAGAAAGGGGCTAATGGTAAAGGTGCTTGTTATTATTATGGAAAGGAAGATCACATACGCAAGAATTGTTAAGCTTATCAGAGGGATAAGAAGAAGGTTGCGGATGGTGATGGAAGTAATGAAGCACTGGCAGATATTGCTGCAAGTTCCATTAGTGATACTTCTAGTGATGTCCTGTTTAGCGAAGTTAATCCTTGGAAGATGGATTCGGGAGCCAGTTTTCACATTTTTAAGGATGTGAAGTGTTTTTCTTCTTATAAGAAGAATGTTGACGCGATTAAAACAACCAATAGAGTAGAGCTACCAGTTTGTGGTATTGGATCTATCCGGTTTCGTACGCATGATAGCGTGGTAAGGGAAGTCTCTGGAGTTAGACATGTGTCTGCTAGTTCGCATAACCTCATTTCTCTCGGTCAGTTGGATCGCCGTGGTTGTACTTATGATACTCGAGGTAGAGTTTTGAGAGTGAAGAGGGGTGGTCGTGTTGTAATGAGAGGTGTCTTGGAGGTGGGAAACCTGTATAGATTGGTTGGTTCCGTGGTCGATTGTGAAAGGCAAGTGACAGTTGAAGAACCTAGTCCACAACAAGGTGGAGAGGTTAATTTGGTCACTGCTGATGTGCTAGATAAGGATCTTCATGTTGATGATGCTCAAGGGATTCGGAGTGATCAAGGAAGGAGCTCAGATCAAGTGATATACGGGTGTCGATGCAGAAAATCCACAAGGTGGAGATCCTTGTGGTATTACAAGCACTTTTAGACCGTTAGTGTAGCATGGTGCATCTCGAAGGGAAGATGCATCTTTGGCAAGTGGTGGGTTGTGTTTGTAATGGTTTAATTGAGAGTAGGTGCCGTTGAAAGAGCTAGATGACTTGTGTGTTGGAAGATCGTTTTGATGTGATGCGATTTCAGATCAAGGTAGAGTGCTATGATTTGTGACATGAAATCACATATGTTGATGAAGACGAGATATGGATGTGCTTGGCGATAGTAGAGATGGAGCAGTAGAGAGAAGGAAAGGAGAAGCATTGTGCTGCGTTTCAGCACAGACGTCTGATAGCATTTGGTCAGACATCTGTTGTCATCCGAGAGCATGGACAGACGTCTGACATATATTGGTCAGACGTCTGAGCGGGTTTTTCTGCGGTTTTGACTTGGTCTTTCTGTGACTTATTATGCAAGTAATAAAGGGGGAAATTGGGTATTTGCCTAGGCTTTCTACTCTCCTATAAAAGCAGCATCTAGGGTTGGATTAAAGGGAGGGGATTGAGATCGACTTAATTAATCCAAGGGTTAGACGTCGTTCTTCATTGTTCTCCTTCTCCAACAAGAGTATTAGTCATCTAGATATTCTTTCCCTTTCTCAATAATGTTATTGATTCTTGTTTGTTTATTGTTGGTTGTCGAACCAGTGAGTGTAAACAAAATTTGTTTTGTGAATCAATAAAGAGGGTGGTTGGGTGGAATATCTTGTGTTTGTGCATGTGATTTCATATCTGTGTTTGTTTCCATAGAAATCATCTTTAAGTAATTGGGTGAAGAAAATCCTGATCACTTCCGCAAAGGAGCAATTATCACAATAGATTTTATATGTTATGTTATTAAATGAAATAATATTTGGCGATAATGACACAAACTAAATCTTCACAACCGTGTTTAGCAGACTTAAGTTGTCTGGTACTCTTGAACTTATTTACATCTACGATGAACGCTCGCATTTCCTAAATTCGTCGTTCTCGACTTGATAATACCATTGAAATTTCACGTTAATGCCTCACTTTGATTGTACTTGAATCATGACACAACGTCCACCAAACGACAATAGTTTGTTCTAAGTTGAAGCATCGGCAGTGAAATATTGTTCAATGGAAACTTCATCTCTTTGAGGTCAGTGTCATCCTCAACCATAGTCGACTCAAGCTCAAAGTCCCTGCCAGTGCAACTCGTTTAAAAATAATTGTTATCACAGGTTTTTGCATTTAGACTGTACAAGTTGAACGTGGACAATACCGGAGACTAATAACAAATTTCATAAGTCTTAACGTAATACAGTTTTGGCGAAGAGAATATGTCCATAAATAATATGTTTTGTGGATCTTAGTTATAAAGTGTTGTAACAGTAAGTAATTTATCATCATAAAGATAAACATACCATGTTATGTGTTCCTATTTAAGATGCATCGGGATCGGATATCGGAATATCCGTCGATACTACAATACGTAATGCTTTCCAAATGTTGGACAACGTATTACTCATGACTACATAAGGCACCAAGATGTGACATGTTGTTGATTATTAAATAATCGTAGAACGACTCATTAAGTAGTTTTCTATTGGTTAACGTAAGTGAGGTCAAATAGAAAATATCGACGCAATTGATTTGCACAAGACTTTTGACCTAAGAATACTGTTGATCTTCAATATGTAAGCTTCGCTTTGATTATCCAATAATGGATTGATGTCCACCAAGTGACTACAGTTGGATCAGTTTTTGAAAGTGAAGCACTACGAAAAAGATGATTCATCTTAATTTTATGGGGTAAGTATCATAGTCAGTTCAAGTCAATTTATAGTCAAAAATCATAGGGCAGAGCAGTTTGGTTGATAATAGTAATTATTACTCAACCAAACACTTTTTTTGGAACAATATAATTAAATATGAATGATGTTGGAATTTTAACCAATATTGTCAAATTACATGAGTCCAAAGTGATATAGTTTTAATAAAGAGAATTTATACAAATAAAAGTTATAACTAAGTAATAGTTAACATAATCGAACGAGTTGAGAGTGATATATACTAGTGCATATTTTTAAGTATAAATAATTTCTTTTTTAAAATTTGGTGATAAAATAATTTTACCTAGTATTTATTTTCGAGAAAAGAATATCTTCGAAAAGTATAGTTAGACAAAACTATAACAATAAACATCTTGTGATTAGAATCGTATAGTTGGATTATAAGATGTGTACAATAGCACTGAAAGGAAATATACTATAAAAATTTCCTTTCAATGGATAAGAATTTTAAATAGTTATCTATTGAATTAATTAAACTCAAAACTTCATCTTTGTAAGAAATATCATAAATGAATAATAGACATGATATCACCATCTTATAAAAGGAAATTTGAAAATTTTCAATGAATTAAATGAACTAAGGTTTTCGATGATTTTGGATAGATGAAACACTTGAATTTGATTTAGATCTTAATGTTGAAATGTTTGTGAAGACATAAAGTCAACTTTACACGACACTTGATTTAAGAAGATAACAAGTATTGAAAATGTATTGAACATACTTGTTAAGAAAAACAAACTTGATGTTTGTGTATACTCGTCAGATGTAATAAAGTATTAATCAATTGTGTGATGACCGCCCACAACCCCCGCACTAAACAAGAGGAATAATGCGCTGAAAGGTGTGCCAGGCAGCTATGGACGATCATCAAGGTATGATACATAAGCGGAACCTATCGTAAACTCACAGCGCAAGGATAAAATATAATAGAACATATACATCAGGTAGTGATATTGAAGTAGAAAACACTAAACTTTCATGACAACTAGAAAGTATTTCCCATACACGTGGATAACAACAATAGTGTTTGTACAATTTGCCTCACTACAACACTCAGAGAAATAGCAAACAATGGAAACAAATACTAAATAGTGATAAAACTAGTTTGTGAGCCTCCTACTCTAATGAATAAAGATGTTTGTACGAAGAGATTAAAAAAATCCCAATCCACATGTCGGTTCTTCAACTCACCCATTCACTTCCTTTTTATTTTCTCCCATACTCTCAAACCCTTTAAAAACCTAAAATTCCCAAATTCAATCTCTCTCAAAATCAATGGCTCCACCACAAAAGAGATTAAAGAAATCAAGTTCTACTCAACTCCAACCTATTGACTCCAATATCAAACAATGGCTAATGGATCCAGTAGTAGTGAAAAGATGGAATGCTATGAAAGATTATACGATTCACGAAGGTTATTTCATCAAATTCTTTGATTTTATTCTCTACGATGTTAAAGAATTAGCAAAACAAGCTCGTATCCAAAATCTCCTAGATCATGATAAGAACAACGTGGAAATCAATCATATCATGATCAAATTGTTCTATACTAATCTTAACTTAGAAAAGTATAAACTAGAAAATGTTGCTCATTGTCTATGGTCCGTTGTATGTGGTGAGCACATTTTTATTTCAAAGGAACGCATGGCCACGGTTCTAGGTTCGCTTAGAAATGGAAGAGAATTCTCTATCGATTTTTGTACTGTTCATACTCGAGACAAGGTCAGTCATATTTTTATTGAAGATCATAAAATCAGTACAAATGCTATTAACCTACGGCCTAGTGATCGAATTTTACATCATACTATCACACAATCATTATTGTCGAGGGTTGGTAATTTCGATATCGTATATAAAGAGAATTTTAAGGCTTTGTATGCGATATATGGAGATACAGAAATTAACTGGATAAGAATGATCTTTGATGAGATTCTGCTTGTGAATAATCGTACAAGACCACACTTATTCTACAACGAATATATCATGCGACTTCTACTCGATTGTGGTCTCAAGTCTACCCAATCTAAAATCTCCAAACCTAAATGTATCGACAAAGCAACGAGAAAGAGAATGAAGCTTCCTGAACCTTGTTTGAATATCATTCCCTTCGACCAATATCAACAACAAGGTCCCCAAGAAAGCACTTCGTCTAAGGCCTCCAAACCTAAACCGGAAGAGGTTAAACTCCTTCAACCATTCTCCTCGACTAAAGATTCACTTAAACAAATTGCACGGAATCAATTCCCTCTTGAAGCAAGACTTAAGCGTACCAACAACAAAATCGAACGTTTAGATACAAAGCTTGACAAGCGCTTCTCCAAACTTAAGCCTTTCTTTGGTACTCTTTGGGATGCAATTTCATGTGCATCAGCATCCTCCTCTACGCACATATAAGACCCAGGCAAACGTCCAATGCCTCCTACCTTTACATGGTCATCTTCGAAGGAAGGCAAAAGTTCTGGAGTGACTATTAGACGTGGTCGTGGGGAAACAGAGACTGAGAAAGAAGATGTTCAGGATGAAGGAGACAAGGAAGAAGAAGAAAACAAAGAAATCGATTGGGATACGACTGAATCCGATTCTCCACCTCAGTAGTTTCTTTTCATCCACGTCTTTTGGTTTTATATTCAGACTTAACTCAGCACTTGTACATAAATAGTGCTGTATTTCATTTTGGGTTTGTATGTATTAACTCTTAGATACATGACTTGTTTGGCTATGGCTGGTGTGTATTGTATGCTACAATCTTTGTGCATTTCATACTTAAGTTATGGTATTTGTATGATATATACTCCTTTTTGTCGATGACAAAGGGGGAGAAAAATGTTACTAACAATATGTTTTGCAGATTTGTTTAATATATATTTCAGGGGGAGTTAGAAACAATTTCAGAGCATGTTGTCATCAATCAAAAAGGGAGAGAATGTTGAATCAAGGAATTCATGGCATTTTGATTAATGACAAGGAGAAGTTTCAAGATCGACAAAAAGAAGAGATTCAATGGTATTAAAAGTTAGAGGTTGATTATTTAGTGATACAGTTGTGTTAAAAATGTTAAAATCTATCCTCAAATAATCATATACCTCAGTAGTTTGAATATATATATATATATATATGTATATATATGAATGCACATTCATTGTGCATAATGACATAAACCAGTCGACCGATTTCAATACATGCAGTCGGCCGTTTCTGGGCAGAAATGCACAATGAACGTGGACACATGTATATAACATATATATATATATATATATATATATTCAAATACTAGTCTATTGGTTATTTTTTACCTGTCGACTGGTCTCCGAACTGAAAGCAACTCTTCGTACAGACATCTTTATTCATCAATGGTTGCTTCCTTTTCCTTTCACCAAAAATCATTTCTATTCAATACCTCTCTTCACCAATGATTGCAACTCTTTATCTTCTATAAAAAGAACATGAAATCATCAATTCAACTAACTAATTCTTTCTATCTATTCTATCTATTGCTGATTTCATTCTTGATCATTCAAAGCATTCAAAAGCTCATAATCTTCTTATATCGTTGTTGAATCCTAGAATCTACTAATTATTCTTTTGATTCAAACACGATATCATCTTCCAAATCTTCACGAATTCAAATTCTATTTGAGGATAAGATTATAGGAAGGTTGTACAAGAATTGACAAATTCGTGTTATTAAGAACACACATTGTCGAATTACAAGTCTGCTCATCTTGTGTTAAGTCCTTCGTGTTGTGAGAGGCAAAGTTGTGAAGTCCTCGTGTTGTAAGAGGCGTGAAATCCCGTTCGGCTGCTCGGGTATTGTGAACCTATTCCTCCGGGTGAAGCGAGGTAGTTGATTTGTGAAAATCCAGAGAGAGGTCTGGGACTGGACGTAGGACGGTGCTCCGAACTAGTATAAAAATTCCTGATGTGATTTTTCCTATTATTGTATTTACATATCTGTGATACTATTGATCTTATTCTATTTCATATTTATTTGCATAACTATTGCATTAGACAAATAGTTGAGTGTTATTCCATATTACACGATCCGAGTGTACACGCACACACTTTCATGCTCGCCATCGATCAACATCGTCATCCTCACTAAAGAAATACCTGCCACCTATTACTCATTCTGCCCATCCACAACCGGATGAACAGCCCAAGGTAATAAGAGGAAACATAAAACCTTGAGTCAGACAACAGTCTTAGTGAGCGATAAAACAGCTAACAAACTTCATCAATAAAGCATATGAGAATGGGTAAATAATCAACTAATCTACCCAGCTCCAGAGAAGAACTCTCAATTTGCTTCCCCATTGCATGGTAGTGATAGCCTTTACGATCCATACATCCAAAGGAATAACAATTCAGTCATGGCAATTAAAACAACCATTCATATATGGTAAAGCAACTCAATCATGATCACACATGCATTCAAACGTCCATGGCTGACTCTGCCTATCACCGCGAACCTTTCTTTAGAACCCTCATTATCGTATGACTGGCTAACAATTTGCCGTCAATTGTCAAGGACCACACATGACTCCCCGGTTCTAGCAAAAACTCCACATGCTACACGCTATACTCAATACGTGTCTAGGCTATACACGACGTCCAAGGCACTTGGCCTACTATTGGTCTTCAATTGTACCTCTGCTTTGAGTCCGCTAGAAGCTACGACAACGATAATTCCTCGGCCTCCGTCTCTCTAGTCGTTATCAATTACGACTATTAATTAGCTCAGAACACCTTAGAGCTGTCACTTCACACGAACTCAACACAACCTTGAGTTGTCACCCCATTTGTTGCATACAAAGAACAACAAACATTTTTCAACACTTCCAAACTTCCCAATTGAATTCACTTTGAAGTCACATCGTCACCGGAAATGTACTACCAGAAATGGAAGAAATGGCTGACCAGAATAGGCCGACCCAACTTTGGTCCAACCCAACCTATGTCCGACCCAACTTTGGTCTGACCCAACTTTAGTCTGACCCAACTTTGGTCCGACCCAACTTTGGTCCAACCCAACTTTAGTCCGATCCAACTTTGGTCCGACCCAACTTCTCCTGGCTAGGCCGACCTACTTATGGCCTATCCACTCTTCCTAACTAGGTCGACCCACTTATGGTCGATCCAACTTATGACCGATCCCACTTATGGCCGATCCAAAACCTGCATATTGGAATTCAACTATGATTTCAACCAAAACTTCGCCAAACGATAAATCCGACGAAACTAACTCATCCAATTCATCAAAAAGGATTATAAGCATGTTATGAAATCAACAATATCATCTATATGACAATTCTATCAAGGATAATGTCAAATTCACCAAAATCCCCACAAATATGCATATGAACAAAAACCATGAATCTAATTTGCACATTCGTATGAAATAAAATAGAAATTTCCTATCTAAACTTGCTAAATCAGATCCTAGGGTGATCTATATGAAAATGAACTTACCAATGCATAGATCTAAGGAAAAACACTTGAATTTGATGAAAAACATGATCTACTACCCATACACTTCATTGAATCCATGTGAGAGATGTAACTCACTCACCGATTCCCTAATACAAGCTAAAATGATAGAATTATGAATCCAGACAGTGAGCAATTCGAACCAAACTCCTCGATCCGATGAATTCACCTTTGAAATGATGTAGATTTAGCCTCCAATGGTGTAGATCTATGATTTCCTTCCTTAGATTTGGATTTTTAATGGTGGAAAAGTGTTTAGAGGAAGGAGAAGCATAAGGCACCAAATGGGAGAATGAGAAACTAAACTATTTCACATATCCCTCACCCCCTATTTATAGTTTCCACCAGCCCACTAATGGGCCTCCCCCAAATCAGCCCATATTGCTCCCAAAACCTGGACAGCCAACTGAAAAACCTTAAAACAGCGATTTCTCCCAAACCGCTGAACCAAATCCTTAATGTAACCACTCTACGGGAAGGCAATCATCAGTTCCTTTCCAATGGCACAGGTCTAACCCTCTGATTCGACCTGAGTCAAAAGTTATGCCCCATACAAGACTGACAGGGGCAAAATGGTCACAAACAAAATCGGTAAAAATTATGGACATGTCTCACATCCCCATAAACAAGATATTAAAAGATGAGAATGATCCAACCCTCAGGGAATAAAATAAAAATATTTTACGATCTTGCGATACATAAAATGGGGGCTGTTACATTCCCCCCTTCCCCCCCACCACCCCCCCACCACCCCCCCCCCCCACCACACCCCGCCCCCCCAATTTAAGAATTTTGCCCCCGAAATTCCAAGCAAACACAACAATTCCGCATGTCTACCATCCGTGAGAAGCTAATTCTATCATCCAAACTAGCAACCATCAAGCCATGCATCCATAGCCTTATCCTAGCACGCGGAATTCTATCAAACAATAACAAGGTATAATGATATAACGATGATACGATATCAAAGGGTCCTACGGACGAAGAGTTCTGGATGAGTCGCCTTCTTACTCTCTTCTGTCTCATATGTACAATGTTCACCATCTTCGCTCCATTGTATCTTGACTAGCTTAACCGTCTTCCTCCTAAGATGTTTCGTGTCATTCTCCACAACACGAAGTGGCTTACGAGGTTTAACAACTGCGATTTCAACTTCTAGGTCCTCGTACTGTTCTGGAGATACTACCATAATCGAATCATGCACGAACTTTCGTAGAAACGACACATGGAATACATTATGCACGCTCGACATATTCTCGGATAACTCCAATTTATACGCGAGCTTTCCAATTCGCTCGACTATCGGAAATGGTCCCAACGAACCTAGGAGCCGACTTTCTCTTACTCCCAAATCGAACCACATGCTTCAATGGCGAAATCTTCACGAAAGCCATGTCACCAACTTCGAATTCCGAATCTTTTCGATGCTTATCAGCATAGCTCTTCTGGCGATCTTGGGCCGCCTTCATTCGTTGCCGAACGATCTCGATACAATTCGAGGTCTCTCTAATCATCTCTAGCCCAAGTACCAAATTATCTTCAGTTTCTAACCAACATGCTGGAGAATTGCACGGTCTTCCATACAACGACTCGTATGGTGCCAACCCAATGCTAGACTGGTAGCTATTATTATATGCAAACTCAACCAGATGTAGATGGTCTTCCCACGATCCTCCGAAGTCTAACACACAAGCCCTCGGGAGATTTTCCAAAACTCGATTGACTCTCTCGGTCTAACCATTAGTTTATGGATGATATGCCGTACTCAAACACAACTCGATTCCCAAAGCTTCTTGCAAACTTTTCCAAAATCCACTCGTGAATAATGGATCTCGGTCACTCACTATACTCTTTGGAACACCATGGAATCGAACTATCCATTTCACATAAAGTTCATCCAATTTCGATGCCGTCCTAATCGACTTGACAGGAATGAATCTCGCACTTTTGGTCAAGCAATCCACAATGACCCAAATTCCTTCATTTCCTGCCCTGGTTTTAGGTAGTCCATCGGTAAAATCCATCGATATTTACTCCCATTTCCACGTAGGAACTTCCAATGGCTGAAGCAAACCACTTGGCTTCTTCTGTTCATCTTTCACCAACTGACAGTTCATGCACTTGGAAATGAACTTTCCAATATCTCGCTTCATCCCCTCCCAGTAGTAAACTCTCTTCACATCCTGATACATCTTATTACCATCGGGATGAATCATCAACTTCGAGTGATGACGTTCTCTCAGAACTTCATCTCTCAATCCGTCAATATCAGGGACAACTAATCTCCCTTGCTTCAGAGGCCAACCTTCTCGATCGACTTTGAACTCTTTATCTTCTGGTTCTAGTCTCTGGTTAAACTCGATAAGCTTTGCATCTTGATTTTGGCTCTTGCCAATCCTTTCGATGAGAGTAGGCCTGATCGATAAGTTTTCCAACATTTCAGGTTCCAACTCACACCTTGGTCTGAAATCAAACCTTGCCAAATACTCAAGGCTCTTCCATTCCAAAAACATCGCTCCCAAACTTGCGTGTCTTCGACTCAATGCATCTGCAACTGCATTGCCCTTGCCCGAAGTATAGGCTATACCAAAATCATACGATGCAAGAAACTCTAACCATCGTTGCTGCCGAATATTCAAATCCTTTGGGAGAAAAGATACTTTAACGACTTGTGGTTTGTAAAAAACTCGAACTGATTCCCCTATAGGTAATGTCTCCATATATTCAGAGCAAATACATTCACTGCCAACTCCAAATCATGAGTTGGGTAATTCTTCTCATACGGCTTTAGCTGTCGACTCTCGTAGGCCATAACCTTATACTTTTGCATTAGAACTGCTCCAAGCCCAGTACCACATGCATCGGTGTATACCCGTATCTCTTCGTTCCCACTTGGAATGGTCAACATAGGAGCACTTGTCAATCTCTCCTTCAGGATTTCAAACGCTTGTTCACACTTCGCATCCCATGTGAACACTTGTTTCTTCTTCGTTAATCCTGTCAAAGGTGCAACTATCTTGGAGAAATTCTTGATAAACCATCGGTAATATCCTGCCAATGCAAGGAAACTCCGAACATCCATCGCATTCTTAGGTCGATCCCAGTCCTGGATTGCTGCAACTTTAGCGGGGTCAACCGCTATCCCTTTTCCAGAAACTACATGGCCTAAGAATCTCACTTCATCCTTCCAGAAGTGACACTTCAAGAACTTAGCTTTCAACTGATGCTTTCGCAAAATCTCTAACACAACTCTCAAGTGTGTCTTGTGTTCTTCCTCATTCCTGGTGTAAACCAGAATATCATCCACGAACACAAGCACAAACTTATTTAACTGATCTCTAAATACCCTATTCATAAGATCCATGAAATATCCTAGTGCGTTAGTCAACCTGAATGGCATCACCAACCACTCGAAGAAACCGAATGGTCTCCTAAAAGCAGTCTTTGCCACACTATCCTTAGCCACCCTCAACTGGTGAAATCCCATTTCCAAATCCATTTGAGAAAACACTTTAGCTTCGTGACCAATCCAACTTGTGGCCTATCCACTCTTCCTAACTAGGTCGACCCACTTATGGCCGATCCAACTTATGACCGATCCCACTTATGGCCGATCCAAAACCTGCATATTGCAATTCAACTCCGATTTCGACCAAAACTTTGCCAAATGATAAATCCGACGAAACTAACTCGTCTACTTCATTAAAAAGGATTACAAGCATGTTATGAAATCAACAATATCATCAATATGACAATTCTATCGAGGATAATGTCAAATTCACCAAAATCCCCACAAATATTCATATGAACAAAAACCATGGATCTAACTTGCACATTCGTATGAAATAAAATAGCAATTACCTATCTAAACTTGCTAAATCAGATCCAAGGGTGATCTATATGAAAATGAACTTACCAATGCATAGATCTAAGGAAAAACACTTGAATTTGATGAAAAACTTGATCTACTACCCATACACTTCATTGAATCCATGTGAGAGATGTAAATCACTCACCGATTCTCCAATACAATCTAAAATGATAGAATTATGAATCTGGACAGCGAGCAATTCAAACCAAACTCCTCGATCCGATGAATTCACATTTGAAATGATGTAGATCTAGCCTCCAATGTTGTAGATCTATGATTTCCCTCCTTAGATTTGGATTTTTAGTAGTGGAAAAGTGTTTAGAGGAAGGAGGAGCACAAGGCACCAAATGGGAGAATGAGAAACTAAACTATTTCCCATATCCCTCACCCCCTATTTATAGTTTCCATCAGCCCACTAATGGGCCTCCCCAAATCAGCCCATTAGGCTCCATAAAAGATATACACGTAAATGTGTATATTTTATCCGCTTATTTATCTTATTTTCCCTTTAAAATAATTGATATTGTGTATTTATAGCTGTGTTTTCAGATTGTTGACAAGAAGCATGGTTTAGAGCATTTGATGGATAAAGCATGAAGAATTTTCTTAAAAAGAGTGAAGTTTGAAATTACTAAAGCTTGAAGAGTGCAAAGGTTGAAGAACGGTTGCAAATAGAGTTCAGTTCGGAAGATTTGGCTCAATGAATACTTATGTTGCGTTCACATTAGCTCATTTGCAAGGCCTCTTACTCATGTTGTGTTCACATTAGCTCATTTGCAAGGCCACTCACTCTACAGCTGCGTTCACACTAGCTTATGTGTTATTTGGGCTAATTATTTAGTCCCACATTGTGTAATTAGCTAGTTAATCTTTGTCATATCAGCTATAAATACCTTGTATCTCATTCATGTAAAAACACTTAGTTTTATTCTGTAATCCTTTGCTTGGAATAAAACTCTTCTTTCTCTCTTCTATTTAGTTTTTATTGCATTTTATTTATGTTGTTTATTTTCTTTTTATTTTCTTTTCTTTTAGCTATGTCTAGCTAATCCTCTTTAATTAGGGGGTGATGACGCTAATAGATATGATTCAATATGAATCGCATAGCCAAAAGATTAGAAATTCATGCATGTAGATCTAGATCTGAACTAAGGGTTAGATCTGAACCTTCATACCTTGTGTCGTTTAAGAGCTGTGCACCTTCACACAGAATATTCGAGTTCGATCTAACACTTATCAGATTTAGATTTAATATTTAGGGTTTTAGAAATTAAATAGTGAATTTGTCCTAATAGCCTATGTTTGTTTAAGAGTTGAGCTACTGCATAGGCTATTTGTTTCTAGAAACCTAATTATCGTTGATTCATGTTTGTGACAGAAACATGAATTAGATCTGTATTTATTCGATTGGCTATTGATGAATATTAATCTAATCTATGTCATTACTCCCTGATTACTTTCTCTATTGTTAAAAACTCGCTTTTTTGTTTATTTTTTATTAACATGCAATCAATCAAAATTTTGGAATAACTTGATTGGATTTACTAATTAAAATATTTTTTGTCCCAGAGTTCGGCATCCTCTACAACAATCCTTGTTGTTTAAGAAAGCCGAACGGATTTTACAGTTGCTTAAAACTGTTTAATTTATTCGCAAACAAATTTTGGCATTGTCGCCGGGGACCAAAATAAATTTTATTGGTAAATCCTTCGGGTTATATTTTTTTATTTTTATTTACTTTATTTTCTCTTTAGATTTCCCTCATAAAAAAACACAAAAATATTTTATTCTTCTTAGTTGATTTGTTTTTTTTTTATTTTCTCATTTTTGTTTTCTTTTTATATATAGAAAAAAAAATCTCTAGATTAGCTTTGATTTGGTATTGCAGATTTATACCATGGTCTTCTAATTAAGAGAGAAAAAATTGCAATTTTTGATTTGATTTCTTTCCCCTTTCAACCTTCTAATTTCTCTCTCGTTACGTTGCTTTCCAGTTTTACAATTAAAAAAAAGGGAAACCTTTCTTTTTGTTTTATTTTCTTCCTCTTTTGACTGTTCTATAAATTCATACTATACTTTTACCACTCTGCCAATACAACAACATCGCCCATACCAACTTCACCACCTCGCATCCTCTCCCAGCCGCAATTCAGACTTCTCATCCCACATACACCAATCCTCCTTTACCAAGTTCCACGCACAACAAAATCTCAGTACCCAAACAAAAACCAAACATCAACTTCGGCCATCCAGTACTCAACCGACAACACCTCAATAACCATCGCCCCTTTTCCAAAAAAATCTTCTGCCAAAATCCATGCGTCTGAAAACAATAACTCCCACAAATCTGCACCACTGATCTTCACAAATACCACAACCCATCAACCCCGCACGAAAAATCACTGACAATAACTTCCCCCTATTGCCATCACCCAACACGTTCTTCCAAACTCCCAATTATCACGCAATACCTAGTGCATCACAACCTTGTTCACAATTCCGGTCATCAACAAGCACGCAACTACACCAATTTCAACCCCCATCGAACCCTGTACTCAGTTTCGAAAAAAAATAACCACCAAAAATCCCCAAATCCCATCTGAAACCACACCCACGTTCAAGATTTCAAACCAAACCCTCGACGAACACCATACACACCACACAAGCCATCTTCATTCATACACCCATAACTTATTTCCATACACCCTCGCAACCATCACCGCTTCGCACTACTCCTATCAACAAGACAGACAGACGACTATCTCAACTATCACAGCACCTTCCACAGCTTCAAATTACTCCAACATAAGCCAGCACACCATTCTTCAACTATAGGCTTCAGAACTGTCATCAAACCCTGCTACAAATCACCACTTTACCATCCAGTAACTGGATAGTATTCTCCTCTGCAAGTTTATCACCACGTAGGCCTCCAACCTCCTCAACACTTCAATTTCTGAATCCACAAACAATAGTACAGCAAGCCGTCAAATAGCTGATCACCACCATTCTGCTGTTTTTCATGGCATACATCACCTTCGATCACCAATACCATCCTCCAGACCACATCTCCACCACAGTTCTCACGCTTCAGCAAACGCCGGAACTCACCAAACTTTCTCCATCAATCACTGCATCGCCTACCCTAAAACTCACTTGCGCCTTCCTCAAATTTTCTCCCCATAGTCTCAAACAAACGGCAGCCTCCTCACCATCATCACGTTACGTCCCTTCAACCTCGCCTACCAGTCCAATTCGCAAATACCTGAACACCCCCATAGCATTTTCACGCATACACAGCCATCCATACACCTCAAACCTTCATTTACCACTTCTCCATACACCTCACAACCTTTCCATACCCAAGTCTAACACCACTATTATGCAAAGCCATCCATCAAGCTCTTCATACAGCAAGCCGCAAACCCTCCCCGGCATACACTTCTCCCTTCCACAAACCCTTACAGCCAAGCCACGCTCCCAAATACCCCTTGCAAAACAGCTCAAAATCCCGATTGATTGAAAACTGAACCACCATCTTCACTACCCACAAAACAGTACCAGACCAGAATCCTACACACTGGAATTCAACCTCACTCTCGACCAAAACAGTACTGCCGTGGCAGTCCCAATTCCACAACCTCAGACATCATGCCAACTAACGCAACTCCAAACCTCCCAGTTCTGATCAACGCCCAGTTCGCAAGACAAACAAACACCACCATATTCAATCTCGCAACCCCCTTCTGACACCACAATCCAATTTGAAACTCTAGAATCCAACATAAGGCCAAATCGAACTCACACCCATCACATACCGTGAACAAACCAGGAACCTAAATTCCAATTCACCAAATCAGAACGCAATTACAAAGCTACTGACCTCCTTCTAACCGCTCGCCTCCCAATTAATACACCAAAACGCGAGTCACCCTCCTCCAGTTCGAACCCAATTCACTGTCATCAATTACCCCCAGATCGCTCTCAACATCCCGAAAATTCCTCCAATCTGAACATTACTCGCAAACCACAAAGCCACCCTACCGTAGTTCATTAAAACCACCGAGACCACGCAGCCCTCATCAAATCACGAATTCAATCTATAGCATCTGAAGTCTCCAGCTGCTTCTACCCTCGTTTTGAATTATTTGTTTTTTTATTTTGATTTTAACGCAGAAAAAAAAAGAGGAGAGTCGGTTTTTTATTTTTAACGCAAGAATTTGTCTGAGCCTTGATTTTAAGTCTTATTCATGTTTGGGGATATTTGCCTTATATTGGGCTTGTGGTATTTGGGCCTTGTTTTGGGTCAGTTTTGTTGTATTTAGGTCTGTTTTCATTTGCTTGTTTAGGTTTGTTTTGCCTTGTGAAAGGATTTAGTTTTTATTTAGTAGTTGTCCTGTTTGGGTTAGTTTTCTTATATTTGAGTTTATATCCTTTTATTTTATTTTATTTTTACGTCATTATCCAATAAAAAAAAGAGAAACGAAGGATAGTACTATGGTTACTTGGATTAGCTTTTGTGATTGTTTTACTTAACCGTGTGTGTTCTGGACAACTCATTTGGGCCAATTCTTTTTGGTCTGTGCATATGTGGCAAGTCTTTGCCAGTGTATTTTGTTTGAGTCTAGTCATGTTTAATTTTAGCTTAGCTTAGTTTTTTTAATTTAGTCTTTTGTTTTTGTTTTGTTTTTATTGCCAAAAAAAAAAGAATATCGAATATCACAGAACCAAAGTGAAGAAAGAATTCAAGTAAGCAAATCAAAGGAATCGAAATCGAGCAAAGCAAACAATTAAGCAGAATTTGAATTGTTGGAGCGGTTGCACACCAAGTGGGTGTGAACGCGCCAGCGCTACACAGTTGAACTGGATGGACTGCCGATCTAGGTGAGAATTTTCTAAACTCTACAGGGACTGTTGCTGCTTAAAAAAAATATAGAAATTGCTTGTAAAATCTTCTGCAGGGTCAGCGGCTTGCTTGTAAAAAAAATTATTTCTGCAATTATTATTCTGTGACTGTCTGCGATGGATTATTTTGCCTGTTGATGTATAGTTAGGCCGTTTTAAAACAAACATGGAATAAATTATCTTTGAAATCAAATCGAGGATTCCCCAAAGCTCATAGGACAAAGTATTCGTTAAATTGACAATTAGGATTGATACTCTCTGAGGTGTCTAAGGAACGATAGAGTCTCGAACTCAAACATGATCTTAAACCTTCAGTCGTGTTTCTACGGTGATTCGTGGCACACTAATAAACCCTGTATGAACCTGGCCTGGACTTGTATTCATACAATCTGAAGTTGTTAATTATAATATTTTTTTAAGAGCTTCTTTAGAGCCACAAGTTTTGAAACTGGTTTTTCGAAACAAAAAAACACTCTTCTTCTAGTACATGCACGCTTGCCCCATGTACAACCAAAATTGCAATTCCTTTCAAAATTTAAATGATTTTGGTTATAATTCAAATCAGAATGAATTTTAAGCTGAAAATTTTTCGAATAATTTCCGCAATGCTCAGGAAACGGTTACACCCCAATATGAAAACCACCGTTCTATGTTTGAGGAGAATTTATCTGAGATGCGTCAACTTTTAGCGCAAATGGCTAAGCAAAGTGATGAAAATCAAAACAATTTCAACATGGGTTTTAACAAAATTTTTGAAAACCAAACTGATTTCCATAATACGAGTGGATGCACAATGTTGGTTATCGAATATGAAAGATGTGTTGTGAAGAAGCTAGATTTTTGGCGATGTTGGTTTTGGAAAATAAATAATGCACGACTTCTGAGAGATGAGGTTGATGAATTTTTAAGCTCAACCAATGAGGAACACATAGGAACGACAGATCTAAAAAATGACATTTTGAAGTCTAATGTGTCTACCAATTTTATTGAAGAAAGCCTGAGTGAAATTGACCAATTAATGCAAGAAATTTGGATTTGTCGAGTGGAAATCAAGGAATGGGCGCGAACTTTAGATGAAAAACAAGCTTATGAAAATAAAGATATCGAAAACATGCGTATCATTGAACAAATGGCTCAATACACTATAGAATTTTTGCTAAATCTAGAAAAGTTATTACTTGAGGGAATTGATGATGTTGATGACTTTGAGGATTCCATGAAACTTGGCTTGACTTACATCGAAGAACTGGCTCAAAGAATGGACGATAGCGAACTAAGTGTATCTTATAGGATTGTTTATCAAATTTCTCTTCTTCAAACTGAAGTTACAAACTTGTTCAACAACTATAAATCCCAATCTAGTAACAAAAAAGTTTCTGCAAACGCTTCTTTTGAAACAATTAATTAGCCATTAACCTCATCACAACATTACATAACAATTATTGATGATTCTGATGATATGACTGTAAATGAAAATTTTGAAAAATCTCAGGAACCAAACTCTGATTTCTGTGGAACAGAATTTCAAACTCAGACTGATGCTTCTTTTGAAAATTCAACTCTTACTGCAATCGAAAATTTTCAACTAACAACTTTTGAAATTGATGAAAACCTTAATGAAGTTGTTGAAATCTCGGTAATTGATTTGAATTTAAATTCTCTTGAAAACAAAGATGTCAATCTTCGATTTGATCTTCCTCTCTCAAATTCTGAAAATTTTGAAAATTTAACAACTTTAGATTGTCAACTTGAAAGAAATGATGAAGTTGGTAACAACTGTTTAAGTGAGGACGACTTTGATGAGCGAAAACTTCTTGAACTGATTGACGATAACGTTGTTGGGTCTGACATTGAAACTGAAACATTTGAAAATCTTGAAATTCTTGAGGTTTACAACAATGAAACTGCTGAATGTGATCTTAAACACAATGACATTTTTTCCGAAACTGTTGAAACTCCTTGCGACTTGATCGTTTCAAGTGAACCTCACTGTGATCACTTGTTTTTCAATGATAAATTTCTGTAGTATATGAACACTTTATGGAATAACACTGTTTTTGAGAAAACACGATTTCGAAATTTATTGAAAATTCATTTGTTTGGTTTTGACTTTAGGTTTACGAATGAACCTTTAGTCAACAAAATTTCAAATATCAAAGCAAAACTGAACAATATTTCTCAAAACAAGTGTGGGGGTGAGAGTGATGCACATGTCTCTCAATTTATACATCATCTAAACAAATAATACTTTGTTTTTGAAACTTTTACTAAACCCCAACCCAATGACCTCTCTTTAGTTGCTACAAAAATTCAATTTGATTTTATGATCAATTGTAAGCTCAAAATTTTAAAATTAGATACTCAAACGTTTGAAAAAACCAATTTTGTTTTTCCTAATTTGAAACATGATATAAAATTCTTTATGATTTGGTTTTCTGTGCTGAAGCTGTGTCTCATAATCTTAATGAGGCTGATCCATTGGTCCATTGTGGACCGGTACAACTATTCGATGACTGCGTATTTTCTGCACACACATCCGGTAAGACGTGCTGACCCTCTTATTTTATTTCCCTTTCACTAAGATTTGTCTGATTAACGACTGTGAGGACACAGTCACACTGAAGTGTGGCGGGGAATTTACATTACATCAGCAATCAAATTTTATGAACTAGGTCATTCATTGAACAAGGGCTAACTTAAAATTCATAAATAACACCTTGGTTCTTGTTTGATAACTTGAATTGTTGGGTAATGGGAATGAACATTTTTTATTCATTGAGTCGTAATGTGTCTTTTTAAGATGCTAGCTTGAGACAATGCGGACGTTAGTCGTGTTCTGGAGTAAGCGTGTCAACCCTTGTTATACATGTTAGAATGTGCAAGTAAAAATGATTAAAAAAAAATCAAATAAAAATGATTTTGCACCTACATTTGTTGGATTTTCTGAGTTCGTTTTCATGCATAATATTTTTTCTCACTTAAAATTTCAAACTTGTAAGTTCTAAAGTCCACTTGGCCCAATTAAGGAGAAATGACTCATTGTAGCGTTCTTCTACGATACCCCACATTATTCAAACCCAAGTTTTAGTCAATTTACAATCTTATATTGGTATAATCAAGAACCTTTTTACTGAATTATTTTCAAAGGTTCAAAAATGACACTTTTATACCAATATTACATTACCCACTCCGTACTTGTTATAAGGTAGGATAACCATATACCACATTTATTTTACATGGGTTATATATCTTACGAAACTTTGCTTATCATTACTTTCAGCTTTTTATATAACATCAATCCAGACTTGTGTGTTGAATTAGGGTTATAGAAGTAGAGTAACTAGGGCACAAAACTTTCCTTTCATGAAGTGTTGGTTATGATTCGCTTAGTAGAGGAGGAATCAAATGAAAGAATGCGGTATCATTCCATTCCATTTCCACTCATCATTCATCATGCAAAAAGAAAAAAAAAGAACAAAGAAAAAAAAGGAAAAGAAAAGAAAACGAAAAAGAAAAGAAAAAAGAGAAAAAAATGCAATGAAGAGAAAATCTCGCAAAATAAAATAGTCGTTCGTCGTTCTTGACTATAAAGCATTCATTTCCATTTCATCCACATCCATCATACCGTATTTAGAAGCGAGGACTATAGTTGAGGATAAGAAAGGAAATAAAAATGTTCATATGTGCATTATTATTACTTTATCTTTTGTAGCTTGAAGTTCAACTAATACACTTGCCCCCTTATCCATAATATTTTTATAACTTACAAAATTTTCCTTCATCTACGCATAACTCACATCCAATACATTACAGTTACACTGGTGCAAAATTATTCAAAAAAAAAGGTTGAATAAATGATTGGGTGCACATTGTCGATGTGTAGAACCTTGGTTGACACCACGCTCTTAACCTTCAAGACAATTACCACTACACCAAAACAGGGGATTCCCAACGAGTATAAGTGTCACTAGTAATTTCCGTGACACTCATATGTGTCACTGTGAGGGGGTCGGGAATATTCACAACGCTTATAAGCATTGGCAAATATTCATTTACAATGCTTATAAGCGTTGGTAGATATTCATTCACAACGCTTATAAGCGTTGGCAAATATTTGTTCCCAACACTTACAAGCGTTGGTAACATTATATTCGCAACATTTATAAGCGTTGGTAACATGTAACACTTATACTTGCATACTGGATAGCGTGGGTGCTATTTAATATTCATTCAACTATTATATTATCTTAACATAGCAACATGTAACAAAATCAATAAAAACAAAAATCCATATTTGTGACAATAACAAAGTATGAACCAAAAAAAAATTCAATACTTAAAAATATTAAATTCAATACATATGCAAATTATAACCAAATAATCATCGAGAAAAAAATATCCAATTGCATAGTAACAACAATACATAATTAACAAAATACAAGACATTTCTCATATTTGAAGTCTACAAGTACCTAATGTGAAACTCCAACCATATAACGAAACCTACATCCAAATATTCTCCGCTTCTTCTACTGCTTCCTGCATGCATTTAATTAAATAGCATCATTTAAGTTTCAACTAGTAGTAAATGTTAAATGAAGTCGGAATTCGACGAAACTAATTTTGTTGGATCCGCAATGTTAAATTATTGCTAGATGTCAGTTTCCGTGATTTTTAGAGTCACTGTGTGGTCGTATGGATTTTAGAGTGAAAAACGGACAGTATTTTGACAGTTAAAAATACGCTGTGTGAGCATACGGAGTCGGAATTTGACGAAATTAGTTTCGTTGGGACAATAATGTCGAACTCTAGCTACACGTCCAGTTTGGTGATTTTTAGGTATCATATGCAATCACGAGAATTTTTAGAAAGCAAAATGAATATAGAAATGAGAATATACCAGGAATATTCCTTCTATAAAATATCTAGATATTATTTCTTCCTATAAATAGCCTAACATTTGCCTAAACCTAATATTCTAACTTCTCAGGTCAAACCAAAATTCCGCCGTTTCTCGTTCTCTTTCTTACAGCAAAAAGGATGACTTCAAAATTCATGAATAAATCAAAGTAAAAATCCATAAATTCAAATACAAACATTTATGGATTCACTGTGGGATTCTCTTCAGTTCTGGAGTGGTTTTATTGAGTTCGACGCAGGGATTTGTGATGGAGTTTTAACAGCCGAGCCGAGGGTTTTCTCGATACCGAGATCTTCATGCGTTTTTGTTCGATTTGGAGATGAGTTTGGAACTCGCGGTAGGATTTAGCACGTTGTCAAAGTTTCTGATGAGAATCCGAAACAAAAAGTGTCGCTACATTTTCTGAAAGACCGCGTCAGCCTGAAAGTCGTGATTCAGGTATGGAGTCTGGGGTCTGTGAATTGGTGGTGACCGCGTAGAGGAATCAAAGAGAGTTTGCTCGGTGAAGTCGGTTTCGATTATCGTGAAGTAGAGGAGTTAGAGTAGTTGAAGTATGCGGCCATGGCATTGTAAACGTGGGTTCCTGGAGCGATAACTTCATTTGTGGAAGACAGGGTGCAAACATGAGCGGGTCTGGGCTATTAGTCAAGTAGAGTTGGGCCGGAGGAATTAATAAAGTTAAGGCCCATAGTTTTATATAATTCCATGTTTTATTTTAATATAAAATGTATTAACTTCGAAATGGTATAACTTGCTCATACATAATCAGAATTCCGTGAAACAAGCTGCATTGGGACCGTATGGGCGAGAGCTTCACAATGAAGATGACTGGAAGTGGATTGGGGCTCGTGTGAATTTAGGGCGAAATAAACTGTTTGATTCAAATCAAAAAACAGTTTATCGTTCTTTAATGATGAACTGCAAATGTGAGTAAATCTCACTAATTCTGAATAGTTTATAATTTCATGTTGTATTTTTAGAACTATTAGACGTTGGCTGATTGACTGTGTGTTGACCGTTTGATTGAACTGCTAGTCAGTTAGTTAAATTTCTATATTGATTCTGTTTAACAGAATATATCATATGGAACTGAAAGTGATGTCATCTATATTGTTTAACATCTGTGATGCGGTGAAACAGGTTGGAGGAATCCAACTGGATTCCTCAACATTTATTTTACTGTGATTCATATATTGTGATATATGATGTGATATATAATCTGTTGTTGATTATGTGTTTTTGGATGATATTTATCGTTGTTATATGGTATGTTAAATACATAAGAAATACTGGATATGGTAAAGGGGAATTTCAAAGTGTATTTTGAAAATGAATTATTTATATAAAATCGATGGATTTTATATAGAAAAGGAAAAGGATTTTTATAAAAGAAATATTTATAAAATCAAAGGATAAGTTAGAATAAAAGGAAATCATTTGTAAAGTGAAGAACCGTTACTAAAAGTAAATCTTTATAAATGAATAGTTTATTCGAAAAGGAGTTAATCGAATTAGTTATTCGAATAGAATAAAGGAAGTTATCGAATAAAGTTAAAAGGAGGTATTCGAATATAGTTTAGCCAAAAGGAGTAATTCGATCAGAATTCATTGAACAGAATTAGCTGATTAGATTTAATCAAACGGAGTTAATCAGTTAGGGTTAACCAGTTAGAGTTAATTGGTTAGAGTAAATCAGTTATGTTAAACCGTAGAGTTAAACCAGTTAGAGTTTATCAGTTAGAGCTAAACAATTAGAGTAAATCGATATAGTTTATTCGAATAGAGTTAGAGGAGTTAATCGAATACAGTTTATTCGAATAGAGTTAGAGGAGTTAATCAAATACAGTTTATTCAAATATAGTTAGAGGAGTTATCGAATATAGTTTATTCGACAGGGGTTAAGTGAATAGAGTAAATCAAATAGAGTAAATCAATAGAATAAATCGAATAGAGTTAAGTGAAAAGAGTCAATCGAATATAGTTATTCGAAAGAAAGGTTAAATACGGAAGTTAGTTAAAGAAATTTAAAGTGAACTTTGCCTATTTCAAGGTTAGAAATGTTGTTCAGTTAAGGTCTGAGAGGTAGTTCTACCCCAACTTGATTGGCTTCGTTTTTAACTAGGGAATGGTTATGGTTCGGCAGTAAAGGATGATAAAGTGAATTTAGTAATTAAAGGAAATGGTTGAGTTGGCATAGCGATGTTTTATCTAAACATCTGTTTAATCCAAACGTAGGAGTTTTGGAAATGTTTTCCAAACAAGAATCAGAAATGTTTTCTAATATAGAAAACAAGAAATGGAAATGTTTTCTAGTGTTAATAACATATATTTTCTAAACATAGAAAATAAGGATATATATATATATATGATTGATGATTGATTGATAGAATTTCCATCTGGAAATAATATCGTTGTTTGCACACTTGTTTTTATTCGATAGTTAAATCACAGACTATCGATGTTTTGACCATTTTAACGTTGTTAATATGGAGAGACCGGTTGGATTATTATCCAAAGAACCACTCCGTATTGGCATAAGCGTTGCGAATCATACATGCCAAAGATAATTGAAGACGGAGTAAAGTGCAAGGGCTATTGTATAAGTCTTAGATAACAGTGCCTAAGATGGATGTATTGAATAGTGCCTTCGGTTCATCCTGTTCCTGGGTGACTTGTATGGATGAATGTCTGACAGAAAATTTCCAGATGATCACATATATTGATTTCTCCAACCGTACCAAGAGTGGAAGCGGAGAAGGAAACTTCTTTTAACTAACACATAATGTAATATTGTAGATGTCAATTAGTGATTTTCGATGGATCTGACAATGTGACATTCAAAGTGAATCTGATGTGATGATGAAGCGTAACCTCAAGCCTCATCAACTGGTAAATGACAGAAATCGGGCAGGTAGCATGGCTAAGTCGGTCGCTCTGAAGTAGGGTGTATAATCACCTGATCTAGAGTTTCATTTACTTCTAAAAATCTATTGTTGATGTTGTCCCATTCGGGAAACGGTTGCTGATCCCAACCGTTGGTGATATACATTCGATACACTCAAGCGAAATGAGTGGTTGGTCATGTGTGGCCGGGTTGCAAGATGTTCATGTTGAACCCAGTGTATTCCTTTCTAGAGGTACACTAGCGAAAGGTGGTTCCATACCTTGTCATAGTTGGAAATCCATTACCCAATACGTGCTTGCGGTTTTGATTGTATACTATATATTTACAACGTGATATGAAAGCATTTCTGCTAAATGATTATTATACTGTGGTTGATAGACATTATTATAATATCAAAAGGTTTTTGATATAAAGATAATTTGGATTCTCATAAGGGAAAACCCGTTCCGTTATACGGCGTGGTCTTATGAGATATCGCTTACTTGTTCGAACTGTTTTTAACTGTTTTACTCATACCAGTCCCATGACAGACCCGGAGTTTATTTTGTTTTGTTTTCCCTAAACTCTTGGGTGCCCAATTTTGTATGGGCAGTTAAGTAGTCGGGATTTACAGATACTTGAAGAGCTAGAGCAGGAGGCTTCAGGATCATATAGCTATAGTTATTTCCGCTGTGTTGTAGGTCTTGTACTTTGATAATGATGTATATTCAAATACAAATGTACATTTCAAAGTTATGTTACATATATTATATGTTATTCGTTCTGCTGTGAGATTCGTGTAACTCTGATATTGTGTTCTTCTTCTTCTATTCTAAGTTTCTATCTTATCTTTCCTCACCCTCTAATTTCTTTCATTAATCATCCGATATTTTTCGATGTTTGGTTAGTCATCATTGAGTTTATGGCGATAACCAAAGTCGACGAAAACCCGGGTCTTTACAATTGGTATCAGAGCTTAAGTTAAGTGATTTACCTTGGCTCTGTGGCGTGACTCAGTAGAGATGGGGTTTGTAAAACCTTAGATTGAGTTGAGTGTATATATACGATTGAGCATATTTGTTATTGATATAAAATTGTTTTATATTGTGGTGATTTATTGGTTGAGTTGTTTATGAGTTCTGGTCGATCAGTTTGATCCACTGTATGGGTAGGAGTTTATAAACACTCGAATACGATGGGTCATCACGATATGTTTTGAAAAGAGGGTAAATGAAATAATTTTACCCAACGTATATTTTGATATATATCAGATATATTGGTTGTTATTATAATTGAGTAAGATTATAAAAATGTGAAATGGTTATGTAAATAACCAATCAGAATACATATAAGTGAAATACGTGAAATCAGATGAGTTATATTTGAAATTTAAACCAGAAATTGAATTAAAATTCTGGAAAATTGGATAAGTGTTTGTAAAGGGATTTGGATTAAAAATAAGGAAAATTTAAGATCCTGGGAGATTTTAAATTGTTTTACAAGCAGTGTGAATTATATTTTGAAACGAATTTCAAAGTGGAAATGTTTAGAAATGGTTTTATAGTATTGAACTCACTTCGATCGCTGGAAAACAGATTCTGATGATGACAACAGCATCATCAGTATTTATTTTCGAGTTGCAAGTGACGAATTACTACCAGAGATACTGTTTTGAATTTGTTTTGGGAAAGACAAGTTGTGTTGAATTTTAAAATGGGATTTATAATATAGAATTGAATACAGAATTTGAATAAAGAGAATTCAAATAAAATTGAATATAGAAATTCAAAGGGAGTTTGAATATATGAAATTCAATGGAATTGAAATGGAAATTGAATATAGAAATTCAAAGGGAGTTTGAATATATGAAATTAATTGGAAGTGATATAGAATTTGAATATAGATATTCAAATGGAATTTGAATATAGAAATTCAAATGGAATTCAAATATAGAATTTGAATATAGAAAATACAAAGGAATTCAAATATAGGATTTGAATATATAGAATTTGAATATAGAATTCAAATGGAATTTAAACTATAGAATTTGATATATAGAATTTGAATAATAAAATTTGATATATAGATTTGAATAATAGAAGTGATATAAAATTTGAATAGAATTAACAAAGTCGAAGAGGAATTAGTTAATCGAGTTTTGAATTTGAAGTTGAACTTTGAAAGGTGGATTGGATTTGTAAATGGATATTCGAAATCGAATATAGAACTTAAATTTGAAATAGAGTTCAAATTAGTTGTAAACAAGTTAAAATATATTTGAACATGTCATGTTCAAATATAAAAGTGAAATAGACTAAAGAGTTAATTAACAAATTAACTAACGAATGGAGTTAAAACGATTGGTATAGTTAAAATAGATTGGTCAAGTATAGATATACAGGAGACAGGTATGGAATAAAGTGTTAGAAGTGATATAGATAGAATGCTCAACGAAAAGGAATGTATTTAATTCATATATGAGATTTTATGCGTCGTATCGGCTAGCCGCTTGGCTTTTCTTTTTCTTTTGGATTGTTGAGGGCTATGGCAGGCTATTTGAAATATCCCGATGCTCCTGGTACAAAGGAGGTTATGGCGAATTTTTCCGGGAATTTAAGGAGTTAGAATATTTTTAAGACAATTTGATAGTTAGAAATCAACGTATCGATATATATATATATATATATATATATATATATATATATATATATATATATATATATATATATAAGTCGATAAGGAAACGAACTTAGAAATAGAATTGTAAAATCAAAAAGGAAGACTAAGAATAAAATCTTGTAAGAATAGAAAGAGGAAGCGTATACGTGTTTAAAAGTGAATAAGTAGTTGTATGGTATTGATTATTCGAGTAAGTAGTCATATCTGTTTTGACGTTATAAATGTTATTTAGTCACGGTCTGAGAGGTAGTTATACCCCAACTTGATTGATTTCATTATTAACAAATAAATAGTAAGATTTCAGGCTCGAAGATCAATGTCGAATAAGAGTTAGTTGAATATAGTATTTGGGTTGTCGTAACGATGTTTTACACAACATCCGTTTTAACCCAAATAAGTGTAAGCTTGGAAATATAATAAAGAATATTTCCTAAGTATAGAAATAAACGAGATCGGAAAAGAGATAAGTAATTGGAATATTTTCCAATTATAAATAGCATATATTTTCAAAAGTTTAGAAAATAAAGGAAGGCGATATTCGGAAATGTTTTCCAAATAACATAAAAGGTCAATATGGTTATTGAAAATATTTGGTTAACAAATATTGATAAAGAAATAGAGAAGTGGTTTAACTAATGGAATATTAATTAAGGGCTTAGTGATGTGTTCAAAAGGAAAATTTGATTTTTGAAAAGAGTAAACTGTTTAAAAACTCCAAGGGAAAGACTGTTTGAATTAAAAACAAATTTAACAAAAATTTGTGAAAGCAAAATTGAATTAAAGTAAAGTGGTAACTGAGATTGAATTAGATTGATATCAAGACAAATTGGATTGTGAGATTCAAATTTGAAGTGTAAAAAGATAATCAAGTTAAGAGTTGGGAATCGAGAAGAAAATCAAGTTAAAATGATATTTGGCTCGGATATAAGCAAATGGTTGTGTTGTGGATAAAAGCAGATTGGAATTTGATTGGGATGACCCTTGTATCCGCTGAATTGATAACAGGTGGAAAGGATATAATGATATGCCGACAAAAGGTACAAGTTTATATTTCTATTGGATATAAGATTTATGAGCCGAATTGGCAAGCCGCTTGGCTGTTTGATTTTCTTTTGGGTTGGAGATGACCCAGAGAGGCGAGTTGGAGTTTGACCTGTTGACCAATACAAAGGAGGTGTTGGCGAAATTTTTCGAAAAGTTAAGGCATTAGAAAATTTTCAGGATTTTTGAAAATTTTCGTTGATAAGGATTAATTAATAATTTAATTTAAATTAAAATTGGTTCAGTTGAAATTGAAGTTAAGAAGTGAACAAATATGTTCTAACCAGTCGATAGGGTCGTCCTCTACCTTAGCAATTTCGAGGATGAAATTATTTTTAGTGGGGAAGATTGTAATGACCCGCATTGGCAGAGGTATTATAATTAATTAATTTAATTATATAAATAGTGATTTAGGGAATAAAATCGTCGTTAATTAAATTATGGTGAATATTTAATTTAAAATAATAATTAAATAATATATTTAATTCTGAAATAATCAGAATTGGTTGAAATGGCAATATAGTATGAACGGGATCATCTGTGATATTTAATTCAGTTCAGAATTGAATTAGATAATGAATATATTATATATACGATAGTTTGACTGTATAGTTTATAATATAATTATAAACGAGCTTGAAATGGCGTTGCAGTTCGTAAATTGGCGATTCGAACTTCAACTGAATGTACAGGATTCGTTTTAAGCCGGATTTCTGTGAAACAAGAAACATGTGGAGCTGGTGGAGTATATCTTTCTAGTGGAAGAGAAAAATCGGGATTTCGTCGTGTAAATTTTGATTCACGTCCAAATCAAATTTCATAAAAGTCGTTGTGGAATTCCTTTATAATTTATAAAGGAATTATTTATATTTTAAAAAGGAATTTCAATATAAATCGAATATCGGGTTGACCCAGATTGAAATATCAAGTTAGAAATTCATATAGGGATATTCTAGAGCTGTATGGTATTCCACTGTCAATATATACGATAATATTAATTTATCAATATTTTTTTATTATATTTAAATATATTTATATATTTAAATGGATCATCCAGAGTGTTAAAAATAGCCACTTTTGCAAACGAAGTCGGAATTCGATGAAACTAATTTTGTTGGATCCGCAATGTTAAATTATTGTTAGATGTCAGTTTCCATGATTTTTAGAGTCACTGTGTGGTCGTACGGATTTTTAGGGTGAAAACAGTCAGTATTTTGACAGTTAAAAATACGCTGTGTGAGCATACGGAGTCGGAATTCGACGAAACCAGTTTAGTTGGGACCGTAATGTCGAACTCTAGCTACACGTCCAGTTTGGTGATTTTTAGGTAACATATGCAATCACGAGAATTTTTAGGAAGCAAAATGAATATAGAAATCAGAATATACCAGGAATATTCCTTCTATAAAATATCTAGATATTATTTCTTCATATAAATAGCCTAACACTTGCCTAAACCTAATATTCTAACTTCTCTGGTGAAACCAAAATTCCGCCGTTCCTCATTCTCTTTCTTACAACAAAAAGGATGACTTCAAAATTCATGAATAAATCAAAGTAAAAATCCATAAATGCAAATACAAACATTCATGGATTCACTGTGGGATTCTCTTCAGTTCTGGAGTGGTTTTATTGAGTTCGACGCAGGGATTTGTGATGGAGTTTTAACAGCCGAGCCGAGGGTTTTCTCGATACCGAGATCTTCATGCGTTTTTGTTCGATTTGGAGATGAGTTTGGAACTCGCAGTAGGATTTAGCACGTTGTCAAAGTTTCTGATGAGAATCAGAAACAAAAAGTGTCGCTACATTTTCTGAAGGACCGCGTCAGCCTGAAAGTCGCGATTCAGGTATGGAGTCCGGGGTCTATGAATTAGTGGTGACCGCGTAGAGAAATCGAAGAGAGGTTGTTCGGTGAAGTCGGTTTGGATTATCGTGAAGTAGAGGAGGAGTTAGAGTAGTTGAAGTATGCGGCCATGGCATTGTAAACGTGGGTTCCTGGAGGGATAACTTCATTGGTGGAAGACATGATGCAAACGTGGGCGGGTCTGGGCTATTAGTCCAGTAGAGTTGGGCCGGAGGAATTAATAAAGTTAAGGCCCATAGTTTTCTATAATTCTAAGTTTTATTTTAATATAAAATGTATTGACTTCGAAATGGTATCACTTGCTCATACGTAATCAGAATTCCGCGAAACAAGTTGCACTGGGGCCGTATGGACGAGAGCTTCACAATGAAGCCGACTGGAAGTGGATTGGGGCTCGTGTGAATTTAGGGCGAAATAAACTGTTTGATTCAAATCAAACAACAGTTTATCGTTCTTTAACGATCAACTGCAAATGTGAGTAAATCTCACTAATTCTGAACAGTTTATAATTTCATGTTGTATTTTTAGAACTGTTAGATGTTAGCTGATTGACTATGTGTTGACCGTTCGATTGAACTGCTAGTCAGTTAGTTAAATTTCTATATTGATTCTGTTTAACAAAATATATCATATGGAACTGAAAGTGATGTCATCTATATTGTTTAACATCTGTGATGCAGGGAAACAGGTTGGAGGAATCGAACTGGATTCCTCAACATTTATTTTACTGTGATTCATATATTGTGATATATGATGTGATATAAAATCTATTGTTGATTATGTGTGTTTGGACGATATTTATCGTTGTTATATGTTATGTTAAATACATAAGAAATACTGGATATGGGAAATGGGATTTTCAAAGTGTATTTTGAAAATGAATTATTTTTATAAAATCGATGGATTTTATATAGAAAAGGAAAAGGATTTTTATAAAAGAAATATTTATAAAATCAAAGGATAAGTTAGAATAAAAGGAAATCATTTGTAAAGTGAAGAACTGTTACTAAAAGTAAATCTTTATAAATGAATAGTTTATTCGAAAAGGAGTTAATCGAATTAGTTATTCGAATAGAATAAAGGAAGTTATCGAATAGAGTTAAAAGGAGGTATTCGAATATAGTTTAGCCAAAAGGAGTTATTCGATCAGAATTCATCGAATAAAATTAATTGATTAGATTTAATCAAACGGAGTTAATCAGTTAGGGTTAACCAGTTAGAGTTAATTAGTTAGAGTAAATCAGTTAGGTTAAACTGTAGAGTTAAACCAGTTAGAGTTTATCAGTTAGAGCTAAATCAATTAGAGTAAATCGATATAGTTTATTCGAATAGAGTTAGAGGAGTTAATCGAATACAGTTTATTCGAATAGAGTTAGAGGAGTTAATCGAATACAGTTTATTCGAATTGAGTTAGAGGAGTTATCGAATATAGTTTATTCGACGGGGATTAAGTGAATAGAGTAAATCAAATAGAGTAAATCAATAGAATAAATCGAATAGAGTTATGTGAAAAGAGTCAATCGAATATAGTTATTCAAAAGAAAGGTTAAGTAAGGAAGTTAGTTAAAGAAATTTAAAGTGAACTTTGCCTATTTCAAGGTTAGAAATGTTGTTCAGTTACGGTCTGAGAGGTAGTTCTACCCCAACTTGGTTGGCTTCGTTTTTAACTAAGGAATGGTTATGGTTCGGCAGTAAAGGATGGTAAAGTGAATTTAGTAATTAAAGGAAATGGTTGAGTTGGCATAGCGATGTTTTATCTAAACATCTGCTTAATCCAAACGTAGGAGTTTTGGAAATGTTTTCCAAACAAGAATCAGAAATGTTTTCTAATATAGAAAACAAGAAATGGAAATGTTTTCCAGTGTTATTAACGTATATTTTCTAAACATAGAAAATAAGGAAATATATATATATATATATGGATATATATATATATGATTGATGATTGATTGATAGAATTTCCATCTGGAAATAATATCGTTGTTTGCACACTTGTTTTTATTCGATAGTTAAATCACAGACTATCGAAGTTTTGACCATTTTAACGTTGTTAATATGGAGAGACCGGTTGGATTATTATCTAAAGAACCACTCCGTATTGGCATAAGCGTTGCGAATCATATATGCCAAAGATAATTGAAGATGGAGTAAAGTCCAAGGGCTATTGTATAAGTCTTAGATAACAGTGCCTAAGATGGATGTATTGAATAGTGCCTTCGGTTCATCCTGTTCCTGGGAAACTTGTATGGATGAATGTCTGACAGAGTATTTCCAGACGATCACGTATATTGATTTCTCCAACCGTACCAAGAATGGAAGCGGAGAAGGAAACTTCTTTTAGCTAACACATAATGTACTGTTGTAGACGTCAATTAGTGATTTTCGATGGATCTGACAATGTGACATTCAAAGTGAATCTGATGTGATGATGAAGCGTAACCTCAAGCCTCATCAACCGGTAAATGAAAGAAATCGGGCAGGTAGCATGGCTAAGTCGGTCGCTCCGAAGTAGGGTGTATAATCACCTGATCTAGAGTTTCATTTACTTCTAAAAATCTATTGTTGATGCTGTCCCATTCGGGAAACGGTTGCTGATCCCAACCGTCGGTGATATACATTCGATACACTCAAGCGAAATGAGTGGTCGGTCATGTGTGGCCGGGTTGCAAGATGTTCTTGTTGAACCCAGTGTATTCCTTTCTAGTGGTACACTAGCGAAAGGTGGTTCCATACCTTGTCATAGTTGGAAATCCATTACCCAATACGTGCTTGCGGTTTTGATTGTGTACTATATATGTAGAACGTGAGATGAAAGCGTTTCTGCTAAATGATTATTATACTGTGGTTGATAGACATTATTATAATATCAAAAGGTTTTTGATATAAAGATAATTTGGATTCTCATAAGGGAAAAACCCGTTTCGTTAAACGGCGTGGTCTTATGAGATATCGATTACTTGTTCGAACTGTTTTCAACTGTTTTACTCATACCAGTCCCATGACTGACCCGGAGTTTATTTTATTTTGTTTTCCCTAAACTCTTGGGTGCCCAATTTTGTATGGGCAGTCAAGTAGTCGGGATTTACAGATACATGAAGAGCTGAAGCAGGAGGCTTCAGGATCATATAGCTATAGTTATTTCCGCTGTGTTGTAAGTGTTGTACTTTGATAATGATGTATATTCAAATACAAATGTATATTTCAAAGTTATGTTACATATATTATATGTTATTCGTTCCGCTGTGAGATTCGTGTTACTCTGATATTGTGTTCTTCTTATTCTATTCTAATTTTCTATCTTATCTTTCCTCACCCTCTAATTTCTTTCATTAATCATCCGGTATTTTTCGACGTTTGGTTAGTCATCATTGAGTTTATGGCGATAACCAAAGTCGACGAAAACCCGGGTCAGTACACTCATACTTCTCGTCGGTCGGTTTGTAAGTGTATTATTATAGTATCCTGTGTGTCGCAACCATTAGTTATTATATAAACAAATCATATTAAAATTACAATTAAGGACCACAAAACGAGGGTACACAGGGAGAAAATTTCATACCAGTAGCAAGCTTTAGTTAGCCCTTTCTTCTAAGTATATCGACTGTTGGAAGAAGCCACCGTATATTTGAGCCCACTTACTGAGATTTGAATATATAAAGCCAGAACCTAGAGTATCAGCCCAAAAAACATTGCTTTAATTTTTTGCACAAGTACCAGATTTTAGAACCATCTGCTTATAACCCTTAACTTGCGTTGTGATTTTCGTTTCCAGAACAGATATAATATTTGGTCATGGAAGTTCAGTAAATGAATGAAATAGACTATTTCATGACATAACTGGTGTACATAACCAATGATCTTCAGTTATCCTATCGTATCTACTTATCAAAACCATTCTGAATGCTACATTGATAAAACGAAATTCTTAAGATTTTGTATTAATTCAAATATCATTGAGTAGGGCGGAATGTGTAACAATGATATCAAAAAAAATTGTAATAAAAAGCCAATGTACTAAATGAACAGAACTATTAAACAGTCAAGACATTTAGTAAATTGTTAGCATTATATACCCACTTCTTCACGGTTGTGCAACCAGACAGATTTTGATATCCAATGACTTATTCACAAGCATCTGGACATCTAGATAAATAATAATTTTGTTAGAAATAATTAAAAATACTATACAGTCAGCTGTGCGAAACTAGGATGCAAATTTCATAGTCTGAGGAGGAGTGTAAAATATGCAGAAAACTTCAAACTTCAGCTATTAGACACACGGTGGTTGAACAACAATAATTACATATTTTGTTAAAGAAGATTGCAAGAACTGGCTGAAATAGAATATGCATAACATAGTTTCTCAAATCTGAGATTTGGATTAGGCTGTAAAATATTTAACTGACATGTTAACCAAGAGAACACAGATAAATGAATCAAAGTACATAAACAAAACAATGTTTAAGCTTCGCAATACCTAAGATCGAAATAGTTCAGATTCAAAGGGGATTCAAACTGCAAACAAATCAAAATTGTTCAAAGTCAAAGGGGATTCAAACTGTAAAAAATAAACAAACCATGTTTAAGCTTCGCGATACCATGTTTAAGCAATACGGAATCTAAAGGGGATTCAAAGGGTTAAAAAAATAGATTAGATTCAAACGACGTTATTCTAACCTGAAATCAAAACTGAAACCGGGTAACTGAAATCGAAATTCAAACGATGCTCCCTGAAGCCAAATCGATTCTCTGATGCCTGATTAGAGAGGAACGGATTAAAATACTTCTTCGCGGTTGTACCTTGAAGCCACCCTTAAAATTCGATTAGACAAGAATGGACTTGAACTCTTTCATTTTCGCCATGCTCGATTTTTTTTTCTGAATTGTGGTATATGGAATTAGTGATTTAGGCGGCCGATATTGTGAAAGCGTTGGGACGAAGGAAAGTGAATGGGGAAATAGGGTTTTGCTGGTTAGTTTACGTTTTTACCCCTAGAATCCATCCGTAACAACCCCAATAAGCGTTGCCAATAATAAAATTATTATTATGTATTTTTGGTAACACTTTTTTAATATAGCAACACATACTATTGTTATTACCCTACAACACAAATAAGTGTTTAACGATTGTGAAAAAAAGGGTTGCCAAATGACCATTATGGTGTAGTGTACAGTGTTATCAAGGAATTGCGATTCAGCTTGAAATATTTTATTCATTTTTGCACCAATAATGGGATGGACAATTTGGGCTTAAACCGTTATTATTGAAGTTAGGTAAAGTCCTTGAAATGTGAAAGACCTTAAATATATCATTTGATTAATCCGCGTACATAAGACGCTTTGGATTTTGTGGGTAGTATCCGCTGAAAACCCTCACGAGACAACACCCGTCCTACTAGGGACACCTAGGGGTTTAACGGCTTGTTGCATACGCTAAATGCAATCGTGTTTCCTATGAAAGTTTGACATATCTTAGTTTAGTTTATTCGAGGACGAATAAAAAGATAAGTGTGGGGGTATTTGATATACACGTAAATGTGTATATTTTATCCGCTTATTTATCTTATTTTCCCTTTAAAATAATTGATATTGTGTATTTATAGCTGTGTTTTCAGATTGTTGACAAGAAGCATGGTTTAGAGCATTTGATGGGTAAAGCATGAAGAATTTGCTTAAAAAGAGTGAAGTTTGAAATTACTAAAGCTTGAAGAGTGTAAAGGTTGAAGAATGGTTGCAAATAGAGTTCAGTTAGGAAGATTTGGCTCAATGAATACTCATGATGTGTTCACGTTAGCTCATTTGCAAGGCCTCTTACTCATGTTGTATTCACATTAGCTCATTTGCAAGGCCACTCACTCTACAGCTGCGTTCACACTAGCTTATGTGTTATTTGGGCTAATTCTTTAGTCCCACATTGTGTAATTAGCTAGTTAATCTTTGTCATATCAGCTATAAATACCTTGTATCTCATTCATGTAAAAACACTTAGTTTTATTCTGTAATCCTTTGCTTGGAATAAAACTCTTCTTTCTCTCTTCTATTTAGTTTTTATTGCATTTTATTTATGTTGTTTATATTCTTTTTATTTTCTTTTCTTTTAGCCATGTCTAGCTAATCCTCTTTAATTAGGGGGTGATGACGCTAATAGATATGATTCAATATGAATCGCATAGCCAAAAGATTAGAACTTCATGTATGTAGATCTAGATCTGAACTAAGGGTTAGATTTGAACCTTCATACCCTGTGTCGTTTAAGAGATTTGCTCCTTCACAGGGTATATTCGAGTTCGATCTAACACTTATCAGATTTATATTTAATATTTAAGGTTTTAGAAATAAAATAGTGAATCTGTCCTGATAGCCTATGGTTGTTTAAGAGCTGAGCTTCTACATAGGCTATACTTGTTGTTATTTACATATTTGTTTCTAGAAACCTAATTATCGTTGATTCATGTTTGTGACAGAAACATGAATTAGATCTGTATTTATTCGATTGGCTATTGATGAATATTAATCTAATCTATGTCATTACTCCCTAATTACTTTCTTTATTGTTAAAAACTCGCTTTTTGTTTATTTGCAATCAATCAAAATTCTGGAATAACTTGATTGGATTTATTAATTAAATTATTTTTGGCCCCAGACTTCGACACCCTCTACAACAATCCTCGTTGTTTAGGAAAGCCGAACGGATTTTACAGTTGTTTACGACTGTTTAATTTGTTCGCAAACAATAAACCTGGACAGCCAACTGAAAAACCTTAAAACAGCGATTTCTCCCAAACCGCTAAACCAAATCCTTAATGTAACCACTCTACGGAAAGGCAATCATCAATTCCTTTCCAATGGCACAGGTTTCACCCTCTGATTCGACCTAAGTCAAAAGTTATGTCCTATACAAGACTGACAGGGGAAACATTATCACAAACAAAATCGGTAAAAATTATGGACAAGTCTCACATCCCCATAAATAACATATTAAAAGATGAGAATGATCCAACCCTAAGGGAATAAAATAAAAATATTTTATGATCTTCCGATACGTACAATGCGGGGTATTACAAATTGTAAATTAAAATGACAAATTATCTATAAACTTGGAGAAACGACACACTTTTTGATTGTGCAAAATATACTGGTAGTTAATAAATTGAGAGTATAAACTAGTAAGCAATAGGTTGATTGTTTTATTTGCATCTGATTTAGATTCAAGGACAGGTACTTTGAGGTGTTTACACTAGTCTGAAAAGGGATTTGTAACTCGATATGTAACGAACCGGCGAATTCGACGCTCGAATTTCGACAATAATACCTAACCCTGTATTCACTTACCAAAATCTAAGTATTGAAAACCTGGATAGTTAATAGAAAGAAATTAGAGGGTGAGAAATAGAAAGAAATATTAGAATAAAAGAAGAAAAAGAAGAACACTAATACTATATAATCTAAGTAGAATAGAATCTCACACCAGATTGAATGAAATATAATGTATCAAAACTCTTTACACAAAGAGTAAACTATTCATAAATAATTACAACATTAGAGTACACACTCGATCAATACAACTCACACATCGGAAATAATTTATAACTAGATAATACAGAATTACGTCTAAATCCCAGCGCCTCTCTTGAAGCTCGAAGCGAAACCTAACATGGAAAATATACTCGATTTGACCTGAGCACATTTTGAAGCAAAGTAAAATCAACCTGGATCATTCTAGAATACATTCAGTGAAAAATTCACATTACAAACAACTTGCTTAACTTTAGAAAATCCTTTTTGAAAGAATGAAACTCTCGTAAGACACAACCATACATAAATATGGCATGTGGTTTTACCTTACGTAAACAAATCACTTTTTATTTCAAAATCTAGTGGTATTATTATATTGTCTATCAATCCAAAAATAAATAGGAATATAGCCGGAAAGCTTGCATATCACATTCCAACATATTTGGTATACAACCAAAAACATACGGCTCGTATTGGAGTTTGGATTTCCAACATGACAAGGTATGGGACCACCTCCCAATCAGTGTTCTCTCAAGAGGAAACACTGGGGTCAACAAGAACATCTTGCAACCCGGCCACACGTGACCGGCCAATCATTCAACTTGATTGTACCGAATAACGGTTGGGCTCAAACCATCGTTTCCCGTAAGATACAGAAGCGACAGAAGAAACAACTGAATTTTCTCTAGATGGTGATAATATACCCTAATTGGAATGACCTATATAGCCATCCCGCCTTCTCGATTTCTGTCATTTTCCAGTTAATGAGGCTTGAGGTCACGATTACCTTTTATAAAACATCACATTAACTTTGAATGCCACATTATCAGATCCATCAAATCACTGATTGATTTGTACAAATATACTCTCGGTGTTAAGCTAAAAGATTTTGCTTTCTCCACCACCAAACTTTGTATGTTTGTAAAAACCAACGTACGTGAATTTTAGGAAATACTCTGTCAGATATTCGTCCAAACAAGTCATCCAGGAACAGGATGAACCGAAGGCACTCTCGTATCGCATCCTATATAGGAATCACCCCAAGGATCAATAGCGAGTAGTCCTTGCAATCCGTAGATTTCAACCATGAAATAATCATAGTCTCTCTGGTTGCAAGTTAGAGATTATAAGTGGTTCTTCCATTTTGTGAAGATCTGCGGTCTGCAATTCTCCATATTTATTCCAAGCCAGTTAGTTTCGAATGCCAAGTCGATTTGCAATGGTTTTGGGTTTAGTCCTCATCTCGATCTCTTCGAACTAACACATCAAAAGTCAAAAGGGATATTTCATTGTCAGTCGGGTTTTTAACTATCAAATCAAAACAGTATAATTAAGTACATCAACAGCTCAAGCCCTTTTAATTTAAATCGTTCATTAAAATAATTTTATTGATTCCATAACTTATCTCAATAAATCTCTTTTGTTTTCATTACTAGAAGACAATAACCAACATATATAGTTTTAGAATAGACATATTCCAAAGCTCATTTGTTTATTTCCTTTTACCTCGAAAATATCATTATATTTTCACAATATCCCTTTTATTTCCTCTAATTTAGAAATATCATTATATTTATTTCCTTTAATTTGGAAATATAGTTATATAATAACCCAATAGTATAAGTCTAAATGTCATCTTAAATATGGTCGAAACGATGATGTTCAACACAGTGTTGAATATATAAAACAAATGGTTTTATTTAACTTTAAAGTTTGCCGATTATAGTTTACGTTAACGATTATGGAAGTAATTATTCAATTTCCAATATTCCCTTCCATTTAACCCATATAACCTCTATTTCATTTCTTTAAAACAATAACCATACTTATTTCCCGTAATAAGTGTATTTACAAAACCATATTATTTTCATTACTTTGAAAAATAGTGCTATATACTTAACCAAATGGTGTAAGTATAATCACCTTTAATATCTGGGCCAAACAATGTCAAATAATACACTGTTTACTATAAATCCCAATAATTTAATTTAGATCTGTAAATCTTGCAAATAAGTTGCAATATTACTCCTTATGGAAATAATAAATTATTTCCAACATTAGTATCATTACAAACTAATATCATCTCTTAATAATAGTGAAGTCATTCAAGTTGGGGTATTTTATTTAGGGTAAGTTTGGCTCACATCCCTAATCGGTTTCGAAATTCACGTCACATCTTTCCCTTAAATTTTTATATATTAGGTCCCTATTTTTCGAAAAATCATCAAAAAAAAATCACGTAAATTCATAATTAAATACAACAACTAATCATCATAAAATTCAGGCATTAAAACCACCAAAAAACAGTGAATCTCTAGTATATTGCATCAAACGATGCACTTGTTTGCAATTGCTACATACATTTTTGCAACAATTGCAGTTGTACATCAAACTGCAGTATTATTGCAGAAATGTATGTAGTAATACTGCACTAAATGCATCGTTTGAAGCAATAATTCAATCCTCGCATGTTTTTTCAACTATACACCATTTTTAAGCATTGTTGCTTACATTTCAGCAATTATAATCAATAAATGCATACTTGTCAGCACATATTCATAAGCCTTCATTCGTTTAAACATTTTTGCATACATTTCAGCAGTTATAGAGTATATTTGCATACATTTCCACAACAATTCGTAAGCCATGCACATTTTCTCATCTTTAACTACATACATCTCAGCAGGAATATGCAATAATTGCGTGCATGTATGCAATAATTCATCCAGATTTTCAATATAAACTCTGGACGAATATTTTCATACATGTATGCAATTATTTGTTATAATTGCATACTTTGATGAATTTTTTTTAACTTTTTTCAGCATGCTTCTGTGAATGTTTACGATTTTTTTTAGTCATCAGCATTTTTTTGCAAAAACATGTAAGGCTGAAAATAGGGACTTGCTTTGCATAAACCTTTACAGGGGGAGGACATTTATATTGTGAAACTTTTTAGTGACGTGAACCTTATTTTCACTTTTATTTACCTCTCAGACCTTTATCGACAATGTTCTTATCTAAGTATAGATAAAAGTTTGTAACTCAAAACTGATATTATAATAATATCATATTATTTTCGTTTACTATTCCAATTAAATATGATTTTATAAATCATTTATCACATTTGAATATCTCTTTTCAAAAATAACTATCTTTACTTAATTCATTTATTAAGTAACTACAAGCTAAAACGCAACCCTTATCTTTAAACCTCATTAATAAAATTCATTTACATCTTGGATCCATTTACCCAATCCTTTTATCTAAAACCATTAAGTATCTTATAACAAAACTTAATTTGGATTTTCACTACTAAAATTAGTTTACCAAATTCTGTTACTCAAACCCATTTAACATTCTTCCTTTTTGCCCTTTCAACATTTTTCTTCTGGTTCTATTCATTGTAATTAATTCAATGATTAAGTAAACACCACTTAAAAATTATTACTTTAGCTTTAATTCTCTTTTATAAATCTTTTCTATAATACTTAGATTTTTATTACAAAATCCCTTTACAAAATCTTTACGAACATCCAACTAAATCTTATTACAAATTCAGTTACTAATTACATTTAAGAAGTAATCATTTTAATTATTATTAATTAAAATAATGATTAACTATATCATTTACTGAAGTAAAAGTAGTTTTGTTAGACCAAAATCTGGTACTAACACCTGAATGCAAATCACAGATCACAGAATGCAAAAAAACAGTAAAATCATAGGGGACACATGATGTTTTTATAGTGGTTCGACTCAAACCAAGCCTACGTCCACTATATCTCTTCTTAAATCCTAAGAAGTTACAAGTATAGTTCTCTTGGTTTAAACACGAAGTCCTCGTGTTTACAATGAAAAAGAAGTGAGATAAATGAAGATTATACACGAAATCCTCGTGTTGTAGTGTGGAATTTGGCTCCTTTGCTGCTGAAAGTGTTTTGCAGAGAGCAATGGTGGAAGCCGTAAGGAGTTAGAGCCAAAAATCCCCCTTTCATTTGCCTTCGAGTGGTGTATTTATAGCTATAGAGAGGCCCTACGGAGTTCCGGTTTGGATGCCACATGGCGGGCATCCCTTTATTCTCGAAGTATCATGGGGAACGTAGGAAAATCCTTCCGAATTCGTGATATGCCATGTGTAGTTAGATACATAAGAATAGGAGATAGTTAAGCCATGAGAATCAGTCAAAATTAGCTGTGCATGTAGGAATTGCTAGGCGGGTCGGATCCGAGCCGAACCGGTGCCCTCAAACCGATCCGAACCTTCAAGCCAAAGACAGTGCCCTCTTCGGAGCGTCTGGAGAAAGCGGATCGGGTCCAGGCCGAACCGAACTGAAGGTGCCAGCGTGCTAATAAAAATGCCAAGTTATTCATCAGAAAGATAAGGACTGATCTGAACCGAGACCTCCGATCCGATCCGAGGTTCTTTCCCATGCAAACTCCAAACTTCCAAGTTGTTCCAATTCTGCATGCGTTTACGAAAACGAGCGTAACTTCCAAATCGTAAGTCCGTTTTGGCCAAACGAAAGCTCGATCTGAAGCTAAGTTGGAGGGCTACAAGAGTTACAAAGCTAAGCTCTATAATTGATGTTTTCGGGCCCAAAAGAGGTCATCTGATAGGAGTTTCGGGCCAATCTTTGATTGTGATGCGACTTCAACCAAATCGCTTCATGCTTTCTGACGATGTTTTCAATACTTGAATGTATTGTTAACCAGAGATTTCACGTGTGACAGCTTTGACTAAAAAGCATGTCAACAAGTTTACTTCCTTATTAACTAAAAAAGGTTAGCTAATCACTTTTTAAATTAAAATTATTAAGCAATAACCGGTACATTCTTGATTATCAATTCAATAATCAATATTAAACATTGTTAATTAAAAGGTAAATTATATTTTAAGAAATCTTATTAAATTAATTAACTATTTGTTAAACTGTTTTCATTAGATTAATTAAAGAAAAATTAATCTAACGACCAATTTCAATTAAAACGGTTGACTTAGTCAACTTGAAACCATCAGTTAACTGATTTCAATTAATCATTCCTCTTAATGTAATTTATAATATAATTAACTTAATAATATTGCTTAATCGTTTTCTTAAAACAAATTTTCTAACTTATTAACCCATAGGTTAAATTCTTACTTATATGCTTATTAAACTTATTAAAACATTAAAATTGCTATACATAATGTTTTATAACTACGTTTATGAAAACCATTTATAGATGTTGATTATTTTATAAAACTCCTATTTTTATACAAAACATAATTTTAAAACTTTGCTTCAGTTATGGAAATAAATTTTATAACTTTAAATACGTTGATTTGCCCGACAGTGAATTAACGTCTTAAAAGGTGGAGTTTACGCCATCTGCAGCCAATCACTTAATAAATATTGTATATTGATTAAAAACACAACAACGTTAAATTTTAATTCAACAATCAACATCCAAATAGATTTTAACATTAACGGGGTTAAACAGTACATATATGAAATCTAATAGCATACAAAGTATTTGATTAATCCAATTGGATCCCTCGAACCTGTTTTTCCCTACATCACAGTTCATAATATCATTTAATTTATGCATATGAAATAAATAATCTAATCTAAATCATTTAAAACAACGGTAATATAAATAATGTCAATCACCAACAAATAGTAAGAATCCAAGGAATCCAAACATCCAATTTATATTATCGACAAATTATAGTTATATGAATTCAATTACATCATAGGATTCCAGAAGGCGTGAGAGTTAACTCACAATTTATTTTGATTCGTCGATTCTGGTCGATTTATATAATTTCAAACGAACATTCAAAATTATATAACAAATACAATAAGCTCCAATTTATTCCAAATAGCTCAACAACGTAGGCTTCGTCCATACGATCCCATCGGATCTTGTTTCACCAGATTCTGTACATTTATGTAAAAGTTATAACTATTACAAGTTAAATAAATTAAACGATTATTAATACTTGATTAATTATTAAATAAATAAATCCTAATTACTATAGTCTCGTTAATAACATCATTAACCTTTAATCTAGGCCGTAACCCATCGTTCAAATCATTATTTCTTTTATCTCCAAGAATTAACCCACGACAACTCTACGGTACACCGGGGTCACCGTCGCCTTGTCAGGCCCATCACGCTTCCAAGATCCGTTATCGATCGAAGACCCCACCCCCGAAGACCCATCACCTCGCCAAAAAAGTAACTTGAAAGGAAAACCTTCGAGAGTGAAATTCTCCATACACACGCCACTAGCGGACCCCCGACCATCGCCGCATGAACCCCTTACCTCCCACTTCCTCCGTCCTTCAAGTAACTTCATTCAATTCGCCCCCTAGCTCCGGTAATCAATAGAAATTCAAAAAACATCACCTACCATGTTCAAATGCCTCTAACTCCAACCACCGACAATGTTAGACCATAGGACCACCGCCGGTAAAAGCGCCTTCCTCTTCCCTACAACCCCCCCTTCAAACCTCTAGACCCAAATCTTCCTCCAACTCACAAAATTCGAGGAAATATGCAACCAGCCCTTCCTCATTCATCGCCATATTCTTGCGATCTCCGTCCATTGTACCATCCCAAAACACTACTAGATCGAAACCCTTGGTCCCCTCTCCAACTTCCGTGTTAGCAACTTTCGCTAATTCATCACTGATTTTGAGATAAAAATCAAAGATTAAAATGATGAATAAGAAGTGGTAGCGTAAATTCTTTGACCATGGAAATGTATTGACTTAGGTTTAGGTCAATTTAGGATGTATTTATAGGTGAATTATATTATTAAAATATTCACATGAAACTTATGTCCAAAGTAACACGCTTAAACTACCACATATGAGCTCTAATCGCAATGAAAATTGTAATCCTACAATAACTTAATATTCTGGACACGATGGAACTGGTTTCGTCAAATGCCTAGATCGTTTGTAAAACTTCCTTTTTATTTCACAACGTAAATTGATACACATTTATATCGCATAATCAAAAAATAAATCTACTTGACTTGAAACTGAAATTCTTACGATAATTGATAATTTCGGATTTTATAAAATTAGTTTCGTTGAAATCCGAGATTGTTTAAAATTTAGCTATTCTCAAGTTCTATATTAAGTCGATAAAATATACATCAATTTAAAAACAATTGAATAAATTATCTTTATCGTATATATATTCAAAATAAAATCTTATAAACTAAATTTGGATTTTAAACTCAACATTTGAATTCCAAGTTAAAATGATAACTAATTTATTTAATTTATTTAACTTATTTAAAATCCCTTATATTTTATATAATAAATCGTTATGTTTATAAACGAATCTATAGCGACTTTTTGAAAATTTGATTTTGACATAATTCAAAATCTACAAGGTGAAATCTCAATTTTTCTCTTTCATTAGAAAATTATAATCCTATAGATCCAGAAGATTCTTGTTTCAAAGAATTCCGACTTATATTGGATTATGTATACTCAATTGAAGTTCAAAACATGTAACACCCCGCATTTTTAGGTATAATTAAAAATGAAATAAAATATATGACAATATGCTTAGGATACGTAAATAATGGTGATGCATAAGGAGAATTAATTAATACATGGAAGAGAAGAAAAATTTGTTCGATAATGGCGTATGTTACGGAAAAGATAGTAAAATAAGGATAACTAATTCAGGAATCAAGAATCAGGTAAAATGGACATCACCATTGCGTTCCTCTCGAAAAAATACGCGAAATAGAGTCCAAGTTTTCGAAAATCGGAGTCCGTATGACCAAGATATGGCCAAAACAAGATTCAGAAGGTTTCGGTCAGCTCAGAACTGGGCAGGTCGACCCGCGGGTTGACCTGGGGCCCAGGTCGACCAGGGGGTCGACCTGGGAGTCGACCTCCCCCATGGGGGTCGACTATAGTGTCGACCCCCCCCCCCCCTGCAGGTCGACCTGCTCGGCCTGTTTTGGTCCAGAACGCATTTTTGAAGCCCTGGGACGATTTTTGATGGTCCGGATTGGTTTTAGGGTTAATCTGATGGCTGAAATGAGTTCCTACACCTATAAATACACCCTAAGACCTAGCCTCCTCTACACACAATTATTTTCTACCCTTATGCTGCAAAGATTATTGGCGAACATGGCTTCTTCTCCTCCTCTTAATTAAATAATAGAATAAGTAATATATAAAATAAATCAAGACGAGGAAATGCTGCTCAAGAAGAGGTTCAAGTCAAGCTAGAATTCAAGTGAAGATTCAAACGACATCAACGACTGATTTTCTACGAATCATAGCAACGCCATCTTTCTTTTCCAATCTAAATCTCTGTAAGTCAGTTATTTCTAGATTTGAACGCTTTCTTTGTTTGTGACATGAAATTTAATGAATAAAAAAGCATGCCAATTCTTTCTATTCGAATCCGTGCCTATTTCTTTGGACCTAATTAAGAACTGTTATGATTCGATGACAAATTAGGCCTTGCCTATGACTATGAACGTTGACTATGCCTATGAACATTGCCTATGACTATGCCTATGAACATCGCCTATGACTATGCCTATGAACATTACCTATGACTATGCCTATGAACATTGCCTATGACTATGGACATTTCCTATGACTATGGACATTTCCTATGACTATGGACATTGCCTATGACTGTGACTGTGACTATGAGGATTATTTCCTTGACTAAGCCTATGCCTTTGATTAGGAAATATAAACTATTGCCTATGACATAACAAGGACAATTGTGAACTAAACGCCTATTATTCATGACTAGGAAAGTGTTGCTTAAGTTTTGTGACTATGAAATTGGGTCTAAACCCGATCATCTATTCTGTCTATTATTGGTTATCTTTGGTTTTAGACTTTGGGAATTTACCTATTAAGTTAGGTCTACCCATGTTCTTGAACCGACGTCTCTATTCTGTCTATTCTTGGTTTTCTTTGGTTTTAGACCTTGGGAATTTACCTATTAAGTTAGGTCTACCCATGTTCTTGAATCGACGTCGTTATTCAACCCTTTTTATGCCAGTTAGTATGTCTATCTTTTGCATAGCATCTTTGGTTTATTCCCTATTTTCTACGAACCTAGCTTTGTTTATAATCTAGACTGAATCACGATTACACGAACGGTGGGAATGCGGTTTGGGCAAAATATGAAATTTACTAAAAACGTAGTTTAACTTGGAAATTGGCATAAATTGGGAACATGTATTATGGCATGTTCATAGAAATGCAAATTGGATAAATTTGACATGAATTATAAGATGTGTAATTTGAATCTAGTATTGACGTGTAAATCTAGCATTTACATGAATAGTGAACTAGAGTAATAAGTCTAGAATTAGAATGTTGAATCGGAATTGGATTAGCTAATTTGGCACGGTAAGTATATTGGCATAAGTGTGAAATTGGCCGTAATTGGGAATAACTGTTAGGTTTAGCAAAATCATGGTTAGTGACACTTAATTTGGTATAGTCCACATACCAAAAAGCATAAATATGATTTAGAAGGGGAAATGGGCCATAAGAATGAATGTAGACAATTTACATTAAAAGGGAAATTAGGAAATAAGTAAATTAGAAATAATTTACTTATAGAATTTGGCCTGAATGAGGAAATATAAATTTAGGCAAATTAAAGGTTTATTAACGACATCTCTTTTAATGACACACCAGAAAGTTCTAGAGTGACAGAGAGGATAGTGTCTAGGCTTGGGTTTGGAAAATACAAGTTTCCTGCTCTCCCTGGCTATCCCTAACTGATCCGACGAACGGGATGGTTACTTTCAAAACTTGATTTGAAAATAAACTGAAACCCTTTGAACTTAGAAAACACGAATATGCCTAGCCCGAGGTTAGACTGAGTTGCGATGTAAACCTGCCCGGAACCAACCGGCACATCCAGTAATCGCAACAATACCTGTCTAATGTGAGTGGTAGCGGCTTTAATTTATTTAGTTAAAGCTAGAACAAGAATGGTAGGGTTAAGTTAACTAAGACACTTAACCAGTTCAACATGATAACTAGACTGATGGGTGGGGTTAGGTTCATACTGACAACTTAACACATTTAAGCTAGAATGGGAGGGCTAAGTCCATAGAGACACTTTACCAAACTCAAGGTAGCAAAACGGGACTTGTAGGGGTTAAGTAAAGTTAATACACTTAGCCAAATTAATATGTTAACTAGACTAGAGGATGGGGTTAAGTAAAATCTAATACGCTTAGCCAATTTTGATATGTTAGCTGGGCTAGACCGTAGGGTTAAGTAAACCTGAACACTTAACCATCAGGCTGTGATAAAGGAATGAGGTTAAGTCTAAAACATGAAGGGATAATACTTAACCATTAATAACATGTTAGTTAAAACAGACGGGCAAAGTTAGGTTAAAAAGGAACACTTAACCAATACAGGATGAAGGGTAGGGTTAAGTAATAAGAAATATTTAACCAATATAACTTGGTTTGTGGTAAGGTTAAGTCAACGTGAATTGACTAATGACACTTAACCAATCCAAATTGACAGGAAAGGGAACTAAGTAGTAAACCTTAGTTAAGAAAACAACGATTCTGGAAACTAAGTGGTAAATCTTAGTTAGTAAAACTAAGTAGTAATTCTTAGTATAACACGGGAAGGAGCGAATGTCCATCTGAGTAGAAAGAAGGCTCCAACGAATTGGGTTACGAAGCCCGAGGCTTCGAGGGGACGTGAGGGTACTCTTGGTATCCCTCTGTGAGGCTGCAGATGATACGCCTGGGCCCACAGAGGTTAAGGTCTGCGTAGAAGAACCAGGGGTATGCCTTGGTTCCAATACATGGCAACCTAAAGACTAGGATGGACCGGCGTGATTCGGCGAGCAAACGGTAGCCCTGTGATAGCGACTCGTCGTCTATCATCCATCTTCAGTCAATCGAGATACGTGAAGCGGAAAGGCGGAGAACTCCAAAAGACCGTATACTTGCTATCTAGTTATGGGTGAGGATGGCCATAGGATAGTGGGTCACTGGGGGCCGGCGTATAGTTCTCATTTTACAAGGTGTGCCTTTCATTAGTTGAGGGAGGGGTCAAGTGGGACCATAGCCACTGGAACAAAAAAGAGACCTTAGCATCTGCATCGGCAGATATCTGAAAGCTCCCGACCGAGTTCTGTATTCCTTAATTTGCCCTGACACAGGACTCGGACCGCACATTATGGGACATGTGCATCTAGACAAGCGATAACGATTCGCGATACATGCGTGGGGAAGTATAGGAACATATACCACTCTAGGTAGTGTGTCCTAGAATTGGGGGCGTCGTTCGACAGGTAGCATAATCCCTAGTTGGACTAGGTGGCATAAATCCTGAATCCAAGAAGCATTCAGCAGATAGCGTAAACTCTAGTTAAATCTAGAAAGCACTTGATAGAAAACCCTAGATTTGATCTAGGTAATAAATAATGAATGGATGCTCGAAGGTAAGGGAAAATACAGGGATTGGGATCACGTTAGCGTTACTAGTTGGGACACTAGTTAGGTGGTGCAGAGATATAGAAGTCGGTATAACAAGGAAATAGCGAGGCGGTGAAAGTATTAGAGCATATCCAGTTTATCTTATCTTAGCATACCTTGTAACTATCTTGTCTTAATCTTTTGACCTTGCTAACCCTATCATCATGGTGTTATCTTGTATTCATTTAATTCATGTCATTTTGTTTTTCCAAGTTCACATGCTAGAAGTTACTGAACTTACTCAGGCTTTATGTCTGACTCTGTTTTTCTTGCGTTTTCTTTTCTTCCGTTCCCCCCCCCCCAGGTAGTAAAGGAGGGAATAGTATAGCTCAGGTTAACTTGGACTGTCACTCTTTCCCAGCTTGAAGATTTGTCGAAGTTTTGCTTGGATTCTCTTTTCGGATGCTATGGCTGGCTCCTGCCAAAATTGGGGAATATAAATGTACTTTTTATGCTTCTTTATTTTGTAAGACAGATGATACTCTGATATTGTAAAGAAACCATTGTACAAACTATTTTATCAATAAAGCAAAGTTTTATTTTCCGCTGTTTAATTTCTGTCTGTCTTGTAATTTATCTGCATCTTTTATCCTAAATGCTCCACAGAACTTAGTGCATTCCCTTTGTGAGTGACACTAACGGATGTAGGGTGTTACAAAACATAAAACTACGAACTACCATGATGCTGCAAGCTCGTTTTAATTATATTTATACGTTTAAACTTCATTTATTAAACAAATTCCTTTCTAAAACTTAAATAAACTTTATTAAATCCTTTTATATTGTCTAATTCATACTATATCTCAAATCCAACATACTCTCAACTATTACAGAATTAAATTTATTATTTTATTATTCAAATTAAATTAATATTCAAAATCAATGAATTTGAGTTATTTAAATTTGTAAATCAACATTTAAAACCAATTTTAAATGTTCAAACTTAACGGTTAAAAAAATCTGGGTCGTTACATTCCTCATATCGTCCCCGAAATTACCAAGATTAAAAAAAATGCTACAAATCCTTTAACTTTTCAAAAATCCACTTTAATTAAAATCTTTCGTTCTACTTTCTGAACGTTTTGTTTTAACTGACTCAACTAGTTTTAAATAGAAAAACCTATTCGCTATGTTAACAAAAAATTTGAAAATTTTCTAACACCCTAAATTTTTGGAAAATTATGGCAGAGTTCCCCTTCTACGGATGGACTTTCGCAATATCACAAGAGAGTTAAATATATATATATATATATATATATATATATACATCCACCCACACAATCAAAAAAACCAATTCACATACCAAATTTCATATTTTGCATAGGCATACCTTATACGAGTGTTATTAGCGATTAACAATAAGCTATACGTGAGCTCACTCAATTAGTACGCAGCTATAGTCATACTATATCCAATTAGCTTCAGAACTCAACTGAATAGGTTCAAAGATGAATTAGCCCTTGCACTTGTCCTTAATAGATGAACTTATTAGTTCCATAATTATGCAAATCATATTCGTTAAACCATTTATAAACATTATACTTTCATCAGTAATCATTCATATCACATTTATATGGAATGTAGGTTCAAACATTCGAATTATCCATTTCAATCTATTTTATATACTATCCCATTCACATGAAATTCATTTAAAACCAAATTTCTAGCAATCCATTTTGGATACATAATCAATTCCCTTTAATATTCCATTAAGATTCATTAACTTGAATTTATTTTATTAAGTTAAATTCGTTCATTCTAGATTGGTTCTCAATCAAGTTTATTCGCCTTTAAATCTATGCTCATGCAATCTATTTTAACTACACAATTCAAACAGATTTCCAATGAAAATTTATGATATTGGAATATGAGCTTGAATGTATTCCTATTGACTTAAGTTCAATTCCATTTCAAAACTCAAGTTTAGTTACTACTTAGAATGCTTCATTTTAACTCAATCCATTTAACTACATAAGTTAAATTGAATATTAAAATTCTCATTTACACATTTCAAAATCGAAATCTCCTTTGCTTAAATCACTCCAACTTCGTCATCCAATTTGAATTCCATTTAAATCAACATTGGTGTATACGTTGATTACCAATATTATAATAATTTGAGAAAAAAATTTCCTTATCTTCTTTACAAAACATACTAGGCAAAAATAATATAAAAATATTTTTATATTCAATTACAAATACGCAATCTCATACATATATACTCAAACTTTAATCTAGGGTGTTACTAACCCCACCTGTATTGAGTTACACAACAGAGCCAAGGTTATTACTAAACCTTATGCTCTGATACCACTGTAACGACCTAGTGAATTCAACGCTTGAATTCCAATAATAATATCTAACCTTGTATTCACTTGCCAAAATCTAGTATCGAAAACCCGGATAGTTAATAGAGAGGAATTAAAGGGTGAGAAATAGAAAGAAATACTAGAATAGAAGAAGAAAATTAAGAACACTAACACTGCATAATCAGAGTAGAGTATAATCTCACAGCGGAACGAATGAAATATAATAAATAAAAACTCTTTACACAAAGAGTAAACTATACATAAATAATTACAACATCAGAGTACACACTAGATTAATACAACTCACACTGCGGAAATAATTTATAACCAGATAATATGGAATTACGTCTCAATTCCAGCTTCTCTCTTGAAGCTCCAAGCGAAACCTAACTTGGAAAATATACTCGATTTGACCCGAGCACATTTTGAAGCAAAGCAAAATCAACCTGGTGAAAGAGGCTATGCAGCAGTATAGGATCGTATAGAATGGAGTATAGGATATAATGTATATGGTAGAGTAGTAAGCAGTAAATCACACAGTCTATTTATACTGGTTCGGACCACTGTCCTATGTCCAGTCCCGGACTCACTTCTGGTATTTCACTAACACTAAAACCCTCACTTCACCTGGAGGAATAGGTTCACAATTACCCGAACCACTGAACGGGATTTCTTGCCTCAACCACTGAAGAGGACTTCACAATTACAAAGGTTTTTGACTTTTGAATGTGTTCCAAACAACACTGAGTAGTCACAATATAGTACAACACTCCTATAGCCCTCACAAATGGTATTTTAGTGGATGTGCAAAGGGTAGGATTAATAGTAGATCGATTATAAAGGATGGGAATGAAAATAATCGATCGCTTTGATAGAATTTGAGAAAATAATAGTTGTAGAGCAATTTTAGAGCAAAATCAATAAATTTGATCAAAGTAGTTGTTGTAAAATCAATGGAGATGTTTGGGGCTTATATAATAATGAAGGGATGTCATTATAATAGTCACAACCCTTCTGAAATATAAAAAAATGAAAAGATTCGGTGAAAAACGAAGTGTCTTTTCATAAAATATAGCCGTTATTTACAGCACTTAAGACAGCACTGAACAGTAGCGTTTGTCCAAAAACGCTATCATATGTCAATTCAAAATATAGCCATTGTCCCCTTTCATGGCGTTTCGGAATATAGCCGTTATAACCTTTAATAGCGTTTCTGGACAAAATGCTACCGTTTTCTACTGCGAAAAATTCTGCAAAAACAGCCTTCTATATTCATCAATTTTTTTACTTTTTTATCGTTTTTCTTGCAATAAAAAATTCCAAAAAATTATGAAAAATGCATTACGATATACTAGATGTTATGTAGAAATTTTTGGTGATTTGAAGTTAATTTGTGGGGCTTTAACAATTCTAGACTATAATGACTTTATGTACACTCAACTTATGATATGCATTCTTCTGAAGCTCTTGAGTCTGTTTCTTCTTGTCTTCTTCCATCATTAAAATCCTAATAGATTTTCAATCACCATAATAGATATTTAAATGCTTGAACACTACATAATTGATTAACATCCTTCATGCATACGCTTTTATCCTCTTTTGTATTGTGTATCTTCATGTTGAACTTATTTTCTTTTCTCTTTTTGATACCCATGTACCTGCAAGTTAGCTCAGAAGTTCTTTGATAAAATTATATAGTTGTTGTCATCAAAATCAAACAATAGAGTTTCTAACATTCTCCCCCTTTTTGATGATGACAACTATACAATTTAAAAATATATTCTTTCTATAATATCTTCTTCCTAGTATAATATCTCCCTCTATCAATATACACATGAATTTCTCCCCTTTTGTCATTATCAAAATGAATGATGGAATGTAATAAATATCGCCGTATTCTTTTTATTTTATTTTCCCTGAATGTGTGATATATGAATATTTCTCCTCCTAAGTATGTGACTATTATTTTTCCAAATTCCCTGATTTAGCTTTGAGCTCAGTTTTCAAAGATATTAGAGATACTAAAATACCCTCCTTTTTGTTGTGGTGTACCTGCAACAAATACTATATATATACTTTGGTACCCACTTTCTCTGTTAGGGTCCAGGGGTTTGAGAGAAGGTAACCATACCCACAAGGGTTTAATGGTACCTTTGAAAATAAAGTTTTTATTTTTAACTACTGAATCAAAATAATCATCAATATATTTTTCTCTGTTTTTCCCATTTACAGAAACCCAAATACTTAGATAATTTCTATTAATATTTCCTTTTGTACTTCTATTATTAATGTTTCTAGTCATAGAAGCATTTGAATTTCTATAGAAATTTGATCTTCGAGTTACACGTGCTTTAGTACTAGCAGTTAAATTTCTGTAATACATGAAAGCATATCTAGTACTAGTTCTATGATTAGTTTTATTATACCCTAAGCCACTTTTATCGTGTAAAGGTCCAGAGCAAGATAAAATATCATTTAAATTATTTTGACCTTTATTAAATTTTGCGAACTTATTTGTACATTTTTCAAATTTGATTCCAAAGTCGCGATTGAAATTTTCAAAAGAAGTCTTGCAATCTTTTAAACCAATTTTCTTATTTAATTCAGAATTCTCCCTTTTTAAAGTACTATTCTCAATTTCGGGACGACAAATTTGAGATCCTGAATTAACTAAATAAGAGTGTAATTTTTCAAAATTTTCATTCGAATCAGACGTTTCATTTGCAAAGTATTATTATTAACCTTTAAAAACTCATATTCTTAAGATAATTCTAAATTCTATTCAGTTAAAGCTCCATTCTCTTTTTCAAGAGATGAAACTAAAGAATTAGAATTATTTAAAGAATCTTCTAATGATTCATTTCTATTTTTCAAGAGATCGATTTCCTTTAAAAGAAAATTGTTTTTATCTTCTAGTCGCTCATTTTCTTTTTGAAGGAAATTTTTTTGAAAAACAAGCTCTTCTAAGGTATTTTCAAAACATTTGGCTTGTTTGACTAAAAAATTATTTTCTTCTTTTAATTTGGAATTTTCTTGCTCATAATTTTTAGACTTGGCTAAAATAATTGCATTAAGTTTACCCAAACTTTTAAAATATTTTAATAATTTTTCTTGGTCTAATAAAAGATCTTTATATAATGAATCCTCACATACCGGTTGTGATCTCACTTTAGCCATTAAACATTTGCTCTCTTGCTCTATCGCTTATGCGTTGTTATTCTTCCACTTTCTAATGCCTTTACTAGATTTCTTTATCGCCATTTATTCTAGGATGTTGTCACGGTCTCTAGAATACCAAGCTCTGATACCAATTGAAAGAGGCTATGCAGCAGTATAGGATCGTATAGAATGGAGTATAGGATATAATGTTTATGGTAGAGTAGTAAGCAGTAAATCACACAGTCGATTTATACTGGTTCGGACCACTATCCTACGTCCAGTCCCAGACTCACTTCTGGTATTTCACTAACACTAAAACCCTCACTTCACCCGAAGGAATATGTTCACAATTACCCGAACCACTGAACGGGATTTCTTGCCTCAACCACTAAAGAGGACTTCACAATTACAAAGGTTTTTGACTTTTGAATGTGTTCCAAACAACACTGAGTAGTCACAATATAGTACAACACTCCTATAGACCTCACAAATGGTATTTTAGTGGATGTGCAAAGGGTAGGATTAATAGTAGATCGATTATAAAGGATGGGAATGAAAATAATTGATCGCTTTGATAGAATTTGAGAAAATAATAGTTGTAGAGCAATTTTAGAGAAAAATCAATAAATTTGATCAAAGTAGTTGTTGTAAAATCAATGGAGATGTTTGGGGCTTATATAATGATGAAGGGATGTCATTATAATAGTCACAACCCTTCTGAAAGATAAAAAAACTGAAAAGATTAGGTGAAAAACGAAGTGTCTTTTCATAAAATTTAGCCGTTATTTACAACACTTAAGACAGCACTGAACAGAAGCGTTTGGCCAAAAACGCTACCATATGTCTATTCAAAATATAGCCGTTGTGCCCTTTCATAGCATTTCGGAATATAGCCGTTATAACCTTTAATAGCGTTTCTGGACAAAATGCTACCGTTTTCTGCTGCGAAAAATTCTGCAAAAACAGCCTTCTATATTCATCATTTTTTTACTTTTTTATCGTTTTTCTTGCAATAAAAAATTCCAAAAAATTATGAAAAATGCATTACGATATATTAGATGTTATGTAGAAATTTTAGGTGATTTGAAGTTAAATTGTAGGGCTTTAACAATTCTAGACTATAATGACTTTATGTACACTCAACTTATGATATGCATTCTTATGAAGCTCTTGAGTCTGTTTCTTCTTGTCTTCTTCCATCATCAGAGTCCAAATAGATTTTCAATCACCATAATAGATATTTAAATGCTTGAACACTACATAATTGATTAGCATCCTTCATGCATACGCTTTTATCCTCTTTTGTACTGTGTATCTTCATGTTGAACTTATTTTCTTTTCTCTTTTTGATACCCATGTACCTGCAAGTTAGCTCAGAAGTTCTTTGATATAATAGTATGGTTGTTTTCACCAAATCAAACAATAGAGTTTCTAACACCTGGATCATTCTGGAATACATTCATTGAAAAATTCACATTACAAACAATTTGCTTAACTTTAGAAAATCCTTTTTGAAAGAATGAAACTCTCGTAAGACACAAACATACATAAATATGGCATGTGTTTTTACCTTACGATAAACAAATCACTTTTTATTTCAAAATCTATTGGTATTATAATAATGTCTATCAATCCACAAATAAATAGGAATATAGCCGAAAAGCTTGCATCTCATTTTCCAACATATTTGGTATACAACCAAAAACGTACGACTCATATTAGAGTTTGGATTTCCAACATGACAATGTATGGGACCACCTCCCGATCAGTGTTCTTTAGAGAGAGAACACTGGGGTTAAACAAGAACATCTTGCAACCCGACCACACATGGCTGACCACTCATTCAACTTTAGTGTACTGAATATATTATCACCAATGGTTGGGCCCAAACCATTGTTTCCCGTAAGATACAGAAGTGACAGAAGAAACAAATGAGTTTTCTCTAGATGATGATAATATACCCTAATGGGAATGATCCACATAGCCAAGCTACCTGCCCAATTTCTGTCATTTTTCTGTTGATGAGGCCTGAGGTCACGATTACCTTTCAGAGAACAGCACATTAAATTTGAATGCCACATTGTCAGATCCATCAAATCACTAATTGATATGCGCAAATATAGTCTAGGTGTTAAGCTAAAAGAAGGTGCCTTCTCTGTCACCAAACTTGATATGTTGGTTAAAAAAATATTGTTTGTGATTTTTAGGAAGTACTCTGTTAGACATTCGTCCATACAAGTCACCCAGGAACAGGAGAACTGAAGGCACTCTCCTACCGCATCCTATATAGGAATTACCCCCATGGATTAGTAGTGAGTAGACCATGCAATCTGTAAATTTCAACCATGACATAATCACAGTTTATCTCTGGTTGCAAGTCAGAGATTATAAGTGGCTCTTCTGTTTTACGAAGATCCACGGTCTTCAATTCTCCATCTTTATTACCTGCAAGTTATTTCCGAATGCCAAGTCGGTTCGAAGTGGTTTTAGGTCTAGTCCTCATGCCGGTCTTTTCGAACTAACACGTCAAAAGTCAAAAGGGATATTTCACTGATAGTCGGGTTTTTTGCTATCAAATAAAAACAGTACGGTCAAGTACTTCAGCAGCTCAGGCCCTTTTGATTTAAATCATTCATTAAAACCATTTTATCGATTTGAAGTCGATTCCATAACTTATTTTAACAAATCTCTTTTGTTTTCGTTACTTGAAAACAATAACCAAACCTTATCCTTTTAGAATAAACATATTCAAAAACTCATCTCTTTATTTCCTTTTACCTCAAAAAGTATCGTTATATTTTCACAAAATCCCATCTATTTCCTCTAATTCGGAAATGTAGTTATATTTATTTCCTTTAATTTGGAAATATAGTTATACAGTAACCCAATGGTATAAGTCCAAATGTAATCTTAAATATGGTCGAAACGATGACGCTCGACACATTGTCGCATATATAAACCAAATGGTTTTATGTAACTACAAAGTTTGCCGATTATAATTTACGTTAACGCTTATGGAAATAATGATTCAATTTACAATATTCCCTTCCATTTCTAAACCATATATCCTCTGTTTCATTTCTTTGATAACCATAGCCATACTTATTTCTAATAATAAGTGTATTCACAAAACCGTACTATTTTCATTACTTAGAAAAAAAATGCTATATACTTAACCGAATGGTGTAAGTATATCACCTTTCATATATGGGCCAAACAATGTAAAATACATTGTTTACTATAAATCCCAATAATTTAATTTAAATCTCTAAATCTTGCAAAGAAGTTGCAATGTTACTCCTTATGGAAATAATAAATTATTTCCAAAATTACTATCGTTACAAACTAATACCATCCCTTGATAATAATGAAGTCGTTCAAGTTGGAAAATTTTATTTACCTCTCGGACCTTGATCGACAACGTTCTTATCACAAGATAGATAAAAGTTTGTAGCTCAAAAATGATATTATAATAATATCATATTAATTTCATTTACTATTCCATTTAAATATGGATTTACAAACCATTACTCACATTTAAATATCTTCTTTCAAAAATAACTATCTTTACTTAATTCATTTATTAAGTAACTACATGCTAAAGCTCAACCCTTAGCTTTAAACCACATTAATAAAATTCGTTTACACCTTAGATCCATTTACCCAATCATTTATCCAAAATCATTAAGTATCTTATAATAAAACTTAATTTGGATTTTCATTACTTAAATTCGTTTACCAAATTTTGTTACCTAAACCCATTTTACATTCTTCCTTTTTTTCCCTTTTAACATTTTTCTTCCGATTCTAATCATTTTACTTAATTCAACGATTATGTAAACACCTCTTTAGATTATTACTTTAGCTTTAAATATCCTTTATAAATCTTTTACAAAACACTTGGATTTTAATTATAAAATCCCTTTACAAAACCTTTACGAACATCCAACTAAATCTTATTACAAATTCAATTACTAATTTCATTTAAGAAGCAATCACTTTAATTATTATTAATTAAAATAATAATTTACTTCATCATTTACTGAGGTGAAAGTAGATTACTTCCATATTAACTAAAAATAGGTTAGTTAATCACTTTTTCATATTAAAATTATTTAACAATAACAACTACATTATTGATTATCAATTCGATATTCATTTTTAAACATTTTTAATTAAAAGATAAATTATATTTTAAGAAGTCTTATAAAATTAAACAGCTATTTGTTAAACTATTTTCATTAGATTAATTGCAGACAATTTAATCTAACAACTACTTTCAATTAAAACAGTTGACTTAGTCAACTTGAAACCATAAGTTAACTTATTGACTAATTTCAATTAATCCTTCCTCTTACATTAATTAATAATGTTATTGATTTAATAATATTATTTAATTGTTTTCTTAATAAAGATTATTCCAACTTATTAGTCCATAGGTTAAATTCTGACTTATACGCTTATAAAACTTATTAAAATTCTGAAATTGATATACATAGTATTTTATAACTACTTTTATGAAAACCATTTATACATGTCGATTATTTTATAAAACTCCTAATTTTATATAAAATATAATTTTAGAACTTTGCTTCAGTATAAAAATAAATTTTATAACTTTAAATATGCTGATATGCCTAACGATGAATTAACATCTTAAAAGGTGGAGTTTAGGCCATCTGCAGCCAATCACTTAATAAATATTGTATATTGATTATAAACACAACAACGTAGAATTTTAATTCAACAATCAACATCCAAATAACTTTTAACGCTACCAGGGTTAAGCAGTTCATATATGAATAATATGAAATCTAATAGCATACAAAATATTTGATTAATCCAGTTAGATCCCTCGAACCTGTTTTTCTGTACATCACAATTCATAATATCATTAAAATTTATTCATATGAAATAAATAATATAATCTAAATCATTTAAAACAACGGTAATATAAATATTGTCAATCACCAACAAATAGTAAGCATCCAAGGAATCCAAACATCCAATTTATATCAACGACAAATTATAGTTATATGAATTCAATTACATCATAGAATTCCAGAAGGCATGAGTGTTAACTCACAATTTATTTTGATTCATCAATTATGGTCAATTTATATAATTTCAAATGAACATTCGAAATTATATAACAAATACAATAAGCTCCAATTTATTCCAAACAGCTCGGCAGCATAGGCTTCATCCGTACGATCCCAACGGATCTTGTTTCGTCAGATTCTGTACACGAATGTAAAAGTTATAACTATTACAAGTCAAATAAATTAAACAATTATTAATACTTAATAAATTATTAATTAAATAAATTCTAGTTATTGTATTATCGTTAATAACGTCATTAACCTTTAATCTAGGTCGAACCCATCATTCAAATCGCGATTTCCTTTATCACCAATATCAAACTAACCCACGGCTACTACAAGCCACCATCGTCGTCAATACGGTACACCAAGGTCACCGCCACCGTGTCGGGCCCGCCGCGCCATAATGATCCGTTATCAATCGAAGAGCCCACCATGGAAGACCCATTACCTCGTTGAAAAAGTAACTTGAATGGAAAACCCTAGAGAGTGAAATTCTCTGTACACACGCCACCAGTGGACCCCCGACCACCGCCGCATGAACTGCCTTCCCTCCCTCTTCCTCCGTCCTTCAGATCACTTCACTCAATTTTCCACCTAGCTCCGACAATCAATCAAATTTCGAAATACACCACCTACCACGTTCGAATGCCTCTAACTCCGACCACCGATAACATTACACCACCGAACCACCGCCACTAGGAGCGGTTTCCTCTTCCCTACAACCCCCTTCAGACCTCCTGGCCTAAATCTTCCTCCAACTCATGAAATTCGAGGAAATACGCAACCAGCCCTTCCTCATTCATCGCCGGATTCTGGCCATCTCCATCTATCACACCATCCCAGACCACTACCTGATCAAGCCATTGATCCCCTCTCCAACTTCCTTGTTGGCAACTTTCGTAAATTCATCATCGATTTTGAGACAAAAATCAATAATTAAAATGATGAATAAGAAGTGGCGGCATAAATTCTTTGACCTCGAAAATGAATCGACTTAGGTTTAGGTCAATTTAGGATGTACTTATATGTGAATTCTATTATTAAATATTCACACGAAACTTTCGTCCGAAGTAACACGCTTAAACGACCATATATAAGCTCTAATCACGATGAAATTTGTATTCCTACAATAACTTAATACTGTAGACACGATGGAACCAATTTCGTCAAATTCCGAGATCATTTGTAAAACTTTGTTTTTATTTCACAATGTGAATCATACGCGTTTATATCATGCACAATCATAAAATAAATCCAACTCACTTGAAACTGGAAGTCTTATAATAATTAACCATTTCGGTTTTTTATAAATTAGTATCGTTGAAATCCGAGGTTGTTTGAAATTGAGCTATTCTCAAGTTTTATATTAAATCGATAAAGTATATATCGATTTAAAAATAATTGAATAAATTTTCATTATCATATATATTTTCAAAATAGAAACTTATAAACTAAATTTTGATTTTAAACTCAACATTTAAATTCCAAATTAAAAAGATATTTAATTTATTTAAAATCCCTTATATTTTATATAATAAATCGTTATGGCTTGTAAATGATTCTGTAGAGACTTTCTGAAAATTTGATTTGACATAACTCAAAATCTACAAAGTGAAATCTTTTTTCTCTTTTATTAGGAAATTATAATCCAACAAATCTGGACGATTCTTGTGTCAAAGAATTCTGGCTTATATTGGATTTTGTATGCTCAATTGAAGTTTAAAACGTAAAACTACGAGCTACCACGACGCTGCAAGCTCGTTTTAATTAATTTAATTATATTTATAAGTTCAAACTTCGTTTATTAAACGAATTCCTTATTGAAATTCAAAACTAAACTTAATTAAATCCTTTTATATTGTCTAATTCATACTCTATCTCAAATCTAACTTATTCTCGACTATTTCATAATTAAATTTATTATTTAAATTATTTAATATTCAAAATCATTGAGTTCGAGTTATTTAAATTTATAAATCAACATTTTAAACCAATTTTAAATCTTCAAACTTAACATTTAAAAATTTGGTTCGTTACACGATTCTTGACGATGAATATTGATTAGGGTTTATGATTAAATACTTAAGTTTTGTATCATAGTTTAAAACTATACAAGGAAAGCAAAGTTGTTTTTTGATCGAAGAGCCTGATCAGAGTCCGAACTAAAGGATTGAAGGATCGATACTAGTTCGAAAATGAAATTTTGTGAATTCGAATAAAATATCGAATAAGATGTTGCCTGTGTATAACCTATACATATCTTATGGAAGTAAGATTTTTTTTAAAGGGAAACTAACTTGGGCCTATTTTGTGTGACTATGAGGGAAAAATCCTTCTAAAGGGGAAGACGGGAGAATGTAACAACTCGAAATTTGATCACTTTAATTAAGGATATTTGAATTATTTTAAATATTCAAATATGGATAATTTACAACTAATAAGGAAGTTTAAAGTAAGTAAGAAAGATAATGAACTCAATTTTGGTAGTTATTCTAAAAAAGATTTCCTTAGAAAAGTTAATGCTAAAGTGACGAAACCGTTTTATCAATAAAGCAGCTATTTATCCGTAAGGATCACAAACAATTCTGGATACATATACTTATTTTCATAATTGAAAAATAATAAAAATAAAATGTTATATTTTATATTTGAAAATTAAAGGTATTGATGACTCATCAATAAAGGTATTATATTCAATAATTGATTTATGGACTTATATAAAGGATTTAGGGATTCAATAATTATTACAATCACTCAAATAATTGTTATAAATGATAATTATCCGTTTTGACACGTTTTCTAATGATAAAAAATGATTCATAATACCTTTTATAGAGACATATAATTGATTTGGAAATCTATAGAAAAATTGATGTCGCTTTATCAGTAAAATATTAATTTTTGTAAATAATTGATTAAATTATCTAATATGGTTTTAATGTTTAAATAATCATGTTTTATTCATTTAAATATGATAAGTTATTTGTTTTCAAAATTTTGTTTACATAAATAAATAGTCGAACTAAAAACTAAAAATATGAATGAAAGTTGATTTCGGAAAATCGACGGTTTAACGAGTAGAAGTCGAAAAACGTTGTAAACTATATTTAACATAAAAATAAATACATAAACACATAGATGCCATTCTCTAATGATAAGAAAAGAAAATTTTCAAAATAAGCAAGATTTGAAAAATCAAACATAAAAGACAAAAGAGTTTACTTCTGACAAAAGACAAGACTTTGGCTCACCTTGCACAACATCAATTCACCCTTGCACCACATCGCCTTCGTATAATGGATGACAAAAAAGGAGGGTGGTAGCTTTTATAATTAAGTAGAAAGATAAAGGCATTTACGTCATTTCACACTTAGATATTTTTCCTAAGTTTCAATATAAATACCACATCTCTTATTTCTTTACACCTAAATTATTTTCTTCTTCTTCCTCAAAAGCTATTTTAATGGCTTCTTCTTAAATGAGTTAGGAAGTTTGTAGTTAGTAAAATGAGTATTATTTCCTCGGATCTATCGTACTAAATGGACACGAAAATTGATAGTAAAAAATAAACACCAAAATTGATACCAAGTAAAATGAGTATAATTTCCTCGGATCTATCGTACTAAATGGACCTACCAAACGGCATAATGAACGAGGTTTAATGACTTCATGCATACACCTGTTGACCCGTCTTTTTGCAAAGTTGTCACGTCATGGATTTCCATTTACATAAGTGCTCGAGACTTGTGTACGGACATAGGAAAGCTAGAATGTACATGACCAAGGTGGCCAAAGACTTGGATGCATGGGTTTTGAGCACTTGGATTCTGGATCGACAAATCCCGGGTAGGCCTAGCTCGGCTCGACATACTCCAGTTCAACACTTTAAATTTTCGTTACACTACAATTCGATCAAACTCAGCTCGATGTGGGTCCCCATCAAGTATAGCCAAGCCAAAGCTCGAAAGGGGGGAGTTCCCTCTGATTCGACATTCTCGGTTCAACAATGTCGAACCCGCCAGCTCGGCCGAGCCGGGAGGTGAACTCCTCTGAATCCACTGCTTCTGCAACTCAATCATTGTCAACCTGTTATGCCATGACCTTTGAAGATTCTGCCATGTGTCTTGGCCGAACCGGATCTGCCTCCACATGTCTTGGCGGACCCAGATTCTGGAGCTCCTATAAAGCTGAACTTTGGACATATCAAAGGATCTTCTCTCTTCTATAGCTATGGGAACACACCAGATACAAAACTCACTTATATTCTTCACATTTCTTGCTATAAAAACAACTGTACCTTGTAATCAAATGGCATAAACATCATATTACTGCAAGTGGGTGTAGGCACATTGCCGAACCACTATAATTTCTTGTGTCCCTTTACATTTATGCATATTATGTAATTATGTGACTGTGAAATTATCTGTGAATTCATTCGTCTAGGTGTTTAACTTGAAAGAACTATTTTTCGAGTTAACATTTTGACATGCCAAGAAGGGAGGCGCTACTTGAATTTCTACTAAAATCAGATCGATAGTACCTTTACTTGTATCGATGACACTGGAAGGGAGGAAGATGACCAAGAAGGGTCTTCAACTGGGAATCCCTTTGTCTACTTGACAAGGGAAGAATTGGACGAATCCATGAGTGAATTAAAAGCATGCTTCCAACAACAAGAAGACGTGAGGTCAGACACACGGAGGTAGAATAGGCCACAACGAGAAAACAACACCACTGCCAGACTAGGAGGCATATCCAGAACATCGAATCTTGCACAACCATAGCGAGTAGGGATTCCGGCTCGATAATGTCGAACTCATATCTAGCTCGTCTAGGTCGACCCAAGTCGTACAACTGGCGTGCTCCCCATTTCCTCTAAGATCCCACATGCTCTAGCATCGCGTATATGCTTAAACCAAGCTTCAGGGCTAAGGAATGAAACATGTGTTGAAAGAGCTCAAGCTCTGGGGAGGAATATGAATGAATGTGGGGAGATGACTGCCCTGAGGAATCTAAACAACTTTGAATCAAACTTGATGATTGGCGATGCTTTCACTGAGAATGTAGCTTGGAAAATATCGATGCCACATCGGCAAATAGCACTGACGGGGGAGTGTTGCTTGGTGTGGCAGTAAAGTTGTTGAGATCATTCGGTAAGTAACTCATGGAAAACTTTTGAACTAAGACATAGACAATATGCAGCGAAGTCTGTTCATTCTAAACATAAGAAAATCAAATAATCCACCGGAATTTAGACTACCGGTGCTGGAGTCTAACAATTGATAGAGAGATCAAACCGTCCATCTCATGCGATACACGAGGTGCATGGAAGTGCCGGAGGCATCATAGAAAGTGATAGTTAAGTGCTTCCTGCAATTTTTTCCAGATATAGATGCTCATTGGTTTCAGTAGTTGGGGGGGGGGGGCAATTCAATCAACACCTGGATAGGATTGGCTGAAAGACTCATGAGGAAATTCAAAATCCACATGGCACAAACCAAGAGTGTGATGACCCTGGCAACAGTAAGGAAGAAAATCGGAGAACCTCTTCGTGCATTTCCAGAGAGATTCAAAGCCGCAGTAGATGCAGCCGACCGGCCGAATCCAAACCATTGGTATTGATGGTGGTTATTTCCAGAGTTTTGGTTAACACCGAGTTCAAGAGATCGCTAGAGAGGGACCCTCCGCAAAATCTAAAAGAATACTACTTCGAGGCTAATAGGCTTCTAAGAGAAGATGATGTGAAAGATGATCATGAGGCTCTCGAAGTTAATGCAATGAAGGATGACGAGCTGTCCAATAAGGGAAAGCGCAAAGCTAAAAAGGATCGAGGTCGGGACAAGTTTAAAAAGGGCCTAAATACGACTCGTATTTTAACAACCTGGATTCCGACAGACCGATGTTTTTTCAAAAATCTCAATCTATCGAAACTCGAGTTGGCTTGTCAGGTATCCTGCAGAAAAGACAGAGATATAAAATATATCATAGCTCAGAAAACATCTCACAACGAAATGGAATAAAATATAATATAATCAAATATAGCCTTTTCTTATACTCTCTAGCCAGTACCCAAAGTTATCGTATCTCTGCCAAAAGCCTAACCTACGGGTATGTAATGAGGAGGGGTCAGAACACAAGTTCTGGTGACTGGACTTAAATTACACATTCTGAAATAACCCTACATACACCGTTTAGTTACAATTTCTTGTTTATTAGGTTATTTTGGGTTAATAGCACTCAAGACTTCACACACACATCGTACCCATATACCTCCCAGTAGATTAACCTAATATATTATATATGTAGCTACCCTCATTACCAAGATACTTCCCATGGTACCCTCCTCACACGGCCTCCACCGTCACGCCACGGAATCGTATGGAACTCTCATCCTACGCTGGAGTGACGTACGGATGCCACGTTATGCATATCTCTTCCTACGCTGGAGCAACGTACAGATTTCCATAAAAGTACGCCACGTTTCACATAGAACTACCATCGCTATGCTAGGCAAGTGTGACACCACACGTCCGTTAATGTCACTCACTAAAAGAATGCATTAAGTTTCATGAAGCATTAAAGGTAAACAGAAACTGAAACATTACAAAACAGATATAAAACAGCAGCGGAATTTAAAAACTTTATTAATCATACAGTATAACATTGTGGTTCAAAATATCATATACATAAATCCAGTACACCATATTTAAAATTTCTGTCTTGACCTTAAAACATCAGAGTACAATAATAAAAGAAGCATAATTCCCCAAAAAAAAATATAGACATAGTAGAAGAGATAATAACTTGAGCCATACATTGAAGAAGCTCCAAACAGAATGCAAGCAGAATCCTGATCAAGCTTGAGTATTCCCACCCTGAGAACCTGGGGGGAAACGGAAGAGAAAGAAGAGGAAACAAAATGGGCCAGACATATAAAGTGGATAAGAGAGAGATAACAAAATTGGTCAGACATATAAATTCTGGCGAGTCCAGTTACTTTTACCAAACAAATAAGTAAAAGTATCATGATAGGCATATAAAGTGGATAAGGGAGAGATAATAACATATAAGGCAAGTATGACAAGGTAAATAGGACAACCGGATAGAATAAATAGCGCTTCTCTAACACTTTCCATTTTCTCTTTCTCTGCACCAATACTAGTGTCTTATTAACAGGATGATCCCCAACAAGTATAAGATGGTAGACTTAGGTGTACTTCCAGTGAGAGGTTGCAACGACCCGGATTTTAACCATTTAATATTGAACATTTAATTTGGTTTTAAATGTTGTATTGATAATTTAAAAAGGATTTTATAACGAATTTATTTATAAAGCAAAGTTTTAACGTACAATTAATTGTTGACGACCAAAAATGTCGCAAACACCAAAGATACCTAATTACTAGGAATTATAGATATGGTCGCGTAGACAATATCATAAAATAGAACATGAAATAAAATATAAGCAGTAAATGACACAAAGAATTTATAGTGGTTTGGCCTTAGTGAAGGCCTACGTCGACTTTGAAGAGTTGTAGAGAATTTATTAATCACTTGAAAGATTACAACGTTGAGATCCTCTCATTACATTTATTGACTATGTCATATGAAGCTACAATAGTCATATTTGCAAGAAATAGTAAAGTGGACAAGTTTGCCCTTCTTCTTCCTCAAAGAGGAGATTCCATTAATGAAGCTTTATGGAGGTCTCAAGGCCCAAGAATCTCTCCCTTTTGAAGTGTGAGGTTGTGGGGTATTTATAGGAAGTGGTTAGGTAGGAGTAGGTAGAAATGGGGACCATCTTCAGGAAATTCACGCCTCTAGTTGTCGGCCACGGAAAATTCGTACTAAATTTCGCACCTGCTAGGTGTGAAATTTCGTACCTCCCAGGTACGAAATTTCGTATCTTCAAGGTATGAAATTTCGCACCTTGGCAGGGTGCAAAGTTTGCTTGGAGGGTACGTGGCCGAGGTTCGTTGGCGCGGTATGTTGGTTCTTTTGGGGCGTTGAAGCTCCTCAGCACGAACTGAAGGAATCCATCATTTAGCTGATCCGAAATGAAGGAATCTGAGCTTCCAGCATGGAGAAAATCGGATGAATCGGGCGGTGCCCACAGTTTCGACCTAACCGGCTAGGTCGATCGCCGCCGAGACTGTGGGGCCCCGGACCCCCATCGGCGCTGTGCCCGAACCCGCTTGACGGCTCGCCTTCGGCTCGGATGCGGACGGATACTACTGGAGGTTGCGTCCGAGGGATGCGACATCCTGCTAGTGGCCAGACTCGAGTCTTCTGATACTGGCCCCTGGATGATATTGGCGACACCTCTGGGCTGTAATATCACGCGATATGTTGAGTCGAGCGTGTCTTGAGTACTTTTGGTGACCGGACCAAAAGGCCGGTTAACATTAATAATATAATAACGTGTCCATATTTTCAACGTTAAAGACCAAGACACATGCGAAATATCAGGTACCACCCTATTTGTTTTTCAAACTGTACACATGCCGAGTACTACATGTCTTACGTACTTACGTTTAAGTACTTGTGTGTGTTGCAAAAGAATTATCCAAACAACTCGTGTACTAATAGATTAAGGAAGAACTTTGTGGTAGTTTAATTGAATATTGAAACAATAGTTTGTCTGCACATGTTAGGCTGAACAGACATTAAATGTGAACACATGCAGAGCAATCCAAATAAGTCCTACAGTCACATGCATTCATTAAAAATTGCAACAACTACAATTAAAATTAGCAAACCTACCTACCCTTAAGTCTATAGCTACTGCTATGCGTGGATGCCAAACTTTCTACCTACCGTGTGTGCCAAGCTATTAGTTGATGTGCTCCCTAAACTACTTTAGCATTAAATACTGGTATACTCGATCCCTTTCCTCTTTCTCCCAGTAAAAAACAAAGAGCTCCACCACTTTAGAAAATCGATTTAAAATCTTTCAATCAATTAAAGATTAGATATCAAGTAAAATCATTTGTTTCAAGATCCAATAGTTTTATTTTCGAAGAAGCTCAACCTTATCTAAGCTTCTGTAGTTCGATCGATTAGCTGTGATGGGTTTTGCCTACACCGCGAGGCAAGGTGGTGCCTTCGCTGTAGTTCGCGAGTTTCAAGGTGGTGTGCCTGTGTCAGGTGCAGTGCCTGAGGGAGACAAGGACGCAGAACCAAGGGGGAGTTCGAACTGAACCACGGAGGGAAAGTGATGGTTGTACATCGTAAGAGTGAAAGGGAGAGCACTGGTGTGTTCATTGATAAGAAATGCAGGAAAATGAGCGATGTAGGTGGAAGGAAGAACGAAAATTGGTGGTTGGAAGTGGTGATATAAGCTGGAGTGCGGATCTGAGATCATTGAAGAAGAAGAGGACCAAAGGGAAGGCCTTGACAGGGGGCGAGTCTCCATTAAGTCCGGTTGTTCTCTGGTGGCGTAGAAATCGAAGATCGGTGGCGAGATGTATTGCGAATTGTTTCTGAAAGAAGCTGATGATTTAAAACTTGATTAAGGGAAATTCAGGTGATCCTTGTTATCTGGAAGAAGATGGGTCAGTTGACACTAGCGTGGGACCTGAATGCAGCAGTTTCAGTCAGGGAAGAAGTTCATACTATGTATGATGAAGGAGGAGGTAGTTCTGTTGGTTTCATGGTGAGATGGATGCAAACGAAAAATATGAAGCCAAGACATGACTATAAAGGGTGGTTCGGTGATGTAATGATGCTGTAATGGTTTCGCTGGTTTCCTGGAGCAAAGATGTTTACTTTAGTCTGATTTAAAAGTTTGGTATGGTTTCTAAGAATGAAAATGGGCGATGTGGGAAAGAAGTTAATTATGATTTATGGGTAATGAAGGGGGTGGAGACTGTGATGACATGGCCATGTTGCATGGATGGAAGTTGAGCAATGAGTAGTTTCTGAAAATGGAGTCATCATTTTGCACTGAAAGAAGGATATGGGATTTGCCTGGTAAACGAATTAAAATGCGTGGATTAGAAATGTAAATGGATGATCCCCAACTGGGTGTTGCGAAAGCAAGTGAACGGGAACTTTTGTACACGGCTTGTATGACAGTTTGCTTCATGGATTTGGGTGTGGTTTTCAAGTGTATGGCCGGCTCGTCGAAGCAGAGCCGATGAAAGGTGGCTTAGGTTATCCGATGAATGGTGGCGGTGGCAGCAATAAGAAATGAAGGTAAATGAAGATTGATCTTTAAGTGGTAGAAATAACCAAGTTTGATCTTATTATTGTAGGACATAAAAAGTTTCTATTTTCTCAGATACTATATTAAGATGCTTTGCACTTAACTTGTGAACCACTATTAATAGGCCTATTATTATATTAATATCTTATATGAAGAAACTGAATAGTGATAAAATCATACTATAAACCTTTATGCTTATATATATATATATATATATATATATTCTAAAGAACGAAGTAATAACAGTAGTATCGTGAACAAATCCCGGAATATCGACCGTAATTTCTATGTATAAAGTAATCAAGTAATTAATAAAGTTATTAACGAAATAATTATTTTAATTAACCGTAAATGCTTATAATTGTGTAATGTGGTTATTACATGAACAGAATTGCATGAAAACCCGTCACGTTGGAATTTTAGCGACGAGGTGTTCGTTTTGCAACTAAAGTGGTGAGAGCAGAGTTACTGGAATTTCATAATAAAAATCAAATGTTTGTTTGATTGTAAGCGAAATAAAAGCATGACCTTCAACTGAAAACGAGGTGAGTAAACTCACTAACTCTGCTTCGTTTATATTCTTATGTAAATGAGTTTTAAATTAATTTATAGTAATTTTATACTGTGCAATGGTTGCTTGGTTGAATAGTTGATAAAACTGGTTGATATGATTACATCGTTGATCGATTATTAGTTCTGATATTTCATATTGATGTGAAATTATATTATTGATACTGATTAACATCTGTGGATGCAGGGAAACAGGTTGGAGGGATCCAACTAGATTCCTCGACATTTTATTTACTATTTTATTTATTGTGATATATGATTGGTGATTGATAAAGTTGTGGTTGAATTACACTGGCCCTATAATTTGGTATTTAATTACCACAAAATATTTTAGAATGGAGAAAGGATATTTGAGATTTTAAAAAGGAAATTATTTTCGAAATATAGAATGTAGATTTCAAATGGATTTAAAATAGAACCTTGTTTGATAAATGTTTCGTAAATTCTAAACAGCGATTTTTAACGCTACTGTTATAATAAATTTTTTGAAAATCTAAACAGCGATCTTAACGCTATTGTTAGAAATAGATGTTATATAATTCTAGACAGCGATTGTAACGTTGTTGTTAGAAGTAATGTTTTTATAAATCAAATATTTGGAAACAACAATTATAACGCTACCGTTATAATCAATATTTTCTGTAAAAGAAGCGTGTTCTTAAATTGAATCCGAAAGTCGCGCAAGCGAGATTTTGTTTAAAGTTGTGAGCTTTGACTATTTCAAAGTTGAGAATGTTGTTCAATTAAGGTCTGAGAAGTAATTATACCCCAACTTGATTGACTTCATGATTGATGGAGAAATAGTTAAGGTTCGATAGTGAAGATGGGTTGATAAGATGGTTAGTTAATAGGTGATTACTGGTTTGAGCTATAATAACGATGTTTGTAACATCGTGTTAATTTAAAGGATTTTGAAATGTTTTCTAACTAGAATAAGATATATTTTCTCGAATAAAGAAATTAGTATATGGGAAATATTTTCCAATAATCAAGAGAGAAAAAAAGAGCTTTGAAAGGATACGAAAGATGAGATAACAGGAATTGGAAATAATAATTTAATAATAAATTAAATTAAAGGAGGCCAATGTTGTTTGATGCTTGATCAGTAGGATTTCCAATTGGAAATAGGACAATTGATAGTATGGATGTTGCTTTGATAGTTAAATCACTGACTATCAAAGTTTCGATTAATTTTATACCTCCTTTATCAGTATGGAGAGACCGGGATCAGATTTAATATCTGAAAACCACTCTGTATTGGTATAAGCGTTATGAATCAACTTATGCTAAAGATAATTGAAGACGGAGTAAGATGCAAGGGCTGTTCTGTTAACCCTAGGTAGAAATTGCCCAAGATGGATTAATAGAACGGTGCCTTCAGTTTGTCCAGACCCAGGGCAACTTGTAAGGACGAGTGTCTGACAAAGTATTTCCAAAGTGATTACGTACGTTGATTCCTTTAAACGTACGAAGTTGGTGGCAAAGAAGGGAAATTTATTTAGCCTAACAATCCGAGTATTTTTTTGTGGGATTCAATTAGTGATTTCCGATGGATCCGACGATGTGGCATTCAAAGTGAATGGTGGCCAGATGTTCTACAAGATAATTCAAACCTCAAGCCTCACAACCGGGAATTGGCAAAAAATCGGGCAGGCAGCATGGCTATGTGGGTCGCTCCTATTAGGATGTATAATCACCTATCTAGAGAAATTCTAATTGCTTCTTTAATCTATCGATGCTGTCCCTTTCGGGAAACGGTTGCTGATCTCAACCGTTGGTGATATACATTCGATACACTCAAGCGAAATGAGTGATCGGTAATGTGTGGCCGGGTTGCAAGATGTTCTTGTTGAACCCCAGTGTATCGCCTCTAGAGTACACTGATCGGAAGGTGGTTCCATACCTTGTCATGTTGGAAATCCAGTCTCCAATAAGCGCCTCGCCGTTTTCTATTTTATATTATATATGGAGGGTGAGATGCAAGCGTTCTGCTAGATTCTATTTATTTGATGTAGACATTATTATAATATCACTGGATTTGATATCAAAAATATTTTTGGTTATCGTAAGGTAAAAACCATTCGTGTTTATGTGTGGATCGGTCTTACGATTATCATTTCTTTCGAAAGGATTTTGAAAGTTAAACAAATGGTTGCAGTTTACTCACACCAGTCCCATGACTGACCCAGAGTTTATTTTGTTTGTTTTCCCTAAACTCTTGGGTGCCCAAATTTGTATGGGCAGTCAAATAGTCGGGATTTTACAGATTCACTTCGGAGAAGCTTGAAGCAGAAGGCTTCACCTGTTAGCTATAGACTATCATATTTTCCGTTGTGTACTATGTTGTATCTGGAAACAGGTGTTTATAATTGTTCCAGAAATAGCTGTTGTGCTCTGATGATGGTATGTATATAAAGTTACTAAATTATATTTCAAAGTTTATGTTATCTAATATATTTTATTCGTTCCGCTGTGAGATTTGTGTTCTTTGTTTTCTTCTATTCTAATATTTCTTTCTTTCTATTTCTCATCCTCTAACTTCTTTCTAATAATGATTCGTATTTCTGTGCAATTTGGGTTGGACATGTGGTGTTACTAGTCGACTCAAAGAGTACGGAAATTCGGGCCATTACAGTTTGTATCAGAGCTGAAGGTTGAGTAGTAACCTTGGCTCTGTGGCGTAACTCAATAGAGATGGGGTTAGTAATACCCTAGACTGAGTTTGAATGTATATATATGAGCGCGTATTTATGGATTTGATATAAAATTGTTTTATATTATGTTGACTGATTTGTTGAGTGGTTTATGAATTCTGGTCGATACAGGATGTACAACTGTATCGATAGGTGTTTCTAAACTCTCGAGCAGAACAATTCGACGCAGTATTGATTTAAAATGGGTAAATGAAATAATTTTACCAAAAAAATATTTTGACATAAAAGGAATAATTTCTGAATTATATTAGTATATGAGTGTGTTGATTGTTATTACAATCAAAAGGAATTATAAAATATTGAAATGGTTATATATAACCAAATATAATTTGCATATGGATTATGTATCCAAATAAGATGAACTGGAATCAAATTCAAACCAGAATTGGAATTTAAATTCCAGGTGTTTAAAAAATATTTTCTTGAAGTATTTCAAAGGTAATATAGCATTGTTTTGAAGAATTTTCGAATAAGAATGGTTTTCGATTTTGAAAGTGATTAAGCATTGAAATCACTTCAGTGGTGAGAAAATAATTCTGATAATGGATCGCGACATTATCGGTATTCACTTTCGAGTTTCTAAGTGACGGATTGCTACCATAGTAGATTTATTAATGGAAAGTGTTGAGGAAAATAAAGTTGTTTTAGAAATTCAAATGTTTTGTATTGAGTTGATTATAAATATATGTATATAAATATATATGATTTCAAATTGAATTTGAAATAAAACCCGGAAATTTGAATTCTGAAATTAAAATTTAACTTGTATAAGTAAAATAGATTGAAATGGTAAAAATGTATCAAATGAATTCAAATTTAAGTTAAATAAAGTTGGATTGCATTAGAAATAATTCTGAATGAAATTAAATAAAGAAAAATGTTGAGATTCGAATTATTAATATGAATTCGATGTATGAATAAGAGAGTTGAATATATATTGGATGATGTTGTTTGGAATTAAACTGTGATGGAACTGAACTCAAGCATAATAAGAGGGTTGATTTTTGAAAATAGAACTCAATTTGGATTAGTGAATAGAAGTGAACTAATTAGAAAGTTAAAGACCAAAGGTTGGATTGATTTGGACCGATTGGAAATATATGTAAGCTGAGCAGATATTGAATGGAAGCAAATGCAAGAGAAAGAATTATGCCCGACAAAAAGGTACATGTTTACAACATTACTTGGGTTTGATTATTTTATGAGCCTATGGGGCTGGCCGCTTGGCTTTTTGATTTTCTTTTGGATTGGAGAAGGCTTAAAAAGGCGAGTTTTGATTGTAACGATTGAGCCGTGCGAAGGAGATGCTGGCGAAATTTTTTGAAAATTTAAAGAGTTAGAAAAATTTTAAGAAATTTTTTGATAATTGAAAATCGAGTTGTTAATTGTAATTGAATCAAGAAAACCAGAATTTGTTAATAAAATTTCAAGTGGAATAATGAATCAATAAATGGATTTAAAGGCAATTGGAATGAGTGTGGATATGCCGAAAAGCATATGGATTGAAGACAAGAAAGTGATGATGGATTGTCCAAAAATGGTGGACATATCATTTGGAAAGAATTATGAATGGTCGGGCATTGGTATGGGAATTCGAAGGTATGGTAAGAATTGGGTTATGAAGATATGGAATAGAAGATTTCAACTAAGTAGGTTATGAGGAGTTAGAGTTATAGCATTTTTACTACTTAGCAATTTTGAGGATGAAATTATTTTAAGGGGGAAGGAATGTAACCACCCGGATTTTAACCATTTAATTTTGAACATTTAATTTGGTTTTAAATGTTGTATTGATAATTTAAAATGGATTTTATAATGAATTTATTTATAAAACAAATTTTTAACGTACAATTAATAATATAATAACATGTCCATATTTTCAATGTCAAAGACCAAGACACATGCGAACTATCAGCTACCACCCTATTTGTTTTTTAAACTGTACACATGCCGAGTGCTACATGTCTTATGTACTTGCGTTTAAGTACTTGTGTGTGTTGCAAAAGAATTATCCAACCAACACGTTTATAATAGATTAAGGAAGAACTTTGTGGTAGTTTAATTGAATATTGAAACAATAGTTTGTCTGCACATGTTAGGCTGAACGGACATTAAATGTGAACACATGCAGAGCAATCCAAATCAGTCCTACAGTCACATGCATTCATCAAAAATTGCAACAGCTACAACTAAAATTAGCAAACCTACCTACCCTTAAGTCTATAGCGACTGTTTTGCGTGGGTGCCAAGCTTTCTACCTACCGTGTGTGCCAAGCTATTAGTTTTCGTGCTCCCCAAACTACTTCAGCTTTAAATACTGGTATACTCGATCCCTTTCCTCTTTCTCCCAGTAAAAAAAAGAGCTTCACCACTTTAGAAAATCGATTTAAAATCTTTCAATCGATTAAAGATTAGATATCAAATAAAATCATTTGTTTCCAGATCCGATAGTTTTATTTTCGAAGAAGCTCAACCTCATCTAAGCTTCTGTAGTTCGAATGATTAGCTGTGATGGGTTTTGCCTACACCGCGAGGCAAGGTGGTGCCTTCGCCGGAGTTCACGAGTTTCAAGGTTGCGTGCCTGTGTTAGGTGCAACGCTTGAGGGAGACACGGACGCAGAACCAAGGGGGGATTCGAACTGAGCCACGGAGGGAAAGTGATGGTTGTACATCGCAAGAGTGAAGGGGAGAGCACTGGTGTGCTCATTGATAAGAAATGCGGGAAAATGAGCGATGTAGGTGGAAACAAGCACGACAATTGGTGGTTGGAAGTGGTGATATAAGCTGGAGTGGGGATCTGAGATCATTGAAGAAGAAGAGGATCAAAGGGAAGGCCTTGACAGGAGGCGAGTCTCCATTGAGTCCGGTTGTTTTCTGGTGGCGTAGAAATCGAAGATCGGTGGAGAGATGTATTGCGAATTGTTTCTGAAAGAAGCTGATGATTTAAAACTTGATTAAGGGAAATTCAGGTGATCCTTGTTGTCTGGAAGAAGATGGGTCAGTTGGCACTAGCGTGGGACCTGAATGCAGCAGTTTCAGTCAGGGAAGAAGTTCATACTATGTATGATGAAGGAGGCGGTAGTTATGTTGGTTTCATGGTGATATGGATGCAAGCGAAAAAGTTGAAGTCACGACATGACTGTAAAGGGTGGTTCGGTGATGTAATGATGCTATAATGGTTTCGCTAGTTTCCTGGAGCAACGATGTTTACTTTAGTCTGATTTAAAAGTTTGGAATGGTTTCTAAGAATGAAAATGGGCGGTGTGGGAAAGAAGTTAATTATGATTTATGGGTAATGAAGGGGGTAGAGACTGTGATGACATGGCCATGTTGCATGGATGGAAGTTGAGCAATGAGTAGTTTCTGAAAATGGAGTCATCATTTTGCACTGAAAGAAGGATATGGGATTTTCTGGTAAATGAATTAAAATGCATGGATTAGAAATGTAAATGGATGGTCTCCAGCTGGGTATTGTGAAAGCAAGTGAACGGGAACTTTTGTACAAGACTTGTATGACAGTTTGCTTCGTGGATTTGGGTGTGGTTTTCAAGTGTATGGCCGGCTCGTCGAAGCAGAGCCGATAAAAGGTGGCTTAGGTTATCCAACGAATGGTGACAGCGGCAGCAATAAGAAATGAAGGTAAATGAAGATTGATCTTTAAGTGGTAGAAATTACCCAGTTTGATCTTATTATTGTAGGACATAAAAAGTTTCAATTTTCTCATATACTATATTAAGGTGCTTTGCATTTAACTTGTGAACCACTATTAATATGCCTTTTATTATATTAATATCTTATATGAAGAAACTGAATAGTGATAAAATCATACTATAAACCTTTATGCTTACATATATATATATATATATATATATATATATATATATTAGAACGAAGTAATAACAGTAGTATCGTGAACAAATCCCGGAATATCGGCCGTAAATTTTATGTATAAAGTAATCAAGTAATTAATAAAGTTATTGTGAAATAATTATTTTAATTAACCGTAAATGCTTATAATTGTCTAATGTGGTTATTACATGAACAGAATTGCATGAAAACCCGTCATGTTGGAATTATAGTGATGAGGTGTTTGTTGTGCAACTAAAGTGGCTGAGAGCAGAGTTACTGGAATTTCGTGATAAAAATCAAACGTTTGTTTGATTGTAAGCGAAATAAAAGCAAGATCTTCAACTGAAAACGAGGTGAGTAAACTCACTAACTCTTCTTTGTTTACATTCTTATATAAACGAGTTTTATATTTATTTATAGTAATTTTATACTGTGCAATGGTTGCTTGGTTGAATACTTGATAAAACTGGTTGATATGATTACATCGTTGATCGATTATTAGTTCTGATATTTCATATTGATGTGAAATAATATTATTGATGTTGATTAACATCTGTGGATGCAGGGAAACAGGTTGGAGGGATCCAACTAGATTCCTGAACATTTTATTTACTGTTTTATTTATTGTAATATATGATTGGTGATTAATAATCTTGTGGTTGAATTACACTGGCCCTATAATTTGGAATTTAATTACCGCAAAATATTTTAGAATGGAGAAAGGAAATTTGAGATTTTAAAAAGTAAATTATTTTCGAAGTATAGAAAGTAGATTTCAAATGGATTTAAAATAGAACCTTGTTTAATAAATGTTTCGTAAATTCTAAACAGCGATTTTTAATGCTACCGTTACAATAAATGCTTTGTAAATCTAAACAGCGATCTTAGCGCTATTGTTATAAATGGATGTTCTATAATTCTAGACAGCGATTGTAACGTTGTTGTTAAAAGTAATGTTTTTATAAATCAAATATTTGGAAACAGCAATTATAACTCTACCGTTATAATCAATATTTTTCTGTAAAAGAAGTGTGTTTTTAGATTGAATCCGAAAATCGCGCAAGCGAGATTTTGTTTAAAGTTGTGAGCTTTGACTATTTCAAAGTTGAGAATGTTGTTCAATTAAGGTCTGAGAGGTAATTATACCCCAACTTGATTGACTTCATGATTGATGGAGGAATATTTAAGGTTCGATAGTGAAGATGGGTTGGTAAGATGGTCAGTTAATAAGTGATTACTGGTTTGAGCTATAATAACGATGTTTGTAGCATTAATTTAAAGGATTTTGAAATGTTTTCTAACTGGAATAAGACATATTTTCTCGAATAAAGAAATTAGGATATGGGAAATGTTTTCCAATAATCAAGAGAGAGAAAAAGAGCTTTTAAAGGATACGAAGATGAGATAACAGGAACTGGAAATAATAATTTAATAAGAAATTAAATTTTAGGAGGCCAGTGTTGTTTGATGCTTGATCGGTAGGATTTCCAATTGGAAATAGGACCATTGATTGTATGGATGTTGCTTTGATAGTTAAATCACCGACTATCAAATTATTGATTCATTTTATACCTCCGTTATCAGCATGGAGAGACCGGGATCAGATTTAATATCTGAAAACCACTCCGTATTGGTATAAGCGTTATGAATCAACTTATGCTGAAGATAATTGAAGACAGAGTAAGATGCAAGGGCTGTTCTGTTAACCCTAGGTAGAAATTGCCCGAGATGGATTAATAGAACGGTACCTTCAGTTTGTCCAGACCCAGGGCAACTTGTAAGGACAAGTGTCTGACAGAGTATTTCCAAAGGGATTACGTAAGTTGATCCCTTCAAACGTACGAAGTTGGTGGCAAAGAAGGGAAACTTCTTTAGCCTAACAATCTGATTATTTTTTTGTGGGAGTCAATTAGTGATTTCCGGTGGATCTGACGATGTGGCATTCAAAGTGAATGGTAGCCAGATGTTCTGGAAGATAATTCAAACCTCAAGCCTCACAACCGGGAATTGACAAAAAATCGGGCAGGCAGCATGGCTATGTGGGTCGCTCCCATTAGGATGTATAATCACCTATCTAGAGAAATTCTATTTGCTTCTTTAATCTATCGATGTTGTCCCTTTCGGGAAACGGTTGTCGATCCCAACCGTTGGTGATATACATTCAATACACTCAAGCGAAATGAGTGGTCGGTCATGTGTAGGCCGGGTTGCAAGATGTTCTTGTTGAACCCCAGTGTATCGCCTCTAGAGTACACTGATCGGAAGGTGGTTCCATGCCTTGTCATGTTGGAAATCCAATCTTCAATAAGCGCCCTGCGGTTTTCGATTTAATATTATATATGGAGCGTGAGAGGCAAGCGTTCTGCTAGATTTTATTTATTTGATGTAGACAATATTATAATATCACTGGATTTGATATCAAAAATATTTTTGGTTATCTTAAGGTAAAAACCATCCGTGTTTATGTGTGGATCAGTCTTACGATTATCATTTCTTTCGAAAGGATTTTGAAAGTTAAACAAATGGTTGGAGTTTACTCACACCAGTCCCATGACTGACCCAGAGTTTATTTTGTTTGTTTTCCCTAAACTCTTGGGTGCCCAAATTTGTACGGGCAGTCAAGCAGTCGGGATTTTACAGATTCACTTCGGAGAAGCTGGAAGCAGGAGGCTTCACCTGTTAGCTATAGACTATCATATTTTCCGCTGTGTACTATGTTGTATCTGGAAACAGGTGTTTATAACTATTCCAGAAATAGCTGTTGTGCTCTGATGATGGTATGTATATAAAGTTACTGAATTATATTTCAAAGTTTATGTTATCGAATATATTTTATTCGTTCCGCTGTGAGATTTGCGTTTTTCGTTTTCTTCTATTCTAATATTTCTTCCTTTCTATTTCTCATCCTCTAACTTCTTTCTAATAATGATTCGTATTTCTGTGCAATTTGGGTTGGACATGTGGTGTTATTAGTCGGCTCAAAGAGTACGGAAATTTGGGCCATTACAGAAACCCCGTACAATCAACAGACAACCCAACATACCGGAGTTACCCCTAAGGGTATTAACGAGATCCTAACATACTGGAGTCTGAGTGTACCCTAATTACTATCCTAATCGGTCAGCTCCCTTCTCCGTAGATACCCTGTGCTGGCCCCACAGTAGGATGTATCACTTCCTAAAGTAGCAACCCTTCGTTTTCAGGATGTGCACAAACATATCTACAGGTGTCACGGCGTCTTATCCCCCTCTGTCCGGACCATGCACGTACATGACCCGTTCGGTACGCGCCGTCCACATTGTCCCCCATGCTTGGATCTCTCACAATCATCCCAGCAAGCGTGCCTCAACTCCGGCATAGTTCAGAGTACTCGTTTGATACCTATATATGGGTTCCTAACTGAAACGGGTCCTACACACAAGATGATACATGCTTCCCCCACGCTTGCATCCCCACTAGATTTTCCATAGGTTATGCCATACCAGAGTAAAAGATTGCATAACCCCCACAGGTTAAGCTTATGGGCCTATATATACAAATATTACCCACCCACCCAAGATTTGCTTAATCCATCCACTGTTTCCAACAAGTTTACTTAACCTCTATTCAAGTTATGTGTTCATACAATCCCTATGGATTCAACTAGGTTAATTATTCCAACTCATTACCATATTCATTTATGGTTATAATGTGCTAGACCTCCCACATTAATCCTACCACTTGTGGATGCTAGATATGCCAGTCGGTTCTGGGCAGACTTCTTCCACAAGTCAGACTTAACCTCGTGTCTTAGCACGTCCCGTGTTTATGCACGTTGACCCCTCACATTAGATTCACCATTTGTGGTCGGTGGATATGTCGGGTGGTTCCGGGCTGACTTCCACCACAAGTGTAATCTAACCTCGTGTCTAAGCGCCATTACAGTTTCTAATTACTGTAATTCTAGGCATCTTCATTATTAACCAACTATTCCCATGTTGTTATAGGTTTTCCTGCCCCTTTCCCAAGTTATGTTCATAATGAACCATATGTCCCAAATTAAGGTCTTTAATCATAATTCAATTTATGCCTCAAATTCATATTCATAAATTACATTCAAGTTATGCCCAAATTTCTCAATACAAATTATACCCCAAATTTAACGTTTTCCCCTCGTTCCCAATTTAACACGTTCGCATATTTCAGCGGCATGCCTAGGCTCGAAAATAGCCTGGCTATAAAAAGAAAAAGGGAAGAAGGTGAAGGGACGAGAATATAAATGATCATACTAAAAGGATCGACATAAAAAGGTAGAAATAGGCATAAACATATAGTGGCATAATGACAAGATAGGCATAGGAACAAATCTGATGAACATGTGACAGTAGAACTAATTCTAACATAATATGGACATCATAAACAGGCATGATGAGATCTAAACAATGAATTAGATATCCAACTAATAATAGATCTAATTTAGCTACAAACATAATAGGAACTGGCAAGAGGTGATCTAAACAGTGAATTAGATCTACAAACAATGGCAGATCTGACATGATAATTAGGTATAGGTTCAGATCTAGTTCCTATTCATGTCATAATTACAGGTTATAACAGATATGATATGATTTAAATAGTCACAGGCATAGATCCAAGTTATAGTCATGTCAAGTTTTACTTTTAAACATTTAGATCTAAAAGTAAAGTAAACTCACTGTGACTGGATCTAGAAAAAATAGAAGAAAAGAATTGAATCACAGATCTCTAAACTTGAATAACTCCAGTTGATTGCTGAAGAAGAAAAGGCTTGATTTAATATGGGCAGAGGCAGCATCTAGTTCTCCATTATTTTTGGTGTGAAGAAACCAGAAAAATGAAGCCATATATATAGCCGTAAACCCCAAACCCTAATCTGCCCAAATCTGCCGCAGGGCAGTCGACCCCCCACCCTTCAGGGGTCGACCCAAGGGTCGACACCCCTGAGCGGGAAATCTCCCGCCTCCCCAATTTCTGAGATCTTGAACTGTTTTGAGTTTTTTGGACCAATTATATATATATATATATATATATATATATATATATATATATATACAGATATATTCTTCTTATGCATATACAAACTTCAAACCTTCATAACTTCTTCATACGGTGTCTATTTTACGCAAAGCAGGTGTCTATTTTGATCGGATTTCCGAGACGAACGCAATGGCGCAGCCTTTTTCCCTTAATTCTAAATATTAAATTAATTATTTTTTAATTTATAATTTTTAGTGTTGTTAAAATTACGGGGTGATACATTCTCCCCTACTCAAAGGATTTCGTCCCCGAAATCTCTAAGTTAAGAAGAATGTATATCCTACCATCCACATCCATCTACTCGTCCACCAACCACAGGCATCCAATGTCCTTAAAAATTTCTAATGCTTATATGAACATATGCAAAGTTGTGTGTATATGTCTGAATACTAATGTGAAGATCAGGTGGTCTACCGATTCAATTGACTTCCTTAATGCAATGTATGTTAGTGTCACGAATCCATCATGTATGCAAATAACCCTATTATAACATGTAAGTTCTATATGTGTGCACAATCATCCGTCCAAATGCAACATCCATATGATGATACATCCATAAAAAAGAAGAAAAATGCACACACATTCGTATGCAGTATGAGAGTGATTGAGCTGATCTAGTACCTAATATGTGTGTATATGCATCCACGGGAAACCACTAGCAAACACTTGCATCCACTTGCATCTATCAACATAACATGTTTCAAACACATGTTTACATCCATGGGATTCCTACCTAAAGGTCGAATAATTCGATCGATAGAATATACTTAAATGATAGAAACAAGCATAAACAAAAGCTTTGGAAAGGAAGTTAAGAACATACCCTCGAAAAGAAAAGGGTACGAAGCATGAATCTTGTTTTCGGTCTCCTAAGTTGCATCCGCTGGGTCATCTCCCCACCGAACTTTCATCAACTTGACTTCTCTATTGCGTAGCTTCTTAACTTCTGATCCAAGAATACGGGTAGGAGCTCGTCTAACTGTCGCCTCCCGTTCCACCTCTACTTCCCCCAATATACTCGGCTCTACTACTTCTGCGGTATCATGCAAGCACTTCCGCAAATAGAAAACGTGGAAAACACCATGAAAACCGGATAGTCTTTCTGGTAGCTTTACTCTATAGGCCATTTGGACAATCCTTTCTTTTATGGAAAATGGCCCTACAAACCTTGGTGCCAATTTCCCTACAAATCGAAAGTGAACCACATTTCTCAAAGGTGACACTTTAATGAAAACCATGTCTCCCACCTCAAACTCAATGTCAGTCCTTCTCTAGTCTGCATATGACTTCTGCCTATCCTGAGTTGTCTTCATTCTCCGTCTAATGAGATCAATCTTCTCGGACGTTTCTCTAATCGTATCTGGTCCAAGTAGTAGCCTTTTTGTAGATTCCCACCAACAAGTTGGTGATCTACAGGGTCATCCATACAATGCTTCGAAGGGTGTCATGCCAACGATAGCTTGATAACTGTTGTTGTAGGTGAACTCTACTAAAGGAAGGTACTCTTCCCAAGTCCCTCCTAAGTCTAGGATACACAACCTTAAAAGATCCTCAAGAACTCTATTCACCCTTTCTATCTGTCCATCGGTCTGCGGGTGATAAGCAGTGCTCAGACACAACTGTGTACCTAGTGCTTTTTACAAGCTCCTCCAAATTTCATTAGTGAAAATGGGGTCACGATCACTTACGATGCTGGAAGGTACTCCATGAAGACGGACTATCTCACGAACGTAAACTGCTGCCAACCATGTTGTCATCCTCTTACTCTTAACTGGAACGAAATGCGCGCTCTTATTAATTCTGTATACTAAACCCAAATGTTGGTGTTGCCCTTCCTTGATCTAGGCAAACCATCGATGACATCCATGGAGATGCTCTCCCACTTCCACTGTGGAACCTCCAAAGGATGAAGTAAACCACCGGGCTTCTTTTGCTCGGCTTTGACTTGCTGGCAAATCAAACATTGAGAAACAAACTCTGCCACATCTTTCTTCAACCCAGCCCAAAAGAAAACCCTCTTCATATCTCTATATATCTTATCACCGCCTGGATGAATATTCATCATAGAATGATGGGCTTCTTCTAGGACTGTCTTCAACTAACTCCCAGTTTGGGGAACACAGAGCCTTCCATCTCGTCACAACCACCCTTTATTGTCTATGGAATATCTATTGAGGTGAATAGAAGTTTCCCCTTTATTGAGCCTATCCAAGATGTCAGAAATCTGTTGATCCTCTCACTACGAAGCTCCTATCTGAACCATAAGAGTAGGTCGTATCTCTAGCGATGCAAACCAACCAGGCAAAAACTTGGCAGTGGGTCTAAAGTCGAAAGTCGATACACTACAACAAAACAGATCTATTACAACGGGCAATGCCCATTGTAATAGGTGTTTTGCAGCGGCCAGCCCGCCCGCTGTATTAGGCCATGTTGTAATATGTCTTCCTTTACAATGGGCAATGAACGTGATAACAGGCGGTTGTAAAAGACTTTTACAACAGTCTTATGTTGTTGTTGTATGTTCCTTTAATAGAATAATAGCCCATTGTAATATTTTTTGCAACAGGTATTGGCCGTTGTAATAGACGTCTATTACAACTGATTTTACCCGTTGTTAAAAATATACAAAATTATTTTTTAAAAAAATCATTGATGCAACATATATGAAAATTGTACTCACAATTGTTAAAAACTAACACACGCTATATATTCATAGCATTTGTGAAGTCGCATATTTAATTCTTTTTATACATATTGTCACATATTTACAAAAATAACAAAGAACATACTCCTCGATAAATAATAATATCTATTGTTTGGCCACCAGGCAAATTCCTCGTCTTTTGCTAGCTTTTGATGTTTTTCCAGCTTTTATCCATTAAAGCTGCATAATTAACAACGCACAAATTACAAAAATAGTGTTGTAGCTAACTAAAAATTAAGACCAAAAACCCAAAAGATGTGTAAAAGGTGTTCATCGGATTTGATTAGCGAAGTCGGTGCAAAATACTGAAGTAATTGTCAATAGAGTTGACAACAGCAATGTTAATTTGTAGTAATTATAATTTGGAATCTTAAATCCAGTATAAACCTATATTTACATCCAAAGCCTTGCAGCTTTGTGACATTGAATGCAAACATTGAGAATGCTAAATGACTCAAGCTAAACGTTCAACAGTAACCAAATTTATTCTTTATTACTCCATGAGCATCATTAATCAGCTGTTACTAAGGAATTAAAATTTCAGAGCAGTAATACTTGGATCCTAAAATTGAAGTTAGCATACTTGATCTACATAATAATTTATTTTGCACTCCAATGCCTTGGCCAAAATATAATCCACTATCACCCTATGAGCCTTGCTCGAATAATCACTTGCCTTTACATCAAAATATAAATCAATATACACACACATATGCATACATATATCATTTTTTCATGCATACATATATCCTTTGACAATCCAGACTGAAATTGATATTCAAAATTGGATAATCTTTTTTAACCAAAAAAATGTATTTTCTTTCCTAAAAAAGTAATAATAAAAAAACAGAAAGTTTTAGATCTTCCAAAAATTTCATCCATGTTACCATAAATGCTTTATTTTTTTATAAATTAGGACCCAAAGTTCATCGTGGAATAGAAAAACAAAATGATCGTATTTACTCAAATGTTTGAATGCTGTGTAAAAAAAAGGCAAATTTTCATATAACAAAAAAAAATGCTATATTGTGTCCACATTAAACCTTATTATTCTATTGTTACGTTTTCTGATTCATACACGGTATATTTTAATGAAATTTAAGCAGCACATGTGTTTTTTTTAGACAGTACTTGAAAATGCAAGATTTTACATTTAAAAACATGAACCTCTCACGACGAACATCAATTTGGAAAGTGGAGTGTTAAACAAGAATCCAACTTGCAAATTTTTATGCTAGCAAGTTAACCAAATCTGGTTTACAGAAGTGAATGGTAAAATGAGAATTTCCATACCTGTTAGCAAAATCTTTTCTGACTTCATACAATACTTTTTCCTCAAAAGACAGGTTCTTCCTTTTCTCCCTATATCTCAATAAAGAAGCTGCTCTTTGAGGATTGCTCCATGAACGAGGATAGTCATTTGCAAGCTAGTAAAAAATACACTCAGTTATAAGCATTTTTAAGTAGTTAAAATAAAATTAGTGGATAAAAGGCCTTTTATTTTGTTCTTACTAGATTGAACAGACAACAAAATTGAAAGAAAACCCATTAAAACCTGTCAACTTAAACATTTGTAAAGCAAATACAAAATTATTTCAAAGTTGACTAAACTTATGACACAATTAAAAAAAAAGAACAATAGATTCTGGTACCTTTAGACAGAGGGCTGACAAAATGGAAATATTGAAAAGTTGACGTAGAAAAAGTAATTTCATGACCTATTACCATTTTGTATAATCATGCATCATCAAAACCAACAAAATCATTCATGCCTTTCTTAATCTTCTCAACGTAACTGCCTGAATCATCATTGGAATCACCTGTAGAACTTGCTGACCTATTACCGTTTTGTATAATCATGCACCATCAAAATCAACAAAATCATTCGTGCCTTTCTTAATCTTCTCAACGTAACTGCCTTAATCATCATTGGAATCACCTGTAGAACTTGCTGACTCCCTGCGATAAATTCTAATATTTGGAGACTTGGCTCTATCATCTCTCTTGATCGCATTTTCTTTTTTTATTCCTTTGCTGACAAGCCTTCTTCTACTATTGCCTCTCTATCTTCAGGTTTTAGTGCCTCTAACCTTGAAATGATTTTAACGTCTCTAGCCCTCTTTTTCAGCATGATATCATTGATCCTTCCACATGATGCTTCTAAACCTCCAGGCTGCTTTCCTCGTCTTCGAGCTTGGGTAAACTATAACCCATCAATGTCAGAAGATAATGATATAATCAAGATTGGGTAAACTGCAACCCATAATGATATGAAATAATAACTACTAGATTGGGTAGTCAAGACAATCATATCTGGACTTACTTTTGCAAAGTAGGGAGCCATATGTATATTATGTTTCATAACGATAGAATCAAGAAGCATTTGATCTATGATTAATGTCCTCTTCAACTATGTACTAGCTTTTCATCTATTACTGTTTGAAATGAAAAAGCAAAATAGTCATACAACATATACCTGAAAGATTCCAGATAGCTGCAGACAAAGCCATAGCAATAAGAGTATTACATAGCTTATAAGATATGCCTTATGACTAAAATATTTGTATCTGGAAGAAGCGCTATAAGAGTATTACATAGCTTATAAATGCTTACGATGCATAAAGAGCTTCATGCGTTGTAAGTCGTAACTAAAATAAAAAAATTTACCAGAAGGCCCACAAGAAACAACAACATGTAATTTACTTTTTGGAGGAACAATATGCTTGCAAGTGAAAACTGAATATAGTTGATAGATATATTAGGAAATACCGTTATTGTTTCTTGAATAGGCTGCGAAGTGCCTCCAGCCAAAACGACAGCATAATGTTCTTCAAGAATTTGCATATTAGCATATCTAAAAGCACTCATTATTACTTCTATAATTCATACATATATATTGTGGAAAAGACACTCTCCAAAAAGCATAATAAATTTAATGTAGCCTTCTTTTAGTCTATCCAAGGCAAGAAAGCTTTTGCATCGAAATTATTATTCTTCCTTCGCTATATCACTTAGGGATTAAGATGTCAAGCAATGTTGGAAATCTAATTAGAGCAGTTCCTTCTAGACTATTATCTTTTTGTGGATTGACCAATTTGGTTGCATATCCATTGATTTGCTGAAAAAATAAAATATTAGTTTTATGAAATAACTGCACATGTATTTCTAAAAGAGAAAGCAAGTACACCTTATGAACAATTTTTCTTTCTTATAAAGGATTTAGAGAATTATTATCACACAAAAATTAAAGCAAAATATAATCCACTGATCCATAAAGCATTATATTACAATCTCCATGTTACTTGCAGTCAATGATAAAGGGTTTAGCTGAACAAATGGTGTCAGTTATCAATTATCATGTTATAAACATTAGATAAATGAATAATGAACCTGCACTCAACTGGTGGAGTCTAAATTGATTGGATCCGCAAATGGTGCAAGGATGGAGACACTGGTCAAAACTAGCGCTAGTCGGGGGTTCAATTTCGATTACAGTGGTAGTGGATCAATTACGCTAAATCATATATTTTATTTTTATAAAAAAATAGTATCTCCATTTGCAGGATAGTATTACATCAATAAAGAGAAAAGATAAGTTATATGTATAACAAAAAGATAGTCTATAAGAGGAGTTATCGATTCAGACTAGATCATATCAAGACTCAACCATGAATATAGTGAAACTGTCACATTTATTTAAGTATAACCAGTCAATTTTTGAAACAAACAGGCAACAAGTTTGAGTCCTGAACTAAAATAACCATCAACAGTTTTGCTCTAGGCTATCTAACCTTAAAAATTTCACATTGAAAAAGCTGGGAAACTCACTACTTGTGTAATATAAATTTAATAGAGTTTCAGAGAGAAACTATCAAGTTACCAACTAATCGAAGAATAAACCATATACCTCTGTTTATGAAAATTGACATTGACCTTTTGACCACTTTAAGTTGATGTAATAGGAAATGAGAATAAAGCAACAATCGACCATGGTGCACCGAGGGTTTCCATAGATTAGTTTATATTGTTATCATGGAAATTTGATGTGAATTTCGAAAAAATGTAAATTTTGATGTAAATTTCGAAAAAAATGTAAATTTGACATAAATATTTTAGTCATAAGGCATATCTTATACTTGAAAACCGTTGCAAACAAACATCAAAAATCAAAACTAGATAACATTTGAAAACAAAAACAATAATAAAAACAAATTGCAACATCACTTACGTATACTACGCTAGAGAATGAAGACAGAGTAATCGCCCATTGCAGATTCAAAGAAGCGAATTCGGTGGTTTCCAAACAATGAAAGAAGGGACTTCATCATGGATCTGAGGAAGCGCCTCTTTTTTCGATCGAATTAGATTAGCAAGCAGAGCTAGGGTTATCGTCCTTTGCAAATTGGAGGATAAATTAGGATACGATCTGGGATTCTGGAGAGAAGTCGACGACGAACTGGAGATTCGTTTGCCCTAGATTTCATTGGGGGTGAGAACGATTGTAATATTGTTCGTTTACAAATGCGAAGAGGCAAGAGGAGAATACGAGGCGGAACTAAAGGACAACGAAATTTTGGATGAAGTATAAATCGCGAACTAGTGGCATATTGAAAAATATTTATGAACATTACCCTATTTTTTATGAACGTATCTCGGTTTGTAATTCAACTTTTTAAAAAAAACCATATATTGAAAATTACTTGGGAATATAAACAAATTGTTAAGTAAACCTTTAATAAATATATTATCCTATTAAACAAAATTACTACGACAATATATAACAAAATTGCTAAAATTAGTACGTAAACATGTGTTTAACTTAACATAAAATTTTCAATTTTGATTTCTTTCCTATAGTATATTAGTTTGTTAAAAAATTCTTTTTATATTTATTTTGAATTTTTTTGCATATAATTACGTACTAATAACATGAAATTAAAACGAAGTCTATTAAAATACAAATCGAACCTCCTATGATGTCTAGAACAATCGAAGATAATGATAATCGATTCCATGCTATACTTATTATGTACATATTATTAGTTTTAAATTTTTAGCATTAATTTTTTATTTTCAATAGTAATATTATTAATCATAAAAGTTTAATATTTATTGTTAATTATAAATTATTATATATTTGATATCAATTGCTCGAAATTATTTACTAATAACTGGAAAGTGTAATTAAGCCCATTGGAATATTGGTTATATATAATAATTAGTAACTATTGATTATTTATTAATAATCATTAATTATTATAAGTTATAAATTGTAATATAATATTATAAATCATTAATTATTAAATATTAATAAATATATAATATTATTAATTATTAGTACTTAGTAATATTTATAGTTAGTAATTAGTAATATATGATTAATATAATATTATTAATGATTAATTATTAAATAATAAAAAATAATCAATGTCAATTTTAAGAAAGTAATGTAATTATTAATTATTGATTGTTGAAAAGTGGTACTAGACATTTATTACAATAGACAATTTATGATCATTACAAAATATGCCCTCAATTTATGACCTTTGTAAAATTGGCATCTATTACAACATGCATTACCTGTTGTAAATTGACATCTTTTACAACGGGCATTTAATGACCGTTGTAAAATTGGCATCTTATACAACGGGCATTTATTGATTGTTGTAAAATTGACATATGTTACAACGGACTTGAAATGACCATTGTAATAGCATTCTATTACAACGGGCATACTTTGCATGTTGTGAAAAGGGCGTCATATAGGACATCTATTACAACTGTCAAGAAATGACCGTTGTAATAGCATTCTATTACAATGGGAAGCTAATGCCCATTGTAAAAATGATGTTATAATAGAGTATTTTTGTTAGAGTGATATGAACTCCAAGCTTTTCCTCTCCACAAATAGAGGACTTAAGGCCATCCTCTGCCTACTCAGTGCATCTGTCACCACATTACCTTTGCCAGGGGTATAAGCAATCTCGAAATCATAAGAAGCTAGGAACTCCATCCGCCTTTGTTGCCTTAAATTAAGATCCTTCTGCGAGAATAAGTACTTGAGAGATTTATGATCTGTGTACAACTCGAACCTCTCTCCAAGCAGATACTGCCGCCAAGTCTTAAGCGCGAATATTTTAGCGGCTAATTCCAAAACATAGGTAGGGTAGTTCTTCTCACGAACTCTTTAACTGTCTACCTCCATAACATACTACCCTTCCCTTCTGTATCAAGACAGCACTGAGCTCTGTACCACATGAATCAGTGTATACTGTGAACACATTTTTTCCATCATGCAAAGTCAAGACTAGGGCTGTTGTCAATGCCCTCTACAATCGTTGGAAAGCATCGTCACAATCTAAATCCCAAGAAAATGTCAAATTATTCTTCGTCAGCCTGGTGAGTGGGGTTGATATCTTTGCGAAGTCCTTAATGAACTTCCTATAATAGCCTGCCAATCCAAGAAAACTTCTCACCTCCGTTGCATTCTTTGGAATCTGCCAATCTTGAACTACATCTACCTTTGCAGGATCTACTGTTATCCCATCTTTAGAAACCACATGCCCTAAAAATCTCACTTCTTTTCTCCAAAAACGACTTTTGGAGAACTTCGCCTTAAGCTGGTGTGCACAGAGAGTTTTCAAAACCTCTCTCAAATGTTGGGCATGCTCTTCCTCGCTCTTCGAGAAGATTAAGATGTCATCAACACTGACCACGACAAATTTATTTAGAAACTCCCAAAACACCCTACTTATCAGATCAACAAAATAGGCGGGTGCATTCATCAACCCAAAAGGCATAATGAGCCACTCCAAGAAACCATCTGGTGTTCCAAAAGCGGTTTTGTCTATACTGTCCTCGGCCACCCTAAACTGGTGAAACCCCATGGCCATATGCACCAACGAGCTGGTCAAACAGATCATCTATCCTTGAGAGTGGGCGCCTATTCTTCTTTCTGAGTTTGTTCAACTATCTATAGTCTACACATAAGTGAAGCGAACCATCCGCCTTAGTTGCGAATAACACCGGAGCGCCCTATTCAGATATGCTTCGCCTAATAAACCCTTTTGTAGTAGCTCCCCTACTTGCTTGCTGAACTCTATCCTTTCTCTTGGAGCTATATGGTGCACCGCCAATGCGACTGGCTTTGCATTGTCTACCAAGTATATACAAATCTTGCGCTCGGAGGTAAGCCCCGAACCTCCTCAAAAACATCAGGATACTCACAGACTACTGGTACAGATCGTAAATCATCGATAGATGCATCAAGCGACTCTAGGAAACTAAACATGACAGACCCTTTTGGATCACAAGAAATCTCGAGGGTCCTCCCATGGCAAGTCAAAAGTCTAACGACCCTTCTCTCACAATCCCGAATAGCACCATACATGGCTAGCCAATCCATCCCTAGAATCAAACCATAGCCCATAAAACCGAGCACATATGTGTCGCACTCAAACTCGACGCCTAACACAAATATTCTGAAACCCCGACAAATCATGGACAAATGAGTCGTACCACCAATGGGGTTTGAGACAACAATGGGATCCACTACCATACTAGTACTAAGGTGCAGAGTCTAAACTATAGAATATGATATAAAAGAATGCGAAGCGCCAGAATCAAAAAGAGTTTAATAGGACGATTGGAAAGAGAAATCAAACCTTCCACGGAAACTCACCTATCTCTATCTGGGGCACTGGTCACGAGAGCATGCACCTGCCCACCAGAAGCTGCTGCCCTTTGACCTTGTCCTTGCTTCTTCGGGAACTCCTAGGAAAGTGTCCGACCTCTCCACAACTGAAACAAGAATTCTTCCTTCTTTTGCGGTCCTTGATAAAATGACCCTTGCATCTGCAATTATGGCACTCCCTCTTATCCTTAGCCTATTTCTTTTCACCTTTATCTTCCTCATGCATCAATGCCATGTCAACGAGCTTTTCAAAAGTGGCTCCCATCGGAATATGAGACATGGCTAACCCATGAATGGGTTCATTCAATCCTTTAACAAACTGCAAAGCTTCCTTATGTGGGGTATCTACTAGATCCTACCCAAATCTCGCCAATTGATTAAACTTATTAGTCTTTCTTTCATCTATGTTCCCTACTTGGGCCACCATCCTTCTCATCCTTGGGTTGTGCTCCTCGGCCTTAACTCCCTTATTCTCCTCTTTGCTATACTTGTGTAACAAGCTAACAAGTATCTCGAAAGCTACCTCCATCGCACGGAAATCCTTATGAAGCTCGAGAAAATTAGCCGCAGGTGAAACTACTGCAGCTGCAGATGAAGGTTAGGCACTTCATTGCCCTTCGACATGTGCCATAGTTTTAACATGCCTACGAAACCATTCCGAATTGGGGACACCTTTCGGGAAGAACCGGTTCCTCAGACAAAAAGGAAAAAAGGAATCAAGCGGAGAATCGAGAGATATTACATATGGCTTTGGGGAATATGTTTTTCAAAGTAGACTTTTCTTTTTGAAAATGCTTTCTTTTTAAACCTTTTTGAAAATAATTTTCAAAAACTTTTATCTAATCTAGTAACCTTCAGCTCTGATACCAAGTGTGACACCCCACGTCCGTTAATGTCACTCATTAAGAGAACGCATTAAGTTTCGTGAAGCGTTATAGGTAAACAGAAACATTACAAGACAGATATAAAATAGCAGCGGAATTTAAAAACTTTATTAATCATAAAGCATAAAATCGTGGTTCAAAGCATCATAAGTCTGAAAATACATAAATCTAGTACACCATCTTTAAATTTTCTGTCTTGTACTTAAAACATCAGAGTACAATAATAAAAGAAGCATAATTCCCCAAATAAAACATAGCCATAGTGGAAGAGATAAGAACTTGAGCCGTACGTCTAAGCAGCTTCAAACAGAATGCAAGCAGAATCCTGATCAAGCTTGAGTATTCCCACCGTGAGAACTTAGGAGGGGGAAACGGAAGAGAATGAAGAGGAAACAAAATGGGTTATACATAAAGTCTGGCGAGTCCAGTTACTTTTAGCAAATAAATAAGTAAAAATATCGTGATAGGCATATAAAGTGGATAAGAGAGAGATAACAACATATAAGGCAAGTAAGACAAGGTAAACAGGACAACTGGATAGAATAAAAGCGCTTCTCTAACACTTTCCTTTTTCTCTTTCTGCACCAATACTAGTGTCTTGTTAACAAGATGATCCCCAACAAGTACAAGATGGTAGACTTAGGTGTATTTCCAGTGAGAGGTTTTCACCCCATACAATCAACAGACAGTCCAACATACCGGAGTTACACCTAAGGGTATTAACGGGCTCCCAGCATACCGAGTCTAAGTGTACCCGAATTACTACCCTAATTGATCGGCTCACTACTCCGTAGATACCTTGTGTTGGCCCCATAGTAGGATGTATCACTTCCTAAAGTTGCAACCCTTCGTTTTCAGGATGTGCACAACTATATATACAGGTGTCACGGCATCTAATCCTCCTCTGTCCAGACCATGCACACATATGACCCGATCGGTACACACCGCCCACACCGTCCCCCACGTTTGGATCTTTTACAATCAGCCCAGTAAGCGTGGACCTAGTTCGGAGTACTCGTTTGATACCTATATATGGGTTATCGACTGAAACGGGTCCCATACACAAGATGATACAAGCTTCCCCCTACGCTTGCAACCCACTAGGTTTTCCACAGGTTATGCCATACCAGAGTAAAAGATTGCATAACCCCCACTGGTTAAGTTTGTGGGCCTATATATACAAAAATTACCCGCCCACCTAAGATTTACTTAACCTACCCATTGTTTCCAACAAGTTTACTTAACCCATATTCAAGTTATGTGTTCATACAATCCCTATGGATTCAATTAGGTTAAGTATTCCAATTCTTTACCATATTCATTTATGGTTATAATGTGCTAGACCTCCCACATTAAGCCTACCACTTGTGGATGCTGGATATGCTGGTCGGTTTCAGGTATACTTCTTCCACAAGTCGGACTCAACCTCGTGTCTTAGCACATCTCGTATTTATGCACATAGACCCCTCACATTAGATTCACCATTTGTGGTCACTGGATATGTCGTGCGGTTCTAGGCATACCTCCACCACAAGTGTAATCTAACCTCGTGTCTAAGCGCGGTTAAAGTTTCTAATTACTGTAATTTTAGGCATCTTCATTATTAACCAATTATTCCTATGTCGTTATAGGTTTTCCTGCCCCTTTCACAAGTTATGTTCATAATGAACCATATGCCCCAAATTAAGGTCTTTAATCATAATTCAATATATGCCCCCAAATTCATATTCATATATTACATTCAAGTTATGCCCAAATTTCCTAATACAAATTATGCCCCAAATTTAACGTTTTCCCCCTCGTTCCCAATTTAACGTGTTCGCATATTTCAGTGACATGCCTAGACTCGAAGGTAGCCCGGCTATAAAAAGAAAAAGGGAAGAAGATGAAGGGAAGAGAACAAAAATGATCATACTAACAAGATCGACATAAAAAGGCAGAAATAGGAATAAACATATAGTGTCGTAATGACAAGATAGGCATATAGGAACATATCTAATGTACATGTGATAAAAGAACTAATTCTAACATAATAGGGACATCATAAACAGGCATGATGAGATCTAAACAATGAATTAGATATCCAACTAATAACGGATTTAATTTAGCCACAAACATAATAGGAACTGGTAAGAGGTGATCTAGACAGTGAATTAGATCTACAAACAATGGCAGATCTGACATGATAAATAGGTATAGGTTCAGATCTATTTCATAGTCATGTCAGAATTACAGGTAATAATAGATCTGATATGATTCAAATAGTCACAGGCATAGATCCAATTTATAGTCATGTCAAGTTTTACTTTTAAACATTTAGATCTAAAAGTAACGTATACTCACAGTGATTGGATCTAGAAAAATAGAAGAAAATAATTGAATCACAGATCTCTAAACTTGAATAACTCTAGTTGATTGCTGAGGAAGAAAAGGCTTGATTTAATCTGGGCAGAGGCAACATATAGTTCTCCATTATTTTTGGTGTGGAGAAACCAAAAAAATGAAGCCATATATATAGTCGTAAACCCCAAACCCTAACCTGCCTAAATCTGCTGCAGGCGGGTCGACCCCCCTTCAGGGGTCGATCCATAGGTCGACACCCCCTTATGGGGTCGACCTAAGAGTCAACACCCCCTTATGATGTCGACACCCCTGAGCGGGAAAATTTCCGCCTCCCCAATTTTTGAGATTTTGAACTGTTCTGAATTTTCTGGAACAATTATATATATATATATATATATATATATATATATATATATATATATTCTTCATATGCGTATACAAACTTCAACCTTCATAACTTCTTCATACGATGTCCGTTTTACGCAAACTAGGTGTCTATTTTGACCACAATTCTGAGACGAACGCAATGACGCAATCTGTTTCCCTTTATTCTGAATATTAAATTAATTGTTCTTTAATTTATCATCTTTAGTGTTGTTAAAATTACGGGGTGTTACAGCAAGCGTATGGATTTCCATATCCAAACTCTGCCATCAAATCAAGTCTCACCACGGAGTAATGTCGTAGCGTCTACGATACTCCACCCAGTGCGACGTGCATGTATTCAGATCCTCACACATACGTACTGTCTAATATACCCCCGAGTTCCATAATAGGGCTTCATCTGAATGCACGGAACTCGGTCCGGAGCTTTTCCATATCTGTATAGGTCTGCTAAAGAGGCCTATAGTGCAGATATCAAAACTATGGTCTGCACTTCTACAGTGGCTATGGTCCCACCTCGACCCCTCCCTCAACTAGTGAAACACTACACCACAAAGCTTATATTGTCACTCCCCTCTCCTCTAAATTTGATACGGCCTATAGCCGTATTAAATTAGAGAGGGCTCTGAGCCGTACCTACTTATTTAGAAAAGGCTTGTGGCCTAATTAAAATTTGGCTCCATATTTGACCATATCAATTTCCTTCCATTGTCGGTGTAAAAAATTTCCCATGCAGGCGTGCTACCTCCTTTTTTTTCATTTCCCTCCACGGGATCTATTTTCCCCTTTTTTTATAATTCCCTTACCCGTGCCCTCATGCGATCGAAAACTTTGGAAATAAAAGAAAATCTGCTCTAATAAAATTTGAACGCTCAAATCTGGTAAATTTTTATTTGATTCAATGATTATTCCTTTTCATACCATGTTTTAGGGTTACGTCTCGAAGCTAAATATCCTGATTTTTGATTTGATGATTCGATGTTTTTAGGGTTAAGGTTTTCTCAATTTGACGTCAAACTGCTGGCCATAGAAAGCAAAAACTTTGGTTGAAGTACAGCTTCTCAATTTAGCGGTAAAGTTAAGGTTTTGTTTATTTGATTTTTATTGTGGGTTCCTATTACGTTGAATTCAAAGATATGTTCGGAGTATTAGATTCCGAAAGGGAATTGATGATAACTTTATGCAATAAGAATATAGATTTTGTTGAACAAGAAGGGGATCTGAGACATTTTATTTATCCGTCAACCAAAATTGATTGGGCTGCTTTCACGAAATCTAAGAATTGTTGAAGGATGATTAAATTATGTTCCCTACATTCTCATCGTATTGCTTCTTGTATTATCCTTGTTATTTTTAGGCTTTTGGCAACTTAAAGTACTAAAATATTGTACAATGATGAGAACTTATTTCTTAATGAGTGTTGCATCAGTGAAATGTTTAAAAGTTCAGAGATGTTTCAGAAATGAAGCAACTTTTCAATCACTGGACTTATATTATACGTTATATATTACTTGGTATTTGTACGACCATGTATATCACTTAAGTATCCAGTTTAAATAAAACAAAACAAAACATGCACATTAAATTCGCTAATCTTAAGGTCATATCCAACAGTAAAGGATTTCAGCTGAACATTTAGCCAATCTTAAATGGTTTGACGGGGGTTCTAGAAGCGGATGGTTAATTCATGCGTGCTTAGTTTTAAATGAAATAAAGCATGATGCAATATGAGTATTCTCTACGCCAAGTAAAATGTTAGTTTGTAGAAAAGCAGAAACTTGCTGCAATCCTAACCTAGTTTTCTTTACTTGTAACAGGTCATGAATTACTGCAGACTTAGTTATAAAAGGATTTAAGGTGAAATTTCCACTCGCATTGGTTTATTGCTTGCTTATGTCATAATGGATAAAGATATTTATTATTCACAACTTTGCACCATTCATTGACAGTGATAAAAATGTTAACACTCTTTCACACATATTTCTTTTTTCCTTTTTAAGTGAGGTATGTTTCATGTGACCCATTAATAAAAATTTGCACCATGTTTTTTTTGTCACAAGCAAAAAATATAATGTTTTACTGATTCAAAAACACTAGCCAATCCAAGAAGCACGTACGAATCAGCATCCAAACTATAAGACAGTAAGCCTGGTAATGTTTTTGCTACCGCAGGCCTGCATGGTTTTACACTTTTTTTTCTTTCCTACCTTTGTTGTATCATGTTTCTTTTTCTACTGTTCAAATATACCATCACAAAAGATTTAGTAAACACTTTCTAAAACCTACAAGCACTTACACTTCAAAAGGAAGGCTTGTTATGGTCTCTTCCCCCTTTTTCTTCTTGTTCCACCTCTAAAAGATCCGTTTGTAAGACACATGCCTCTTCCTCTACCAGCTTATTGTGGGCCCAGGCTACTACCGTTCCTTTCGGACTATCCATTCTTGCATGAATTGCGTGTAGTGCTTTGGTTCGAGGTCCACCCTCCCTGTCCGTCATTTTTGTTTTCACCAATGTCCGGCCTCTTCTCACTGTTTACATATTTGTCCCATGATGAAGACCCCCCACTTGCATTTCCATTTTCTTTACTTTTGTGCCATTGGATATTTGGGCAGACTCTAGCCATGTTCTCAGCCAAATTGGATGATTTATGGATAAACAGTTAAACACATGCATTGCAGCATATACAATCAAGGATAATCTCTAATAACAACGCAGGTATTTGAAGGGTGAAGTCTTTTTTGCACTTTTGATTTTCACAACCTTCATTAAGTCAGAAGATAACGAGAATGGGGATGAGAAGTTACGATGGCATTTAGTTTACCGTTTTTAGCTTTGGGTTTTCACTCATGCGAAAATGCGAATGATGCATGTTCATCGTTTTTCTAGAAAATGAAGTTACTATACAAGACATAAAACAACTTTTATTTGTTTTTCGTGATTTTTAAAGTATTGCAAGAATGAGAGAGAGTTTATCCTTCCATCTTCCCTCGACCTCCTCCGTTGTCCCCTCCATCTTCCTTCCATTCCCTCCCCCGTTCCTAAACTCTTTTTATCTATTGTAGTTAATGATGAAAACTCAAAACACAAAACACAATTTAAATCAAACACTACCTACATTTTTATAGAAATCTGTTCTTTCATTTGATTAACTAGAAGTTACATGTATGTATTCGCGCCCAACTACATTATTATGATAAATGGGAAGTTGCATTTGCTCTGTATATTTTGTTTTCTCACCCTCTTGTTGTTGTCAAAAAATAAACAATTTAAAGCAATAAAAACGTTCTCTTTATAGGTTTTTATTGCAATTCTAATCGTTACGCCTAAGATCATGGATTTTGAAAGGAACTTCTACTGCATCGAAATGAAGTTTCATCATGAAGAGGAAAAAACTGAGATTCAGAAATTCATGGTATTTTTACCTTTTTTTAAAACCATTTTAGAATTTGAGAGTTGTTTTGTGGTTAAGATGGGAGAGAGAACTTGATAGGAAAACAACAATTAAGATTCCTTTTAAAGGTTAATTTCAACAAGTCAATTCATTTCAGTTGATATTTTTGTAGCAGGAATGTTAGTGGCACCTGTAATTTTCTCATTATTATATCATTACTAATCAAGTATTCATCGTATTTAAGCCAAACTATCATACCAGTGTACTATAATCTGATATGGTAACAATCAATTTATAATTTTAACCTAAATAAATTGATAATATTCTTCAGAATCAAAAGGAACGATACTCTGGCTACTTATTTTTATTTCCTTAGTACATTTTTACAGAAAAAAGATTAAGTAAACTTTAAAAGAACTGTTAATTGACTTTTGAATTTATTTCTTAGTGAACCTTAACCTTTAATTCTTAAGGTTTAAATCTTTCATATTAGTCGCATATTCTCATACTCTCACCTTTCACTTTCATCGTCATAATAAAATTTGGACCATGTTGCAGCTATTGTGTTTCTAAAATCAAAACTGACCGAACAAATGTTAACAGTATAAAGATTCATGCATTACCTGTGATCCTTTAGTTTATGCAACCCGAGCTTCAAATGATTTCAATTCATATGTGGTTAAAATTGTTATGAATAAGTTGGCTTGAATTATTTCATAAAATGAGGAATGGAGGATGCAATCCAGATGAGCGTTCATTAGTTGGCTTGATATCTTGCTTTTGGGATTTAAAGTTCATTTCAGTTAGTTAAAGGGGTTCATAGGTGTGTTTTGAAACATAGGGTTGAGTAAATACGCATGTTACTAATGTGCTTGTGAGCATGTACACAAGCATGATGCTATAATTTAGTGCACCACTTCTTGTTTTATTTTTATATATAATTCTACAGTTTGTATCGTTTTGAGTTCAGCTGAATAATAAATAAATAAAAATTGTTGTATTCGTGTTTTTGTTTACAAATCCATCTTGTTTTTCAGTTGTTTTTTTAATACGATCTTGCCTTGCATGTAAGATTGCATGTTTTGAACCGACATTTACGATATGTTTAAGCATACACAAATTAAATGATAATGTTTTATTCTATAAACATGGCACTTACAGATGGACGAGAAACCCATTTATACGAGAAACACTTTTATTCAATCTTGGATCATGCGAAACTGAGCTTCACGGCTCAGTTGAAACTGAGCGTAAGGCTCAGCTGATCATTAATACACATTTCCTGTTTCCCATTTACTGATTATTAATGCAGTAACTACTGTTCTGCTTCGAGACATTCAATATTTTGATTTGTAAACAGTATAAAGATTCATGCATTACCTGTGATCATTTGTGTACTGTAACTAAGCGCTAAAGGATATAACTTGTGGTTACATTAGTAATACACAGATTTTTACGCTGTACATATCAGAAAACTTTTTCCTGTTTCACAGCTTTAGCCATTTCCACGTTCGAATGGCTGTCAATACAAAACATGTGCTTTCACGGTTTGCTTTCTGCTTATTATTTTTTAACTTTTTACTCGCACTATCACTGTTGTTTCCGGCTGCATAATTAGCTTTAATTCACTACACGTGTTTGTTCTAACAAACTTGAAGCTTTAAATTTCCTGTTTGATGCACACAAGTTTGTTGCCTACAACTTGCTTGACTAACCAGTAACCACTTACATTTTTGTACTTGAAGATCGGTTGAAAAGGTTTAACTTATGCATCCACGCGCCAGCATTTTGTAGTAATACGTGTTTTATTTGCTGATCACAGGTTCACCATTGCAATTGTATTGAGATTTGCCATGTTCTAGACCCAACTCAATTACCAGACTCTGCCTGACAGGTATCTACTGCTCTCAATAACATTATGTACCATATTGTATATTGTATTTTAAGCACATTTTTATACCCGTTATATACAGCTAGGCTGTTACAAAACATAAGTAGTGTGAGTTAAAAAACGGAATTGTGACGATATTTTAGTACCACATACAATTTGGTTAACACGACTGAATTCTGGTTTAATAATCTGCGGATAATTCCAACAGGTTTTCCCATATCCATATACTTGAATAAAAAGCTGTAGACGATGCCTACCTGTTATGAGAAATAAATTAGGTAAAATCAAAACTGTTTTTTTACTTCAATTCAACACTATGAGTAGTGAAAGAAATTTAGTTTGTTAGTATCTCATATTCATTTAGCTTATCTAAACATTAATTACGACAGTGTTTGTTGAACATATGTATATATGTTATGTGTAGATAGTAACATGGTCAAAATCTAAATCAGGCAAAAAACTGTATGCTAAAATTCGTCTCACTGAAAGTGTGAACTAATGGGGATTTTTGGATGCAACAAGTATAATGCAACCTTAAAGATGTACATTAATCACAGTGCAATACTTACATGTTTCTAATGAGACCACAGTAACAGTAGAAATCAGCAAAATTAAATTAGGCTTATTTTCTATGAATATTGAACTTTTGATTGTACTTGCATCAGATTTTGCTCATAGCCTAAATGATAACAGAGCCGGCCCTTTTGCTGGGCAAGCTGGGCAGCAGCCCAGGGCCCGACATTCAAGGGGGTCTAAAATGTATTATCCAACGTATCTTTCTTGAATGAATAGAAAAGGAAACTCAGCCTTTACTTCTATTAATTATCAAACGCAACTTCTAATTTCTAAAACACCTCATCGTTTGCTGTACATATTTATTATTTTTGTCATTTTATTTCTTATTTTCTTGTTTCTTCTTTTATTCAATTTTGGGTAATGTGAGTTATCATGACATATTACCAGTTCGTTGCTTTCATCTTATAATTCTTTTTATTAAGTAACAATTAGCATACTTTCTCTATCCATACAAGTAAAGGGTCCTTGCAAGTTCAACCATGTCTGGAAATAGTATTTATTCTCTGTCCATCTTTTCTTTTCAAATTCTTATACATATAATTTTTCAATAAATCAAATTTCATGTTGCATACTTTACAACTATTCAATAATTCGAGGTATATCAGTCCATGAACATTAGCGGTAAGTTACAGTTAATTACTAATGCATATATGTGGTTTTGTATAACAATGATATTTTTCTAAGTTAACATATTACATATTAGATATATCAATTCTATATTGTTTTAATTTTGTAAGTTAGCGCAATGAAAAATAATTGATGAATTTGTTACCTATTTTGTAGAATATAGAGTATGAAATACTTGTTTTGAAAATTTGTAATTGTTTTCAAGCGATTTGAACAAAAAAATACTATAGCATTAATAAACTATTTCATATTTTTGTCATTGTAGAAAATTACTTGCCATGTTTTTTTTTAGTATTGATTTAGTTAGAAACTCAATAGTAATGTTAGTAACATTGTGATGGGCATGTATTAGTCAGAAACTTTATATGGACTGACACATTAAATTCGAAGCATTAAATGCATTTAGATGTTGAATTTAAACATTATCATTTAATGCCTTGATTCTTTTAAGCCTTAGGTTAAAACATATTTAGAGCCTACAATCCATTCAAGTCTTCAAATATGCAGCAAGAATTTCAAACGTTCAGAAGAATTAGTTCAGCTTTCGTTTAAGTTTCATAAATTGTATCATTTAGACAGAATTTAAATATTATAATTTCAAGATGGTTTTAACAACTTTTTATTCAAGCTCACAGACTTAATTCAACACCAATTCATTGCAATCCATTTCAAGATAGTTTGATAGGTGGTGTCTGGCGTAACGGTAAGGTTACCTGGATAGTAATCTGGAGCTAAAATGTAGGGTTTTAGTTTATTATTTAGGAACTAAATGCATGCAATTTGTTTGATAACTGAAAAGGAGCAATTAAAGGAGCGATCAAAGGATAACTGAAAAAAGCATATTGTCTGGGGGTTTGTTTGATGAGATTATATAGATAATAATTTTAGAAGTATGTACAACTTTAGCTCATAAACATTATTTTACAATAAACTTCTTTAAGTTGATTACATAGCAAATATATTATATTTACGTCTTATGCTATATAATATATGATATAGGAGGGCAACATGTCCCACAGTATAGACAAAAAGTGGAAATATGAATCTGATCAAAGAACTACATACTATAGATAGGGGGTGGAGAAGTTTATTAGTTTTGTTGAAGCAAACGGTGGTAAGAAAGGAGTGTATTTATGCCCTTGCATTAAGTGCCAAAATCTGAAGACGATAAGATTAGAGGTCATTCATTTTCATTTGCTTAGATGGGGTTTTATCCAATCATATAGCGTGTGGTATTTACATGGGGAAAAACAACCAGTTAGTTATGCCACAAATACCGATGAGGTTGAACATATTAGGATGGAAGATCTAGTCAATGACGCAGATAGATTTCATGATTTTCAACCTGAAAATCCATTGTATGATCATGCTAATGTTGGACAGCAGTCTACAGATGATGGCAATTGGCAGGCCAATGAAAGTAAGAAGTATAAACCACTTTTTGAGAGCGCAAAAGAGCCATTGTATCCTTCATGTTCAAAAGGGTTAACGAAGCTATCTGCCATTGTGAAACTGAATAGCTTGAAGACCCAATACGGCTTTTCAGATAATGGGGTGACTGCACTTCTCGAACTAATAAAGGAGTTACTCCCCGAAGGTAACACGTTGCCGACAAAATACTCCGACGTGAAGAAGTTAAATAAGCAAGTTGGAATGGATTACAAAACTTATGATGCATGCATCAATGATTGCATATTGTACTGGAAAGATGATGCGAACAGAGTTTCTTGTAGAAATTGCAGTGAACCAAGATATACGACATCATTTGACGAAGAGAGAAACGGCACCAAAGTAGCTCGAAAGACCTTAAGACATTTTCCTTTAATTTCTAGATTGAAGAGATTATATAATATACCGTGGATAGCAGATGCAATGACCTGGCATGGTCGTGCCAAGTCTAATCCACAAGTAATGCGTCATCCATGTGACACTTCTCAATGGAAATCCGCGGAATCTTTTGATAAAACGTTTCCCGTCGAGTCACGAAATGTCACACTTGGAATAGCAACAGACGGTTTATGTCCACATGTTTCTCTATCTAACCCTTACAGCTGTTGGCCAGTAATTGTAGTACAATATAATCTTCCTCCGTCTATGTGCATGAAACAGGAGTTTTCAATGTTAACACTTTGATTTCTGGGCCAAAACAACCGGGAAAGGATATTGATATTTATTTACAGCCGTTGAAGATGAGTTAAAACAGTTATGGGAAGGAGTCATTACATATGATTCATTAGATAAATCCGAGTTAACAATGAGAGCTAGAGTGCTGTGGGCAATCCATGATCACCCTGCTCTTGGTACTTTATCGGGATGTATAACTCATGGTTACTTTGCATGTCTCGTTTGTGGGGAAAACACTTGTTCTTATCATCTCCCTGAAAGTAAAAAGGTGTTTTTTATGGGACATCGAATGTTTCTTCCTAACGGACACAAGTTTCGATACGACAAGACAAATTTCAATAATGAACAAGAACTTCGTCGTCCTAAACGACCATTGACCGGTTTTGAAGTTGAGAAGAAAGTAGCGAATATCAAAATGAAAGTCGGTAAAAAGAAAGAAGAAATTGGTCGAAAACGAAAAAAGCCAGCCATTGAAGAAGTTGACGATGTTTTTGGATGGTATAGGAGGTCTATCTTTTTTGATTTACCATATTGGAAAGCAAATATGATTCGACATAATATTGATGTTATGCATACGGAGAAGAATGTAACAGAACATCTCATAAGCACCATTATAAACCATAAAGATAAGTCAAAAGATGGCATCAATGCACGCAAGGATTTGAAAATCATGGCTATAAAACAAAAGTTGTGGGTGATGGAAGATCCTGAAACAAATAAAATAATCATACCGAAGGCAACTTTTACTTTGAGCAAAGAAGAAAAGATACAGTTTTTCACTGTATTGAAAAATCTGAAAGTACCTAATAAATTCTCTTCTAACTTCCGCAATAATGTGACCATCAATCCTCCCGAACTAAGAAATATGCCAAATGGAGGTTATGGCAATCATAAACATACCCGCAAAGCATTTTTAGATGAGGATGATGAGTTTGCTGGTGAGATACCTTTAGATAATGGTAAAAATATAACGTTAACCCAAGTGCAGTTTGAACAAGTGCGTAGATGGGTCCTTAATAAGTATGATGGATTGGATGAATGGAAGAAGTAAGTTCATGAATTTGTTTTAAATTTTCATTTTTTTAATCCAATTTATATATTAATTTCGATGTGTTTTCCATAGAAGGTACAACGTCTATGCGAAAAGCACTAGACTTCAACCACGACGAAAAGGTACAACTGTCGAAGTCATTAAAGATTTTACCCTATGGTTACGTAATGAGGTATTACATCATCATAAGCATTTCATGTGTTTATAAGTTGACAATACAAACCATGCTTTTATTTATTTTGTTTTATGTAGTTGGTGAATTGCAGCGATGCTGATCCAACTCTTTGGCGGCTAGCACACGGGCCGAGGTTCATGGCAGTTAGTTATACGAAGTACCAAGTGAATGGATTTTTATTTTCCACGAAAATGCACGACGACCGTATGGTCACATAGGATAGCGGTGTATGCATGAAAGCAATTACAAAATTTAGAGCGAGTGGTAAAGATAAAAATTATAAGGAAGCAGGAACAACGTATTACGGAGTCATTCAGCAGATACTTGAGTTGGATTACACTGACTTCAATCAAACGGTTTTTTATTGTGATTGGGTAAAGGTCGAGGATAAGATCAATGGTTGCAAAATAGATCCCGTTTCAAACTTAATCATGGTCAATTTAGGAAAAATAAAGAACAAAGACAACATGAATGATGAACCATTTATTCTTGCATCAGAAGCGAGTCAAGTGTTCTACTCAAAAGATTTAAAAAATAACGGATGGTCTGTGGTTTTGCATACACCAAACGGTTGACTACAAATGTGGATGACATTGAGTTTCCTACCATCTACCAGTCAGCTTTTGAAGACAATGAAAAATTAGAAAATGTATTCGGAAAGTCATGAATTGTTGACTGCTTTTTTTTATCACATGTATTTTGAATGTAATGAATTGTTGAATGCTTTTTTTCCTCAAGGGAATCACATGTATTTGGAATGTCATGAATTGTTGAATGTTTTTTTACCATAACCATATGTTAAATTGTGAATTGTGGATAACCTACTGAGCATGGTGGTGATGATCACATGTATTAGTTATATTATATTTTGCAGGAAATTATGTCACAAAATCCAGTATCATCACATGCATCATGTTCAAAAGAGCAGAAAGTTGATCAAAACCTACTTGGTATCCCAATCTCAGAAAATGCTTCAAAAGTCGCTACTATGCTTGGTAAACTAGTAAGAGCTCATGTGCCGATATCGTATGTAAGTTGGAATAAAATACCCAAAACATATAAGGAAGACGTTTGGAACAAGTTGGTGGTAAGTTTTTACTTGAGCAATTTGGTAATATAGCACTTAAATGTTTACAGTCTGACTCTTAATTTTTGCAGAAAATGTATGCGCTTGAGCCGCTTTCAAAGGAAATATTTATAAAAAGAATGGTCGAGGCTTTTAGAAGACACAAGAAAAACTTGAGAGCAAGTTTTTATGATATTTTCGACAATGACGAAGAACGGTTGAAAAATTACCCACCTACAGTTGCTCAAGAAGAATGGAATGAGTTCATAAAAAATGAAGCAACGTCTGAAGCGAGCGGAAGAAGGAAGTCAGGCAAAAGAAATAGATTATTGCTCAATTATGGTCACCATGCAGGACGTAAAAGTCATGCAAGAATAGAACACGAATTGGTAATTTATATTCAGTTTATTTCGAAAATAGTAAACCCCCCCTCCCCCAATTATGATAGAAAATATACATAAACTGGAATATATTGCAGACCGTTGTAGATCCATCTGCAAATATCAACCGTCGTCAAGTATGGGAGAAGACACACACGAAAAAAGATGGTAGCATATCAGATGCCGCTTCTGTGTACTTCGTAAGTTAAACAAATATTAACTTGCGTATTATTTGAAATTTCATTATTCATTTAAGAATTATCATGTCTTAGGATAAAATTGCGAAAATGAAGGAAAAGATCACCGATAGTGATGAAGAAAAATTGACAGTGGATGATGATATTTTATCACAAGTGTTTGGTAAGGATACGAAGGGTAGGAACCGCGGTGTTGAGACCGTCCTACCAATGACTAATGTTAAGGCTTGTGCTATTGCACATAAACGATTCAAATATGTTATCAAGAAACGATGACTTGAAAATGAGGGTGGGAAGTTTGGAGGGTACAATGGGAAATATGGCGGGGCGAATGGAGCTTTTGATTCAAATGGTGGGAGATATCTCTGCTTCTAAAGGAACCCCCACACCATTAGATCCCCCTGATGGAGCACGCAACATACAACTAGGTTCTTCTAAAGTCGTTGCTTCTCAAGAAACAACCAATGCTACGAACAATCAAAAATGTGAAATTCTCAACTCTGATCTAGACATAGTAGCAATAGGTATTTATTACCAACTTTTTATTATTAGTTGATTTCGATGCAGTTATTTTGTTGGATAGATGTAGACAACTTTATTGTAACAGGTACTGTATGTCGAGATTCTACATCGTCCAGAATTCATGGGAAATATGTATCATCTACACATGAAAAATTGGTTTTGGACGATATACTGTTGCCGGATGAGAAAACCACCAAAATAAATCGTCAATTTGCAGAGACCTTTGATGAAGTCGGAGTAGGTGGGTATATGTGTCATCCGAAGAACCTAATTCGATATCTTTAGACATTGGAGCAGGTATATATAATTTTACACTATTTTATCTTGTCAAGTCAAAAGAGTTATATATAATTTTAGTACAACATTCCCTTTGACTTTAACTATTTTATCTTGCATGACCAACTATAATTCACGAATTGTCCAACATAGTCTTCTTTCGGTTTATCTTGATTCACTTATACATTGCTTGCATTGCTTATTTCAGGTATTGAATGTCTTATTCCAGTGGCGTTACCGAAGCAATTCTTCTTTCAGATCTATTTCAGGTATGGTTTCGCTCTTATAAAATTAAGTTGCTTAAATTTTGTTTTCTCGACATTTTTCTTCATTCTTTTTTGGCCTCGAGGTATTTTTTTGTAAGTTATATGAGAGGTAGTATCTAGTAGTAGGAATTCAACATTGTATCCCAATCAAGTCAAGAAACACACAATTATAAATATATGTAACAATCAACAATTGGGCAGCCAGCTATTTTCCGACAGATTGTGCTTGAATGGTGAGGAAAAAAGATTTTAACTTCACAAATAGCGCTGTTATAGCACTGCTATAGCGTATAGCGGATTTTTGACGCTAATGGTTTTTCAAAAAAGTGGTTAGAAATAGCGGATCCGCTTAAAGCGGGTGAATAGCGGATTTGTTCCGCTAAATCGTCAATTTCATAGCGCCGCTTAAACAAAATTGACATATTTTCTACACATTTTTTTCACTAAACCATTAATAAGATGTATTATAATCCAATAAATTTGGCTCATAAAAGTACTGTTAATTTGGTTAAATTGATAATAATCAAATAAAATTAACGTACAAACTGAATTTCGTAAGAAAACCGACTGAAATGATCTAGTTCGATTGGTTAGTTTGGTTCTAACTGAATATTGTTTACCCTCTACTTTTTACTATATTCATTTCAGAAACTCTAACAGATATGTCATTAAATAAAATCTACCCCAATGTCGATTCCTGTCAAAATAAATATGTGACATAAAGTAATAAATATAGTTGCAAAATTATTTTAAACCTCGTCATATTTGAAGCATCGCGGATATAAGAAGGCATAAATTAGCTGCATAGCACATATCGCTTAGATTTTAATATGCATAAACTGAAGCAAATAACATATCATAATACACTTTTCAAACTACGAAAGAGTCAACCTGAGAATTATTTCGAATGCCGTAATCAGAAATCGGAGCATCGTCATTGATGAGTTTATCGCTACCATGAGCCAAATATAAAGTTTGGATTACATATACAATCTGTATGAGTAGGGAAATTCAATATTTATTTGCTATTTGAAGTTATTGTTCTCCATGCTTCTGTTTAGGACCATTCACTAATGACTGTGTTTTGATTCCTTTTTCACTTTGTAAGTTCTTATTTATAACAGTTAGTGATCATATAGCGTCAAAATACTAGTAATAAGTTTGAACGTAGAGTTTACTGCCAAGTGAAATGCTAAACTTGGCATGTTGGTTGGAAATTTGATATTGTTATTATGCAGTAGTGATCATATAAAATACAATTAACACATACATATCATTCATGACGTGCACATTTTAAATCTTAATGAAAGGAACATATAACACATAAAGTTTGGATAACATATACAATCTGTATGAGTAGGGAAATTAAATATTTATTTGCTATTGGAAGTTATTGTTCTCCATGCTTCTGTTTAGGACCACTCATCACTAGCGATTGTCTTTTGATTCCATTTTCACCTTGTAAGTTCTTATTTATAACAGTTAGTGAATTATCAAGTAACAAGCATACGATGAATATGTTACCATACTGCAGACAAAATCATAAATAGTCATATAGATCGTTAATATTCATCCATATTCGTATCATGACATTCTTGCATCAGGTCCTTTTGTGTCATGACATTCTTGCATCAGCATATGAATGTCATTTTCTTGCATCAGGTCCTTTAATTGTATGTTGACATTCTTTAATCATTTTGTAGGCATTATTGCTAAGCATGACATTCTTTAATCAAGAGACCTGCTGCCATTTTTTTTTTGTTTACTGCACCTACTGAGAAATTTACTCAATGCCTACTAAACCGATGTTTGTTATTTTAATTTCTTTTCAGGCTTTGGAACAACCATGATTGTATGAGCTCGACAACTGCAGTTTTGTGGTCTTTTTTTTTAGAGGAAGAACTGTGAACATTATGCTTTGTATATATTGTGTTATGTATTAACTGAAGTTATGAATTATGTATTAATCGAATTATTCTTAGCGTATCTTCTTTATATACTGTTATATGAGTGTTAGTGTACCTTCTTTATTGTGCATATATATATATATATATATATATATATATATCAATGGGTGCAGTGATTTTGTATATTGCATATATAATATACCGATTTTGATACGGTTAAAACCCGTATCTAATTGTAGGATTGAGGCATTAAGCACGGTTTTGAGCCGTATCAGTATACTAGTTTAATACGGTTCTAAACCGTATCATATTTCTCAACTGATACGGCTTAAAACCGTATCCATCTACGAAATTGACAGTGCAAGCATACCAATTTGAGACGGTTTTAAGCCGTATCAATTGAGAAATTTGATACGGTTCTGAACCTTATCAAATTACTAATTTGATACGCCTTAAAACCGTATCAAATATCTCCTTTGATACGGTTTTAAGCCGTGTCAAATTGCTAATTTGATAAGGTTCAAAACCATATCAAATTTCTCAATTGATACGGCTTAAAACCGTATCAAATAAACAGAGACACCATTTTTTGATATGGCTTAAAACCGTATCAAATCGATTTTGATACGGCCATTAGCACTGCTAAATTGGCATTTTTGGTGTAGTGAAAGACTACATCAAGAGCTAAGTTACGTGGCCTTAGCAAACAATCTACATCCAAATTGGCATGTCCCGCAGCCAAAGTCTCGATATTTAAAGATCGACGGTCTGTAGGTTTAGCTCTAGTATTTTCGCGTCACACTAACTGCCGATGAGACGTACTCGACAATTACTATCCTTCATTTGGTCCTGACCAGCCTATCTGTAGACAAATCGTCAAACCACCCCAATGCCATACCGCCACAGCCTTCTGACTGCCAAACTACTATTGCAATCAAGGTATACTCAATGGGTGGTAACGCGCAGACCCAACCCTTGCCAGTACAGCCTGAGCATGCACCACAAAAGAGGACCACCACGGAGTACCCTAACACGTCCCTTGGAACTCGCATGCTTTCTTCTAGTCCCGTAGAGCCAACAAGCAGAATATCAGGCAGAAGAATCAGATGGATGCGCTCCTTTCGTGCCTCTAATCACCTCGATCATCTACCCTGTTGGGTTCTTCACCTTCATACGTGTGGACTGATCCAAGTGCATCACGCTAACGTGTTATTAGACTCTATGTCTAATCCTTTAATCGTGCGCTTGTCTTATCTTATCGGATTGCCAATTAACTTAATTATCTACATTCTATCTTTTCTTTCAAGTTACCAAGTTTTCTCTGAGCCCTTTATATCTCTAAGGAACGGAGCCCTCTCGTTTATTAACTCAGTGATATAACTTAACCCATTTAATTTCATTAATAATCCCATAACATGTTATTCCCTAGATGGTAATTAACGAAAGTAACCTACAATCTTTTTACATTATTACCATGTCATTCATTATTATCCAATTTCAGGTTTTCAGGTTATAATAACATGTTCTACTTAATGTATAATTAAGTATCCACATTCACATGTTTTCTGTTAACATGTTTTCAGGTTACAATCTCATCTTACATTATCATTACAACTTATTGTTGTTTACTTACTAACTTAGTTTTCTTAACTAAGGTTTATTAATTAGTTTCCTTTCCATTTATTATAACCTATGTTATAATTTTCACTTGTCCCTAGGACAAGCCTACCTATTATATTCCATTCTCATTCATATAATTAGTTATAATAAGTTATATTCCTAGTTCATCACATTTTCTTTGGTTCTTTAAAATTAACCAAACTCTTACTGTTGTAACTTTTATCTCTTTACTATCTAGTAAATTTTCACACATATCATTTATTTCCGTTGCATATATATATATATATGTTTAGGCACCAGACCCCTCACATTAAGTTGACCACTTATGGACCCTGGATTTTCCGGGCGGTTCCGGGCAGTCTTCTACCACAAGTTGAAATTAACCTCGTGTCTCAGTGCAGTTACCAACAATTCCAGTTACTGTAAATTTTACATACAAATTAGGCTTCTTCATTATTTCTAAATCTTTCTATAATTTTATTTACACTCTCTTGACACAATAATACTCTTAAAAAAATATTCATGTTTAGTGTAAATTCCATAATTATAGTGTTTACAGTAATTACCAATTCAGACAGATGAATAATGGAAACAGGCTTTATACGACAGAAATGTTCTCAACATGTTCTATGCAGAATTAATCTCACAATTATTCCTAATTTCTCTGTAGTTTTATTCACAATATCCAATTTGTTATTAACACTATTTTCAACAACATATTCCCTTTTTATTTGTAAATCTCACAAATTCATTGTTACACCAATTTTTAGCAGGTTCATAGAACAGATCTATACAACAGTAATATTCTTAACATAACTGAAAAATGAATTATAATACAATTATCACTATTCACATTTATTTAACATGTTAAGAATAACAAGGAATGTAAACGGTAAATATACCATTATTTAAAAAGGTATAATTTAAATCCACTCACCTAACAGCTTTCCAATCCATGAATTTGATCCAATCTATTATTCCATGGCGTTCCTAACTGAATTTATTATCCAAATAACCATGGATTCACAAATCAGATACTAAAATAAGAGGGAAAAAGGAAGAGAAACCTATATAAATCAGATTCAAGAACTTATCTCACGTTGATCAGAATTCTGAACACCTATTTGTAGATTTACATTCTTTTATCTTCAAATCTTGAATCAAAATTTCCTAAAACTAATATTCTAATTTTCTGAAAAGATTTGGAGAAAGAAGATAATGGCAGAGCCTAGGCAGCATCTTAGAAAATATGAGTTTAGAGCTAGGCTCTGCAAGTCTATTTATAGGTGTACAAGAAAGTCTAGACCATTGGATTTATTCTAATAAATTCCGAACCACACATACCGAAATTTATACGTTACAGGAAACGGGTCTGGGCCCACTCGGGTCGACTCGCCCTTGAATGGGTCAACCCATAAGTCGACCCAATCTATTGTGGGTCGACCCATCCGGGTCCAGGCACATTTTTGGGAAGTTGTTTCTGATTTTAACGTTTTTAATTAACAGCGTTTAATTACCTTCTTCGTATGGCTTTCCTGATTTATTTTATTCCTATTATAAACCACAGTTGAGTTTGAATTTCAAATCTATGCTTGTATATATGAATGAAAATTTTCAGTTCCTTGCCCGATAATTAATGCAATTAATACTGCTATCAATTAATTGTTTTGCTCCTTTTAATGCACTCTAATTTCAAAGATAGTTAATTTCTTTGTTCATTTTCCATTTATTATGCATTAATTATATTCTGCTCTTAATTTGCACATTTTATCTCAACATTTGAATTTATGCGTACATATACGCGCAATCTTTATTTCTTTTCAAACTTCAAATGGCGTTATGCCATCATTTAATTCTTACCTATTTTCATTGATTGCATGTTTATTGTAGATTTCTCTTTCATATGTGTATATTTTTGCACATACATACGGATATATTTACATATGCATGTATACACATATTTTTATACTCACCTTTATGTAGAAAAATTCCTTATATGTGTATTTATACATATTTTCGTCTTAGAATATGTATTATTTTGGTTGCTCCTCTAAAATAATAATAAAGCGCCAACGGGGCTCGAACTTGCACCACTCACTTGGGAGAGACATGTCTTTACCAACTGAGCTAGATAAGCTTTTGTTAACAAGACTAAAAACAATGGAGGTCATTGTTCTTTTCTTATACCTACTTTTCATGTTTGTTGTAATATTTCATTTTAAAGATATCTTTTTCATCATAAATCCTTTTCTTGCAAACCATAGGTCTAAATTAATCAGAAAATCGCCATGGATGCAATGATGCTAATTCCATAACCAAATTCTGAACGCTTTTCAAATTTTATTTTATTATTTATTTAAAAAATGTGGGGTGTTACATTCTCCCACTCTTAAGAAATTTCGTCCCCGAAATTTGGTAAGGGTAAAATTAAGTAATTCCTCGCATAATTTGCAACCATCATGTGTGCATCCAATTTTTGCAACCATTTGTGCACTTGTGCAGAGTGTAATCCAACATAATAATACATGAATGAAATGAATGCCTAAGCGGTATGTAACACCCCACTCCCGCTATGATCACTCACAATGGGAATGTCATAACATCGGTGGAGTATTTTAGTGAATATAGAACAGAAAAATTACAACTAGACAGATATAAATAGTACTTGAAATTTTAAAACATCATTTCATAACAGCGGAAGTAAAACATGTCTGGTTACATCATAAACTCACAATAAAAGTCAAGTACAATATCCATCAAGATAAAGAAGTACATAATCCCACTCTCATACAATAGCCAAAACAAAAGAAAAGATAACTGGATAACTGGAGCTTTACATCTATCCAAGCTCCTAAAGACTGGAACAGCAATCCGATCAAGCTCCACTACTGCTAGGATCCATCGTAGGACCTGAGGGTTGGGAAAAAGATAAAAACAACAGGGTCAGACATAAGTCTGAGCGAGTCCTATAACTTTAACAATACAATCGTTAAAGTAACCAGAGAAGACATAAACTGATATACGGTAACATATAGGGATGAATGGCTACCCTAAGCAGTCAACTAAACGAAGATAAAGGATAAAGACGCATCTACCCTCCCTAAGGTAAATTACTAAACTGCACCACACCAGTCGTTCCTAACTTAAAGGTTGATCCCACCCAAGGACTTATAAAATTTACTAATTAGTACCTGCGTACCCCTAGGTGACCAAGTAGGCGCCACGGGGCCCTACAATCCACTAGGTGTACACACTACTTCCCATTCGATCGGCTCCCTAACGTAGATACCCGTGCTGGCCCCACCGTGGGATGTATCATTCCCCAATGTGGCAACCTGATGAAACTAAAGGTGCACGGCTTATATCTACTCGATGCAACAACGGCTTACCTACCAGCCCGGGCCCACTCACGCATATGAAGCCCGTTGGACTTGCGTTGCCACCGCTAACCCGTTTGCCTCTTACAGTCAAGCCCAGTATGCGTGTCCCGTCCTCGACATGGGTCGAGCCCACAAAGATACGTATGGGTTACTGGTTGAAATGGGCCTCCACAAGCTACCCACCTAAGCTTGTCCCTTTTTCTAGTATATCCCACTTAACCCTTTAATCATGTTTTAATTACATGTTCTATTTTGGTTAAGTATTCTAATCGTATTTTCTATTGCCACCCAAGGCAACCACTAGATTTTCTCATGCCACCCGAGGCACCCACTTAACCCCTCATGTCCCTCTACATGCTAATGTGGTTAAGTGTTTCTTAATTAATTAATTAAGAACGTAACCTTTGTAAAGACCTCTCACATTAGACTGTCTTTTATGACCGCTGGTTAAGCCGGTTGGGTCCGGGCAGCCTTATGTCATAACAGAGTCTAACCTCGTGTCTTTACATTAATTACGTATTTAGTTTGTGCCTAAGACCTCTCACATTGGGCTAACATTTGTAGCAACTGGTTAAGCCGGTTGGGTCCGGGCAGTTTTACGCTACAACTGAGTCCAACCTCGTGTCTTAGTCAATTAATTACACCTAATTAATCACCCTCATAATTTTATATTAATTATCCCTAATTAATCAAGTTTTCTTAACATGGGTAGACCTAACTTAATAGGTAAATTCCCATGGGGTAGACCTAACTCAATAGGTAAATTCCCAACACATAGTATGGGTACACCTAACCAAATAGGCAAATTCCCATACTATGTTTATTTATTTTGTGTTATGCATAATTATATTAATTTCACACAATCTTATTAACTTATGCATTTAATTACCCCATCGTTCCCACGTAATTTCGTTCATGATATAACACATATAAAAGGTGTCAACTTGCATATGAATGAACATGTTTCAAAGGTGCCATCTTGCATATTAACAAACACATAACTTGCATATGAACTTGCATAACATGTCACATAACTTGCATATAATATGTCACATAACTTACATATTCATTTTGCATAACAAACTTGCATATTAGCTTATAGACTTGCATAATGTGTCATCATGAACTTGCATATTAATAAACATGTAACTTGCATATTTACATACATGTAACTCGCATATTAACAAACATGTAACTTGCATATAAAGAAACATGTAACTTGCATATTTACATACATGTAACTTGCATATTAACAAACATGTAACTTGCATATTAACAAACATGTAACTTGCATATTTACATACATGTAACTTGCATATTAACAAACATGTAACTTGCATATTAACAAACATGTAACTTGCATAGCATATTACCATGAACTTGCATAACATGCATATGATTACATAGCCCACAACTTGCATATTTAGCATCATGCAAACATAACATACATCATATTAAACTTGCATAAGCTTACATACTCAACATGCATAAACATAAGATTAATGCTAACATCATATCATATGATTCAAAGCTCATTAACCCACATACAAAACCATAAATCTCATCACATCTCATCTAATTAGTTTACCAAAAGATCATCAAAGTGATAGAAACTCACAACTAGCAACTTTGAACACCAAATGAAGAAGATTAAGATGCTAAGAAGGGATTAGAAGTTGATTAGAGAGTGATTAGTATGCAACCCTCTTCATAAAATTAGTGGAGGCCATGAGAGCTAGCATTTTGCCATAGTTTAGTCACTAGGTTTAATTATGAATGAATTAGGGTAGGTTAGGGTCTTATTTATAGATTAGGCAAGTGTTTTAGGCCATAGGATTAACCCTAGATTCAATCCAAGCCATCAAAGCATGTCTTGGGGAAGAAGTCAAGTGTAGGAACCATCTAGGGCCTTTAGATTAAAGATGGACCATGAGAACCATTCAAATGCAAAATCTGCACTTGAGCGAATCGGCCCACGGGTTGACAGCCAAACACCCTGGATTAACCCCTAGTCGACCCAGCGGGCTCGGGTCGACTTCAAAAATCGGCCGGTTCGGTTATTCCCCTCTCCCAATTCGCTGTTTTGAGCATTTTTGCATATTTATTTATTAAATTTTCAATTATATATATATATATCAATATATATATATATATATATATATCTACACAACCCATTTCACTTAATTAAGTATACTTTAATTTGGGAATTTTCGTGAAACTTCGCGAGGCCATATCTTGGTCATACGGACTCCGATTTTCGAAAACTCGGACTCTATTTCGCGTATTTTTCCGAGACGAACACAATGGCATAGCCCGTTTCCCTTGATTCCCATTTTAGAATTAAATTCTGCCTCGATTTATGTTATTACAGGTTATTGAAAATACGGGTTGTTACATTCTCCCCTCCTTAAAGGATTTCGTCCCCGAAATCTTCAAGTTAGGAAGAACGTATCCTACCATCCAATCATCCATCTACTCAAAGCATCATCCACGAGCAATCATTGTCCTTACAAGATTCTAAATGCTGGATGGATATATGCAAAAGTGTGTGTATATGTACTTACCTAATGCGAAAATCAGGCGGTTACTGATGCAGTAAACCTCCTTAATGCAAACCATGATAGTGCCATGCATCCAATATGTATGCGAAACCCTATTGACACATACAAATTTCTACATGCGTGCACAACCATACACAAAAATGCATCATCCATATGATAACACAGCCATGATACATCCATCAATCTAACTACCACATCCATTTATGCAATATGCAACATGAAGTGACTGAGCCGATCTAGTGCCTAATGTGTGTGTATATGCATCCACGAGCAACCACTAGCAAACAATTGCATCCATATGCATCCATCAACCATAACATGTTTCAAACACATGTTTCAACCATAGGTTTTACCCTATCTAAAGGTCATAGGTATTAGCGAGAGGATATACTAAAGATAAGATAAGTACTAGACAAGCAATAAAGGAGAAGTTAAAAGACATACTCTCAAAAAGAAATGGATACAAAGAACGCATCTTTGCTTCCGTCTCCCAAGTAGCATTGCTTTCGTCATCTCCCCATTGCACTTTAACTAGCTGAACTTCTCTGTTCCTCAACTTCCTAGTTTCTGACCCAAGGATGCGAGTAGGAGCTCGTCGAATCGTCGCATCACGCTCTACCTCTACATCTCTAAGCAAGCTCGGCTCTACCACCTCCGCGGTCTCATGTAAGCACTTCCTCAAATGTGATACATGGAATACATCATGAACACCACTAAGTCTGTCGGGCAACTCCACCCTATATGCCATCCGTCCAATCCTTTCCTTAATAGGAAACGGCCCAACAAATCTCGGTGCTAACTTCCCTACGGACCCAAAGCGAACAACATTTCTCAATGGAGATACTTTGACAAAAACCATGTCCCCAACCTCAAACTCAAGATCCGTCCTTCTCCGATCCGCATAAGATTTCTGTCTATCTTGCGCTGCTTTCATCCTTTTTCGAATTAAATCAATCTTCTCTGAAGTCTCTCTAACCATATCCGGCCCAAGCAAGATCTTATCCGTAGATTCCCACCAACATGTAGGAGATCGACAAGGCCTTCCATAAAGAGCTTCGAAAGGAGCCATACCAATACTGGACTGAAAGCTGTTATTATATGCGAACTCCACCAAAGGAAGATGTTCTTCCCATGTACCTCCAAAATCCAAGATACAAAGCCTCAAAAGATCTTCTAAGATACGGTTCACCCTCTCGGTCTGACCGTCCGTCTGAGGATGATATGCGGTGCTCAAACACAACTGAGTCCCTACCGCCTCTTGCAAACTTCTCCAAAACTCACTAGTGAAAATAGGATCTCGATCACTCACAATGCTGGATGGTACGCCATGCAATCTAACAATCTCTCTAACATAGACTGAAGCAAGCCATGGAGCGGTCCTCTTACTCTTTACGGGTATAAAATGGGCACTCTTGGTAAGTCTGTCTACCACAACCCAAATTCCCGTATTGCCCTTCCTCGATCTCGGTAACCCGTCGATGAAATCCATCGAGACACTATCCCACTTCCACTGTGGAACTTCCAATGGGTGTAGCAACCCACCGGGTTTCCTTTGCTCCACTTTAACTTGTTGGCACACTAAGCATCTAGCCACATACTCGGCCACATCTTTCTTCATACCGGCCCAGAAGAAAACTCTCTTCATGTCTTGGTACATTTTGTCTCCACCGGGATGAATAGTCATTCTTGAACGATGTGCATCATCCAAAATAGCCTTCTTCAAACCCTCATCTTGCGGTACACAAAGTCTACCGTCTCTATGCAACCATCCCTTATCATCTATGGTGTATCTACCCAAATGGCTGGACGACTCCCCTCTTATAAGCTTCTCTACCAACACAACCAACTGTGGGTCGTCTCGCTGAGCCTCGCCAATCCGTCTCAAAAGAGTAGGTCTAACCTCCAAGGATGCCAACAAACCAGGTACAAAATCAACAGAAGGTCTGAAGTCAAACAAAGAAAGAAACTCCAAGCTTCGTCGTTCCACGAACAATGGACTCAAAGATAGCCTTTTTCTACTTAAGGCGTCTGCCACCACGTTACCCTTACCAGGGGTATACGCTATCTCGAAATCATAGGATGCTAAGAACTCCATCCACCTTTGCTGTCTTAAGTTTAAATCCTTCTGAGAGAATAAGTACTTCAATGATTTATGGTCGGTGAACAACTCGAATCTCTCACCAAGAAGATAATGGCGCCAAGACTTAAGTGCGAAAACAATCGCGGCCAACTCTAGATCATGGGTAGGGTAATTCTTCTCATGCACTCTCAATTGTCTCCCTCCATAGGCTATTACCCTTCCCTCCTGCATCAAGACTGCGCCTAATCCTATTCCACAAGCATCGGTATAAACAACAAACGGCTTACTCCCATCTGGAAGCACTAAAACTGGAGCGGTGGTCAAAGCTCTCTTTAACCGTCGGAAAGCATCATCACAATCTACATCCCATGAGAAAACCAGATTCTTCTTCGTCAAGCGGGTTAATGGGGCTGATATCTTCGCGAAGTCTTTGATGAACTTCCTATAATATCCTGCCAACCCCAAGAAACTTCTTACCTCGGTAGCATTTCTAGGAACTTTCCAATCCTGGATAGATACTATCTTTGCGGGATCCACAGCTATCCCTTCCTTAGAGACCACATGCCCTAAGAATCGCACTTCTCTTCTCCAAAAATGGCATTTAGAGAATTTAGCTTTAAGACTATGCGCTCGAAGAGTCTCCAACACTTCCTTGAGATGTAAGGCATGCTCTTCTTCATTCTTGGAAAAGACCAAGATGTCATCCACAAAAACTACTACAAACTTATTCAGATACTCTCTGAACACTCTACTCATGAGATCAACAAAGTATGCGGGGGCGTTTGTCAACCCAAATGGCATCACTAGCCACTCATAAAAACCATCCGGAGTCCGGAAAGCAGTCTTCTCTATACTATCCTCCGCCACTCTTAACTGATGAAACCCTGTAGCTAAGTCCATCTGCGAAAATACTGACGCGCCAACCAACTGATCAAAGAGATCATCTATCCTCGGTAATGGGTGTCTATTCTTCTTCGTGAGCTTATTAAGTTCCCTATAATCCACACAAAGTCTGAGGGACCCATCCGCCTTCGTGGCAAACACTACTGGAGCTCCCCACTCCGATATACTTCGCCTTATGAACCCCTTCTCAAGCAACTCCCCTACTTGCTTATGAAGTTCTCTTCTCTCACGAGGAGCCATGTGGCGTACTAGCAAAGACACTGGTTTGGCATTATCCACCAAATAAATTCGGAAATCTATCTCCCGCTTCGGAGGCAAACCCTTTACTTCTTCAAACACATCCGGATATTCCCGGACTACTCTGACAGAACACAAACTTTCGACCGAAGCATCGAGCGATTCAAGATAACTTAGCAAAACAGATTCCATGGGATTGCAAGAGATCTCGAGAGTGTTACCCAAGCGGGTCATGAGCCTGACAACTCTCCTTTCGCAATCAAGAACGGCACCATTACTGGATAACCAGTCCATGCCCAAGATCAACCCATAGCCCGTGAAGCCCAATACAAAAGCATCACATCTAAACTCAACGCTAAGTATAGAAATCTTCAAACCCAAACATATCATAGACAGATATATGGAGCCCCCAATTGGGTTTGAGACAACCAAGGGATCATCAACTAGACTGGTGTCTAAGTGCAGTGACTCAACTAACGATGATGAGATAAAAGAATGCGATGCGCCAGAGTCAAACAAAGTACGAACTGGATGATCAAACAGAAAAACCAGACTTTCAACGGAAATAGTTCTACCTCTCTGCTGAATCGGTGGAACTGAGAGAACCTGAACTTGCCCCCCTGACTGAGGTGGTGCTATAAGAGCTTGCACCTGGCCTCCTGAGGTAGACCCCGTCTTCTGCCCCTTCTTTGGGCAGTTTTTCACAAGATGCCCTGCTTCACCACAATGAAAGCAACCGGTCTTCTTCTTTTTGCGACAATCCTTACTGAGGTGTCCTGGTGTTCCACAATTGAAGCACTTCTTCTTCGTCTTCTTTTTGTCACCATTGCCTTTTCCGCCCTTGCCTTGTTGTTGCTGTTGCGGTTTCTTCTGATCCCCCTTTTTCTCTGGTGCCTTAGAATTCTTATCATCCTCATGCATAAGTGCCATGTAGACAAGCTTCTCAAAAGTGGCCCCCATAGGAATGTGAGTCATAGCTATTCCTTGCAATGGTTCGTTCAAGCCTCTAACGAACCTCAAAGCCTTCTTCTCCGGTGTATTCACCAACTCTATGCCAAACCTTGCTAATTGATTGAATTTGTTGACATATTCTTTCACCGTGAGATTCCCTTGCTTCAAATTCAAGAACTTCTCCATAAACAGATTCTCTTCCGCCCTTGAGAGAAACTTAGCCCCAAACCTTTGCTTAAAATCTGCCCAAGAGTCAACAGGGCGTTCTCCATTAGTGACCTCCCACCAGAATGAGGCCTCTCCCTTCATTAACCAAGCCGCCAACTTGACTTTCTTTCCCTCTTCCACTTCAAAGATATCTAGCAACTCTTCCACTTCCTTAAGCCAATCTCTAGCCTCTACGAAAGTCTCTGAACCAAGAAAAGGTTTTCCTCCTATAGCCTTGAACTCCTTGCAAACCTTAGCAAAATTATCCACTCTAGGCTGAGGAGGAGGAGCGGTTGTCTTTGGTGTAGTAGCATTGGCCGGACCCGCAGCCGCGGCCCTAGCCTCTTGCAACCTCCTATACCATAGTGGTATAACTAAACCCTCCGGGATGTTAAGATCTTCAGCCATGCTGAAACGAAAGAGGAAAGATTCAAAAAGGAGATTCCGAAAGATAAAGATATGGCTATTGGGGATTATGCTTTTCTTTTTCAAAAACTTTTTCTCTTAGAAGACATGCTTTTAAAAATACTTTCTTCGAAAATACTCTTAGAAAGTAGTTTTTCTCAAAAAATTTATCTGTTCTGGTAACCTTAAGCTCTGATACCACGTGTAACACCCCACTCCCGCTATGATCACTCACAATGGGAATGCCATAACATCGGTGGAGTATTTTAGTGAATATAGAACAGAAAAATTACAACTAGACAGATATAAATAGTACTTGAAATTTTAAAACATCATTTCATAACAGCGGAAGTAAAACATGTCTGGTTACATCATAAACTCACAATAAAAGTCAAGTACAATATCCATCAAGATAAAGAAGTACATAATCCCACTCTCATACAATAGCCAAAACAAAAGAAAAGATAACTGGATAACTGGAGCTTTACATCTATCCAAGCTCCTAAAGACTGGAACAGCAATCCGATCAAGCTCCACTACTGCTAGGATCCATCGTAGGACCTGAGGGTTGGGAAAAAGATAAAAACAACAGGGTCAGACATAAGTCTGAGCGAGTCCTATAACTTTAACAATACAATCGTTAAAGTAACCAGAGAAGACATAAACTGATATACGGTAACATATAGGGATGAATGGCTACCCTAAGCAGTCAACTAAACGAAGATAAAGGATAAAGACGCATCTACCCTCCCTAAGGTAAATTACTAAACTGCACCACACCAGTCGTTCCTAACTTAAAGGTTGATCCCACCCAAGGACTTATAAAATTTACTAATTAGTACCTGCGTACCCCTAGGTGACCAAGTAGGTGCCACGGGGCCCTACAATCCACTAGGTGTACACACTACTTCCCATTCGATCGGCTCCCTAACGTAGATACCCGTGCTGGCCCCACCGTGGGATGTATCATTCCCCAATGTGGCAACCTGATGAAACTAAAGGTGCACGGCTTATATCTACTCGATGCAACAACGGCTTACCTACCAGCCCGGGCCCACTCACGCATATGAAGCCCGTTGGACTTGCGTTGCCACCGCTAACCCGTTTGCCTCTTACAGTCAAGCCCAGTATGCGTGTCCCGTCCTCGACATGGGTCGAGCCCACAAAGATACGTATGGGTTACTGGTTGAAATGGGCCTCCACAAGCTACCCACCTAAGCTTGTCCCTTTTTCTAGTATATCCCACTTAACCCTTTAATCATGTTTTAATTACATGTTCTATTTTGGTTAAGTATTCTAATCGTATTTTCTATTGCCACCCAAGGCAACCACTAGATTTTCTCATGCCACCCGAGGCACCCACTTAACCCCTCATGTCCCTCTACATGCTAATGTGGTTAAGTGTTTCTTAATTAATTAATTAAGAACGTAACCTTTGTAAAGACCTCTCACATTAGACTGTCTTTTATGACCGCTGGTTAAGCCGGTTGGGTCCGGGCAGCCTTATGTCATAACAGAGTCTAACCTCGTGTCTTTACATTAATTACGTATTTAGTTTGTGCCTAAGACCTCTCACATTGGGCTAACATTTGTAGCAACTGGTTAAGCCGGTTGGGTCCGGGCAGTTTTACGCTACAACTGAGTCCAACCTCGTGTCTTAGTCAATTAATTACACCTAATTAATCACCCTCATAATTTTATATTAATTATCCCTAATTAATCAAGTTTTCTTAACATGGGTAGACCTAACTTAATAGGTAAATTCCCATGGGGTAGACCTAACTCAATAGGTAAATTCCCAACACATAGTATGGGTACACCTAACCAAATAGGCAAATTCCCATACTATGTTTATTTATTTTGTGTTATGCATAATTATATTAATTTCACACAATCTTATTAACTTATGCATTTAATTACCCCATCGTTCCCACGTAATTTCGTTCATGATATAACACATATAAAAGGTGTCAACTTGCATATGAATGAACATGTTTCAAAGGTGCCATCTTGCATATTAACAAACACATAACTTGCATATGAACTTGCATAACATGTCACATAACTTGCATATAATATGTCACATAACTTACATATTCATTTTGCATAACAAACTTGCATATTAGCTTATAGACTTGCATAATGTGTCATCATGAACTTGCATATTAATAAACATGTAACTTGCATATTTACATACATGTAACTCGCATATTAACAAACATGTAACTTGCATATAAAGAAACATGTAACTTGCATATTTACATACATGTAACTTGCATATTAACAAACATGTAACTTGCATATTAACAAACATGTAACTTGCATATTTACATACATGTAACTTGCATATTAACAAACATGTAACTTGCATATTAACAAACATGTAACTTGCATAGCATATTACCATGAACTTGCATAACATGCATATGATTACATAGCCCACAACTTGCATATTTAGCATCATGCAAACATAACATACATCATATTAAACTTGCATAAGCTTACATACTCAACATGCATAAACATAAGATTAATGCTAACATCATATCATATGATTCAAAGCTCATTAACCCACATACAAAACCATAAATCTCATCACATCTCATCTAATTAGTTTACCAAAAGATCATCAAAGTGATAGAAACTCACAACTAGCAACTTTGAACACCAAATGAAGAAGATTAAGATGCTAAGAAGGGATTAGAAGTTGATTAGAGAGTGATTAGTATGCAACCCTCTTCATAAAATTAGTGGAGGCCATGAGAGCTAGCATTTTGCCATAGTTTAGTCACTAGGTTTAATTATGAATGAATTAGGGTAGGTTAGGGTCTTATTTATAGATTAGGCAAGTGTTTTAGGCCATAGGATTAACCCTAGATTCAATCCAAGCCATCAAAGCATGTCTTGGGGAAGAAGTCAAGTGTAGGAACCATCTAGGGCCTTTAGATTAAAGATGGACCATGAGAACCATTCAAATGCAAAATCTGCACTTGAGCGAATCGGCCCACGGGTTGACAGCCAAACACCCTGGATTAACCCCTAGTCGACCCAGCGAGCTCGGGTCGACTTCAAAAATCGGCCGGTTCGGTTATTCCCCTCTCCCAATTCGCTGTTTTGAGCATTTTTGCATATTTATTTATTAAATTTTCAATTATATATATATATATCAATATATATATATATATATATATATATATATATATATATATATATATATATATATATATATCTACACAACCCATTTCACTTAATTAAGTATACTTTAATTTGGGAATTTTCGTGAAACTTCGCGAGGCCATATCTTGGTCATACGGACTCCGATTTTCGAAAACTCGGACTCTATTTCGCGTATTTTTCCGAGACGAACACAATGGCATAGCCCGTTTCCCTTGATTCCCATTTTAGAATTAAATTCTGCCTCGATTTATGTTATTACAGGTTATTGAAAATACGGGTTGTTACACGGTACCTCCCATACGAATGCAATTTTTTCTTGAAAAAACTTTTTGAAAACTTGATGCACACATCCTAATTATACTGCAATTTCTATATGAATGCAATATTTTTGAAAATCAAAATACTTTTTCATCCAATTTTTCCTACACTCTTACAAAGAAAAAATGCAGTTCATCCAATTTTGGCATTCAAACCCAACCAAACAACTTCAAATTTGCGAAATATAGAAAAAATAATTTTCTAAATTCGATTTCTTATGTTTTAAAAAGGTGGAAAACGCAAAACTTCACATCTTACTTTTTCCTTTATGTACCTTTTCTAACTGAACTTGGATTTTTAAGCAACTATTATATAAGAATTTCTTACCTTCCTACCCAAGCAAAGCTTACATAAGAAAATTTCCTTTAATATAATTTTCTTTTTCAATTTTTCTTTGGAAAAATACATTTTTCTCAACTGTCATGTTTGTTGCATTACTGGATTTGTTGTTTTCTTTTTCGTTATGTCATCACTCTTTTCATAGCATATTTAACTTAATCCGCGGATCTAAGTTTTTTTAATAAGCCTTTTAATCCTTCAACTAAGACAGGAAAACAAGCATTCTACATAGCTACTACCAGGGGCTAAGAATCAAAGGACCATGTCCCCTCTAACAAAGAAAAGTCCAAACCAAAGGATCTAAACACTTACTTACCCTTTACCATCTAGTAGTCATTACTAGTCCTTGTTGTGTACTAACAATCTTGTCCAAGCAACAATCTAGGCTCTATAATGCTTACGCATTCTATGGGAACGTACCATTATTCCAAAACGGTCCTTGCTATTAAATTCATAGCCTCAAAATATTTCTCGTCTTCCCCAGGTACTAATCCTTACCTACTCCATGATTTAAAAACATGATTTGGCCTTATCATTTATTTCCTTCAAAAGTTTTAAATTTTTTCTTTTTCATTATTAAAACTTATTTTTCCAAACCATAAAAATATGTCATCCCAAAAAATACAAACCATTTTTTTTCAAATCACAAAAACTAGAGTAGACAAGGACATTTACTTATCTATCAGTTTCATAACCGTTCAGGTTTACAATGTGAGTTCAATAACTTACATCTAGGTGAAAACATCTACTCTATTATTAATTCTTACTACTTATTTTGTCCACCCAACAAAATCTTATGTCAAAAATATTATAAAAAATTATTACCAACCGAAAATTTTAGTTTTTAACAAAATGCAATTTTTCTATGCTTTGTTATTTAACTCTTTCATATATTGTAGTTTAAAATCAGTGAGCTATACATGATCTATAATGTGCACACTTTCTGAAAGAATTCATTTTGGACAAAAATTGCATAAGAAATCATCATTCCCAAAATATACCCCATTTTATTTTATTTTTCTTCAAAACTCAATACGTGCTTTTCAAATATGTTCCTTACGTATTTCTTTTTTCAAACTTCAAAAATACCTCCTTTTTTTTTCAAAAATTGTTTCTACACAATTTAGCTAGCACGTATTTTAAAATTATACCTTTTAACGCCGACATTGGAAAAACACCATACACTATCACCCAAAAGCTTTTTTTTCAAGTTCTCAAAAGTTAACAATGGGGCTAGACTCAAAGTGAGTTTCTGACATATTTAGACCTCTTTAAATACTACCACAAAGTCATTTTTCTCAAATATATATATATTCCTAATCCAATTTTCCCAATTTCTAAAGCTCAGCTGTCAAACCCACTAACCTGAAACACTATCATTTCAGATACTAACTATGGGATACATCCTTTTTCCTTTACAAAACACATTGTACACTTTCGACCCAAACCACCTAAGGGCCTCTTATTTTCAGATTTCCATAACCATTCCTTTAGTGTACATAACAGATATCCCAATGTTTTCCATATGTTATTCTTCCTATTTAATGGGTTCCTTCATCGATCTAGGTGTGTGTGTGTGTGTGTATATATAATATTTATATATTTTTTAAAATACAAATACTTTCACTCACTATCTATACAAGAATCCTAAACTTAAGCTCTGATACCAGATGTAATAACCTGGCTTTTGACAGACCGGTTTTTTTTCAAAAATCCCAATCTATCGAAAATCGAGTTGGCTTGTCTAGTATCCTGCAGAAAAGACAGAGATATAAAATATATTAGAGCTCAGAAAACATCTCACAGCGGAATGGAATAAAATATAATATAATCAAATATAGCCTTACCAAGGTGATAATACTGTCTAGCCAGTATCCAAAGCTATCATATCTTTGCCAAAAGCCTAACCTACGGGTATGTTATGAGGAGGCGTCAAAACACAAGTTCTGGTGACTGGACTTAAATTACACATTCTAAAATAACCCTAGATATATCGTTCAGTGTGAAACATGGAGTAGTTTTATGGAAATCCGTACATTGCTCCGGCGTAGGATAAGAGTTGCATAACATGGCATAGTTATATGGAGATCTGTACGTCGCTCCGGTGTAGGATGAGAGTTGCATACACTTCTATGACGTGACAGTGGAGACCGTGCGAGGAGGGTACCATGGGAAGTACCTTGATAATGGGGGTAGCTACATATATACTATATTAGGTTAATCTACTAGGAGGTAGATGGATATGACATGTATGTAAAGCCTTGAGTCCTATTAACCCGCAATAAACTAATAAACAAGAAAACGTAACAGAACGGTATATGTAGGGTTATTTTAGAATCTGTAATTTAAGTCCAGTCACCAGAACTTGTGTTCTGACCCCCTCCTCATAACATACCCATAGGTTAGGCTTTTGGCAGAGATATGATATATTTCGATACTGGCTAGACAATATTATCACCTTGGTAAGGCTATATTTGATTATATTATATTTTATTCCATTCCACTATGAGATGTTTTCTAAGATCTAATATATTTTATATTTGTCTTTTCTGCAAGATACCAGACAAGCCAACTCGAGTTTTGATAGATAGGGATTTTTGAGGAAAAAAATAGGTCTGTCGGAATCCAGGTTGTTACACGTACACCAGGTTGAACACAAGTTTGGAAGAAACTTACCATAAAATTAAAGGCTCACTCACACCAAAAAGACCATCCGGAAGGGAGCCCATTGAGAGTGATTGAATATTCGAGAAATTCTATTCATTTCACGAAAGAGCTGGGCATGACATAGATGAATGCAAACATCTTCGAGATGTCATAAAAGATTCTATCAGGAAAGTACAGCTACAACACTATACCTCAATGGAACCCCTGCAATGGGACCTGTCATCCATGCTCGACGTGGAAATGAGCCCGGCTCACGGGGAGGACTTGTCATTAGTTGATAGGTCTATGTGAATGTTGGACAGTGAATGATGGCTACGTTGGTCACCCATGTACGGAACTAACTTTTGGTTCCTAAGCATGCTGTGTACCCAATAAAAATCTTCGCTTCACTTTTTCTTTCAATGAAAGGCGTCTGAGTCGGCCTATCCATGTACAGAACTAATCATTATCCCCTAGGCATGCTCTGTACCTGACAATGCACCATTATACTTGTTTTTATCTTCCAATGAATTTGAAATAAAATTTTAAGCCTCCAACCCTTGTACAGAATCCATAAGTGACTCTCAGATAAACTCTAGGATGCGATATACCATCTTCTTTAATCAATCTCAATAAACTTGTTTTTTGTACTTTAATCAAATGTACTTCAAGTATGGTTGATGAAACACCCCCACACCCATTAATGTCAACCGTATGACGATGCGTTAAGGTTTATGAAGAGCTTAGGTATAAAGTAACAACATAGTGACTAAAATTCATAATATAGAAATATAAAACACAGCGGAAACTTTTGAAAATATTTATCAAATAAGCAAGTCTAATCACAGCACTTATTACATTTCAAAATACCATATACTCATCATCGTAAAACAAACATACTGTCTCATGGAAAATATCAGAGTACAAAAGTAAAACCATAAAAACAATCCCCCTCATAAGCCGATATAATGATCAGATAACAAGAAGTGAACCAATACATGAGTCTGAAAAGCATTTGAATCCAATATGAACCAAATAATCAAGAACCACTGCTGAGACCCTCCACTCTGCAAAGCTGGAGGCAAAGGAAGAGAGAAAGAGAAAACAAACAAGGTCAGACTTACGTCTGGTGAGTTCTAGTAATTTCTAGCATAAGCATAAGCTAAGGAAGCATTTAGACAGATGAATAGTTCTAAAAGCAATAGACATAAAAGCACAAATGAAATAGCAGGAAAGATAAACATGAAATAAGATAGGCTTCTCATTCATATCCGAAAATTTTGCTACACCAACTACTAAAATATTATAATTAGGCTTTACCTAATTTCTATCCGTCGATCGGCTACTTTACCCAAAATGTGATAACGTATGCCAGCTATGGAGTTTGCGGTTATCAATCCTGAACCCATTAACTAAAAGGACATAGTTGTTAATCATAGGCATTACAACGACTTATATTCCCCAATCAGATTAATGCACACTCATTGTTCCATTGGAACGCGCTCATACACACCTCATTTTAACCTCTTACTATCCAATTCAGTAAAGCATTCCCTAGCCTCTACCTAATGTGAGACTCCATAATAACAAAGAGATACTAACTGATACAGACTCCCAACCAAAAATCAATTGACACAAGTCACCCCTAGACTTGGTCCCCATTCATTATTTTATTAGGCCTCTTATCTTTCCCGATCAGCCCCATGCTGCCGGAATGGACCTAATCTATGATTTCATTATACTGTTATGCCTCTAATCTTCCCTAATCGGCCCCACGCTGCTGGAACGGACCTAATCTATGAGCCACTTATCTTCCCCAATCATCCCCACGTTGCCGGAGTGGGCTCCCTTTATCTAAGCTTATTAATTTCATCAATTTTAACTTAACACAATTTAAGTTTGTTAATAAGTCCAACATAACCTCATGTTATTTTCCTAGGTTATACTAAAATTTCTAATTTATGTTTTCCTTTTGTACAACCTATCCCCACATTACTTAATGTCCAATTGAGTTCAATCTATTTCAGTTTACATGTTCTCTAGTTACATGTTAAGACTATATCCCCAATTTACAATCTAATCTGAATACAATACTTAATCAGTTTCAATATGCCTAAAAATCCCTTTTTATTCAATTTCAACATTATTCCAATTCAGTGCACAAATAACGATAAAGGCCTAGGCTCTTTTCAGGCCGAGGCTCGGCATTAAAAGAAAAAGGGAAATGGTCTAGAATACTCGTAAAGCCTAGACTCAAAATAAACAAAAGCAAATAAAGTAGGCATAAGCATGACTGTAAATAAGCTATAACAAAGAAGGGGATAAGAAGAAGGAGAATTACTTATAAACAATAAATAAATGAAAAGAAATAGACATAGTCGGTAAATAAACTGTAGTAACTTATAGAAAAACTAAACATATAAATACTATAAATAACTATAAACATAAAATTTGCAAATTAAAACTACTTAACTATCTAAACATTCTTATGCAAATAACTAGTCTAAAAATACATAAAACTCACAGATCTGATGGACAAAGCATCCCCGTGGCCTTCTTAAATTTAGCAGAACCTCTGCCTCTAGAAGTTTTTATAAAAATAAGTATTAAAAACTAAAGAACTTCTTCACCCCTTAAAAAATTAATTATTTGACCCTTCCTCATTTTGAGGATGGGGCTGAGGAAGAAGAAGAGAGAATGCATGTGAAGAAATGAGAGAGGCTCTAGTAGTTTACTTATAGTGTCTACTGGATGCCCTCAGCCGTTCAAATCTAAGATTAGATCTGGTCCAGCCTTGTCATCGAATCAATAAGAAAGTGCCATGTCAGCCCTTGGTTTGAAATAAACCAGTAAAACAATGCCAACTCAGCAAAACAATGTTGTAAAAATAATAAACGTATTCTGCCTTGCGTATCAGGCAAGGCACACAATTTCCTTCCCTTGGGTCGACCCACCCGCTTAATAGGGTCGACACAGAAGTCGACCCAGATGAGCTGGGTCGCCCAATGACCGTTGGTTCCCTATATTAATTTATTTTAATTTCTGAATTCTTATTTAATTCATAACTAATTCATTTTAACTTTTATTTTGGCAAACCAAGTGTCTATTTTAATTAGAAAATTATAACAGACTCAATGGTGCTAGTCTTGTTGTCTAATTCTGATTATTATTCAGATTAATATTTATTTTATCAATCTTTTATATTTAATTATTGTTTATTAAAATTTGGAGTGTTACATGCTCCCCTCCTTAAAGGATTTCGTCCCCAAAATCTTTAAGGCCAGAAGAAAGTCATAAATGTTATCAACCATTGTCTACACCAATCTACTTAACCATCAACCACTAGAATCCATTGTCCTTAGATTTTATAATGCTTTTCAAGAACATATGAAAGTTGTTGTGTATATGTCCCTAAGCTAATGCAAAAATCAGGCGGTCTACTGATTCAGTTGACCTACTTAATGCAATTTATGTATGTGCCATGCATCCAATATGTATGTAAAAGAACCCTAATGATACATATAAAACTCTATATGCATGCAACAACCATTCATCAAAATACAACATCCAAGTGATGATTAAACTATTTTTCATCCATATAAAATAAAAATAATGGACACACATCCATATGCAATTATGTAAGTGTCCTAGTTCAACCGATCTCTAACTAGTGCCTAGTGTGTGTATATGCATCCACAGCATCCACTAGCAAGCACTTGCATTCACGTGAATCCATTCAATCATAATATGTTCTATTAACATGTTTTAAACCATTTCCTACAATTCGTAGGCTTCTACCTAAGACTTATGTTTCAAACGATAGGTAAATAGACACAAATTCAAAGCTTAGGAAAGGAATAAGTGCGTACCCCCAAAGAGAAATGGAAAAGAAGCGTGAATCCTCACCTTTTGTTCCTAAGTTATGCCGTCTTTGCCTTCTCTCTATTGAATCTTAACAATCTCGGTCTTTTTATTCTGTAGCTTCTTTACCTCAGATCCTAGTATTCGCGTAAGAACTCTCCTTACTAATTCCTCTCTCTACCTCAATATCCTTTAGAGTACTCGGCTCTACCACGACCACGGAATCACGTAAGAACTTTCGCAAGTGTGAAACATGGAATACATCATGAACTACTGCCAATCTCTCTGGTAGTCTAACTCTATAGACATTTGACCTATCCTCTCTACTATAGGGATAGGCTCTACGAACCTCGGTGCCAACTTCCCTACTAAGACGAACCAAATAATGCTTGTAACGACTGAAAAAATTCTGATCCTGATTATCGATGATAATACATATCCTGTATCACACATCGACTAATCAACCATCATAAATTAACAGATCGTTAATAGAAAGAAGTTAGAGGGTGAGAAATAGAAAGAAAGAAAGTTAGAATGGAAGAAAGAGAAGAAATGAACACAACAAAATCAGAGTATAACGAATCTCACAGAGGAATTGAATAAACTATATTATATAACATCTTGAAATACAAAACTGTATTTATACTTACACACATCATCAGAGTACAACTATATACAACACAGCAAAAATAACTCTATATATCGATTGTTAAAGTCTCCTGCTCCGAGCTCCTTCAAGTAAATCCATAAAATCCTGAAACCACTTGACTGCCCGTACAAATTTGGGCACCCAAGATTTTAAGGAAAACATAGAAAAATAAACTCTAGGTCAGTCATGGGACCAGTGTGAGTAAATGATTTTAAATAGCTTGATTTAATGTTCAAAAATCCTTTCGAAATAAATGATAATCGTAAGACCAATCCACATGTAAATACGGATGGTTTTTACCTTATGATAACCCAAAACAATTTGAAATCATATATATCATCTGATAGTATAATAATGTCTATATACAAATAAATAGCAATCTAGTGGAACGCTTGCATCTCACGCTCCACATATATAGTATACAATCAAAACCGCGGCACTTATTGGAGATTTGATTCTGACTATGACAAGGTATGGAACTACCTACCGATAGTGTATCTCTAGAGGCGAATACACTGGGTTCAACAATAACGTCTTGCAACCTGGCCCACACATGACCGACCACTCATTTTGCTTGAGTGTATCGAATGTATATCACCAACGGTTGGGATCAGCAACCGCTTCCCGAAAAGGGACAGCATCGAACAGATTAAAGAAGCAAAGTGGAGTTTCTCTAGATAGGTGATTATACTCCTTAATGCGAGCGACCCACATAGCCATGCTGCCTGCTCAATTATTTTCATTTCGCAGTTGATGAGGCTTCAGGTTAGAATTCATCTTTAGAATATCTGGTCATCATTCACTTTGAATGCCACATTATTAGATCCATCAAATCACTAATTGACTTCCACAAATATACTCCGGATGTAAAAGAAGTGCCCTTCTTTGCCATCAACTTGGTGTATTTGCAAAAATCAACGTACGTGATTTTTAGGCAATACTCTGTCAGACATTCGTCCGTACAAGTCATCCAGGAACAGGATGAAATGAAGGTACTCTCCTACTGCATCCAATATAGGTATCACCCCATGGATCAGTAGCGAGTAGTTCTTGCAATCTGAAGATTTCAATTACGATAGAATCACTATCAAAATATCTTCAGGAGCGACCCAGAGAAATTTATCAAGTAGTTCTTTCGCTTATGAAGATCTACGGTCTTCACTCTCACTATCTATAAGTATATCTGCAAGTTCGTTTATGATCATAAAGCCAGTTCGAAGTGGTTTTGGATCAAGTTCCCATCCCGGTCTCTTCGGATTAACACGTAGGGGATATTTATTTGATAGTTGGTGTTTTAACAATCAAAATTAAACAATGTGGATAAATAAAACAAATTACTTAAATTTATTTCAGAACATGAGTAATTTTCATAATATGTCCATTTTATTAAATTAACTTTATAAAAATTAAATCATGATTCGGAACAGGAGATAATAACAATAAAACATGTCAATGTTTTATTCAAGCTAATTTAGATTTAATTGATCATTCGAAAATAAATAACGAACATCCAGCACAGAATTAACAATCAACAATGATTTTAATATTTTTATTTCAAACTAATAATAGTTTGAAATACGTGATCTCGAGTAATAACCAATTTCGCATCATACTTATTCCGAATCCTTTGGAAATAAATACGTTGATTTTAAACATTTATTTCATTTCCAATAGGTTGTATATATGTAAATATTGGAAGTTTGAACTTAATTTTACACAACGTTCTATTTATGTAATTATGAAATAGTTCAATAACTTACGTTACTTCCCTCTTATTATATATATACACACACACACACATTTCTACTTTCATTAAAATTAATGTAAATTTGATTAAATTAACAACATACATTTCTCAGACTCATTACAGTCAAATTATTCACGCATATATCTTTTATTTAGTTTACTTGACCTTTTAATCCAAATTAATTTACTTGTACGAATCATTCATCCGAGTTCATAACAGTGAGAAATATAGTCTATTTAATTTCAATAAAACGTGTTAATGGTTTATTTTAAGGGTTTAAATTTAATTGGACATTACTCAACATAACAGATAATCAACAATACTTATCATAGTCTATTAATGACGATTTGATAGTTCAAACTAAATACAATTTGAAATATTTTGGTCATCGTAAGCGTAACATATTTCGAACATAAATTTTTTTTAAACTTACACAACTTTGTTTTAAAACTATATATATAAATTGTTTAAAATAAAAGAAATTTAGAACTTAACTAGAACATAGTTCCCTGCTTCCCATCATAGTCCATGAATCCAAATTATTCTCTACTTCATGTATACTTCAACTTTTCCCCTTTAGTTTGTAATTTTTGTGTTTTTATTTCAAAGAATTTAAAACAATTATTTTCTTTCATTTCATTGAGGCCCAAGTCGGCCAAACATAGCCCAACCCATGCTCAATCATCCCCTCGTTCTCTCTTGCAAATAAAATATAGCAGGCAGTCCGTTCACTCTCCCTTCCCTGCGCTTTTCTAATTCCGTTGCCATGCCTGGTATATGAAGAAAACCATGGAATACACCGTTCTAGCAACTCAAAACGTTGGTTAACACAATCTGATCCCCTTCCCTTCCAGTTGCTTCTCTCCCCTTCCTCTTGCTGTCCTTCGTAAATGGAGAGGAGGTCTGGGTGTTGTTTTGTACATGAGGCTTAGGCAGGTTGAAGGTGAATAAGAAGGGGTGTAGTTATGTTGATGGGCTTGAATATGCAATTCAGTATGAAACGAATGCAACAAGTGAAGTTGAGGCATGCAACAAGGAAAGTATGAAACAAAAATTGGTGACAGGGACGTACAAAAACAAATGTTGCTGCAAATGAAAAGTTCTGCAATTCACATTAAAGTGTGGAGCTTTGTTAGAAAATAACTGTTGTTTCGAATTAAAGTAAATACACAAGTTGGAGCTGTTATTTTCCCTTTAACTAATCAAGAGCTGGAAGGAATCGATGGAAACATGACTACTACAATGAAAAATTGACAGAACAGTTGCTGAAAACATTTTCATTAAAACAAATCCCAAAACTGAAACAAAAATAGTTGCACTTAGGTTAAAATTGAAATGCTAAGAGCAAAGGCAATAGTAAAGAAGCATAAAGACTTTTTCCAAAATTATTCCCCAAGTAAAACAGTAAAGTAGCCATAGCCAAGAAAAGTCCAAGCCATCCATGATGACCTTCAAGCAGAAGAAGTCCGAACTAAACCACAGTATTTCCTCCTTGTAACCTGGGGGGAAACGGAAGAAAAGAGGCGAAACAAAACGGGTCAGTCAAAAAGACTGAGTAAGCCCTATCTACTATTAGTATAAAAACTAGTAAAGTTAACTGACATGAGAAACTGAGATGAACATAAGCATGATAACAAGATAGATAAGCTAAATCAAAATAACAGGATGGACTACTGAACTCAGATAAACTAAGATGTCATGATAAATTACGATGTCAAGACAAAACAAGGTATCACATCGTCAGGTTCCTATCAAGTATAATATCCCAAGATATCTATCACGTATAACGTCCCATGGTATCTATCCTGTATATCTGCTCTGCACCTACCGTACTAGTATCCCAACTGTATTACGTGTTATCCGTGAATGACCCTTACTCAAAAGTCGTGTAATGGTCCCTGTCAACCTAATATGCCGCATATATAGGTTACCCAACTCATATGTTTCTTTCCATGTATAAGTTCAGTTCTTTGCCGTAGGCTGTACGGGCTTTCCCATGTAAACGGTTTATCCTTGAAGTTGTTTTGGACTACAACCCTTGATCTAGTTGTGTTTCCTTACCATGAACTATCACGCGTCCACTTAGGATTTATGCCACCTAGGACCGCTAGGGATTATGCTACCTAATGAATGTTTCCGTGTCTCGGTTTGGGTTTTGGCCACCTAGGACCACTAGGGATTACGCCACCCGTCAACCGCGCCCTTGATCCCACGTATGTATCGTGAATCGTTTTCCATGTCTAGATGCACATGTTCCCCAATGTGCCATCCGAGTTCCGTGCCAGGGCAAATCAAGAAATACGGAACTCGGTCGGGAGCTTTAAATCGTCTGCCGATGCAGATATCAAGGTCTGTTTTTGTACCCGTGGCTATGGTCCCACGTGACCCCTCCCTCAACTACTGAAAGGCAATCCAAGAAAAATCATGTATAAGAACCACTCCACGGCCCCACTATAGCCCACTTTCCTACGGGCCAACCTCACCCATGACTCGATAGCAAGCACATGGTCTGTTGGGGGTTCCCTGCCTTTCCGCACGTACACGATTGACTAAAGATGGTAGGTAGTCGGCGATGCGCTATCCAGGGCAAAAACAAGAATCGTCGACTCCACGCTAATCCATCCCAGTCTTTAGGTTGCTCGCATAGCAACCAAGGCATACTCTTGGTCCTTCTAACGCAGACCTTAACCTCTCATGGGCCTAGTACAATTACCTGGCAGCCCACAGAGGGATCCCAAGAATATCCTCACGTCCCCCGAAGCTTCCACTTCGGCACCCAGTGCGCTGGAGCTTTTATCCAAGTCAGATAACTTGCTCCCCCTCGTATACTAGGCGATGACCTACTGTATCAGGTTACTCATCGTTTTGAGAATTAGTCCTATGTCCTTAGCTAAGAATTATTACTTAGTTACCCTTAACTAAGGTTTACCACTTAGCTTCCTTTCCCGTTATCCTTGATTAACCACGGTTTTCTACCTAGTTCTTCTAGCTAGGGTTTGTCTATTGGGTTAAGTGTTATCATTCAAGTCCATGACTTAACCCGCCCACGAATCATGTCAAAGATTGGCTAAGTATTTAAGTTCAAGACTTAGTCCCACAAGTTGGTTAAGTGTACCCAGAGGCTCATGACTTAACCTTATCAAGTCAAATTGGTCAAGTACTAGCTTACCTTAATCCTATCGGATTATCTTGCTAGATCGATTAAGCATAGATTATCTTAATCCCATCAAATTATCGAGTCGGATTGGTTAAGTATAGGTTGGCTTAACCCCATCCTCTAATCGTACTATAATGGTTAAGTATATTCTAAAAAGGTCTTGTGACTTAACCTTATCAGGTCCGCGTATTAGATTGGTTAAGTGTAAGTTACTTAACCCCATCAAATCATCATGTATAATTGGTTAAGTATAAGTTGCTTAACCCCATTAAATTATCACGTTAAGTTGGTTAAGTATTGGTTACTTAACCTCATGGAATTACCGAGTTTAAATTGGTTAAGTGTTTAACTTAACCCCATCGAATTACCGTGTTTAGATTAGTTAAGTGTGGATTACTTAAACCCATCTAATTACCGTGTCGGATTAGTTAAGTGTAAATTACTTAACCCCATCCCCTAATCATCTTGTATGGTTAAGTGTCATTAAGAAAACTTACTTAACCTTGCCAAATTATCATGTTGGATTGATTAAGTGTTGGTTAACTTAATCCCCGTCCACTAGTCGTATAAAAATGGTTAAGCGTCATTAGGCAAATCAAATCACTTAACCTACCCAACCTTGTCATGTTTTGTTAAGTATCATTAGCCTAACCAATTTACTTAACCCATTTACCCATGTCATATTAGGTTAAGAGTCATTAATCAAATTAACTTAACCCTATCATGTGGCATTAATTACTTAATGCACCCCAACCTCTCACATTAGACTTTGTTGTGGTTACTAGTTAAGCCGGTCGGTTCCGGGTAGCTTTACACCACAACTTGGTCTAACCTCGGGTTCAAGCACAACATGACCAACTTCTGACATTGGGTCTTATTGTTTGCAACTACTAGTTAGGCCGGTCGGTTCCGGGTAGTTTTACGTTGCAAACTCAACCCAACCTCGAGTTGGCCACTTTCATGTTTAGTCTAGTGTCATGTTCATAGTCAAGTTTTCAAGCAATTGGGTAGACCTAACTTAATAGGTAAATTCCCAATGGGTAGACCTAACTTAATAGGTAAATTCCCAAGCTTATGTTTTTATGCATACTTACATGTCAACTTCCATGTTATATTTCAAGTCATGTTTTTCAAGTATAAACACATGTCATATTTAACGTTACACGTTGTCATGTTTATACCCATTTACCCAAATCATGTTCATATCATTATGTTTTCCCATAATGTGACCCCAACGCTTTTTAAACTCGCATATACGTTCACAACAACGTAATGGATTAAAAGAAGAGACTTGGCAAAGGCATGACAAAAATGGATATTAAGCCACAAGTTAATCATGGTGGCAAATGAGGCACAAATGTGTTCATTAGCTTGCATGTTACATTCTTAAGCCTCAAAAACATGCATAAATCCAAACTTGACACATAAGCGAATCATGGTGACAAAAGACATGGAATGATGACTAGAAACTCGCATATATCATCATATAAGGGTTATGACTTCATATGCAAGTTGACAAAAAAGGGTATGAAGGTTCTCATGTTGCATAATGCAACATTTCAACATAAAGGTTGTAGCTTTTAGCTCATAAGATCAAGATAATGACTTCATAAACTTGCATGACATGATAGCATGTATCATTCTCAATGATCAAACCCAAACTTGCAACATGAACATTTAACTTCATAGTTAATATCTAAGAGTAGGAAAAGGGCTTACATTGCTTTGAAGGCCTAAATCGATTAAACTAAAGCTTGTGAGGAAGCCTATGCATGCCATCACCCAAAAACCCAAAGATGGATGCCCCAAATCAACAAAAACACCATCTTTATGAACAAAGATCAAAGCTTTTGCCTTGAAATCAACTTGAGAGGCTCTCATACTAGCATAGGGACTCTCTAACACTCTCATGATCATGAAACCTTTCATAGAAATGAAGTGGAGGCTAGGATAGTTGAGTGGAGGCCATGAGAGTAGAAATTTTGCCATAGTTTAGTTGCATGAATGAATAATGAGGATTTAGGATAGGTTAGGGTCTTATTTATAGATTAGGCAAGTGTTTTAGGCCATAGGATTAAACCTAGATTCAATCCAAGCCATCAAAGCATGTCTTGGGGAAGAAGTCAAGTGTAGGAACCATCTAGGGCCTTTAGATTAAAGATGAACCATGAGAACCATCCAAATGCAAAATCTGCATTTGAGCGAATCGGCCCACGGGTTGACAGCCAAACACCCTGGATTAACCCCTAGTCGACCCAGCGTGCTCGGGTCGACCTCAAAAATCGGCCGGTTCGGTTATTCCCCTCTCCCAATTCGCTGTTTTGAACATTTTTGCATATTTATTTATTTATTTTTCAATTATATATATATATATATTGTAACACCCCGTGTATTCTATAACCGTGAAAGTCATAAATTAAAGTATAATTAATTTGAAATCAAAGAACTAAGGGAAACGGGATACGCCATTGCGTTCGTCTCGGAAAAATACGCGAAATAGAGTCCGAGTTTTCGAAAAACGGAGTCCGTATGAAGAAGATATAGCCTCCAGAAGTTTCTGAATTAAGTTTAAAATTAAAAATCGGGCCCAATTGGCCAGGGCGGGAAAATTCCCGCCTAAGACACCCAGGTCGACTGGGCTGTCGACCTGGTCTAGCCAGGTCGACAGGGCTGTCGACAGGGCTGTCGACCTGGTCCAGACCCAGGTCGAACCCAGTCCACCCTGGCTGGCCTAGTCTATGTTGGTCGATTTTCAGAAGCATGCTTTGTCATTAGGGCGAGGTGGCAGGCTCTAATTGGTCTCTCTTTCAAATGAATGGCTACGATCAATCCAAGCAACATCGATGGTCCTAATCAGTTCATAAACTCTATAAAAATGACCCTAGACTCTTCCTAACCTAAGTCTCTAACACAATTCTCTAGCCTCCATTGCTCTCTCTCCTTCTAATTAAAAATAAAAATGGCGTCGCTACTCTGCTAGAATCAAAACTAGAAGTCAATCAACATCATCCTAAATTCAAATTTGAGATAAAAGCTTCTGCAACAATTCTGTAACAACTAAAGTTCTTTCTTTAACCCAATCAAGGCAAGTACAGTTATTTTCCGCTACAAACGTTAATTATAATTTTGATATGTTTTTAATTCTGAATCTGAGATTGTATATATATTCTCTTCTGTCAGATCTGTTTTTCTGTGACTGTTCTGTATCCCTTTTTCTTCTTTTCTGTTTCTATAGCCAGGCTACCACGAGCTTGTGCCTAATCTCATAAGAGATGAACGTATGAACGCAAATTTTGGGATGAATGATGCGAAATTTGACAAGACTAAATTGAATGTATGACTTTAGGTCTGAGGCATAAAATATATTGGACATATGCATAAATTTGACTATGAACATATAATTTATGCATGTTGTATGCATAGTTATGTTGTAATTTAGATCTGTAATTAATGAGCATATGTTGTAAACTAGATTTGGATCTATGCATATTCTATGATAGAAGAAAAGAGGAACCATTGTATGATTACATATGATTTGAGACTGTGGACAAAATGCATATAAAAGTCAAGATCGGATTTTTAGAAGATATGATTTAAAGATTGTTGGGTATAGTTTGCATAATGATTCATGACTTAAAAAGAAGAAGATATGGAAACTTAGGTGTAAAGATTTACATTAATTAGGATATCTATTATTGTGATTACACCTAAATAGGGATTTTTGGATATATGGTATGCATTGAAATTAATGGTTATATTTGGTACAATTTATATGTATAAAGGCTAGTTTAACAAAAATTGGAACATATGTTATATGGAAAATTATGTCCATATTCTGCGCTTATGCAAACATGGAGTATATGTTGTGAGTCATGACAATTATGTAGGCATATGAATTTAAGCCAATTTATGATTAGGCAAGGCATGTAAATAGAACCTTTAGAAATATTAAATTTGCTAAATCTGCTAATTTGCTAAGTTGCCTAAACTACTAGTTTTGTTATATTGCCTAGACTGCTAATTAAATTGAAATGCATAATCTGTTAAATTTGTCGGTTGAAATGCCTAACCTGTTATATGCCAAAATCTGCTAAGTTGCTAAATCTGTTAAATCCGTTAAGTCATATAAAATCTGTTATCTGCTATGTTGATATAATCATCCTGTTATTGATATAATCTGAATTGGCATATATATTGGGCATGCGCATAAACGGTAAATTATTAATTAATTGGCCGCAAAGATAAATATGGCTAACTCGAGGTTAGAATGAGTTTGCGGCGTAATTCTGCCCAGAACCGCCCGGCACATCCAGTGGTCGCAAACAATAGGTTCTAATGTGAGAAGTTAGTCATAACCTGCTTAAGACACGAGGTTAGGTCTGGCTTGTGGCAGAAGTCTGCCCGGAACCGCCCGGCCCATCCAGCGGCCACAAGCTAGCGACCTAATGTGAGAGGTCTGGGCATTAATAATTAATTAATGCAAATCTAAGATAAGAATGACGTCTAAAACGTATTGGGGGAAAATAGGGTTAAACCAACTAGATTAATAGGTGTAGTAAACCCGTCCATGAATCTGTAGGCCCAATACAAAGTTAGAAAAATCTGAAAAATCTGTACATCTGATCTGTTAGTCTGAAAACTTGTTAACTTAATCTATGAACTAGTAAATCTGAATTCTGTATGTCTGAACTTGTAAACAAGTTAATCTGAGATCTGTTAGTCTGGGGACACAAGGTTAGGAGGGGAATTACTTGTGTCATCTGTTGTTTGGGACCCATATTAGTCAGTAACCCTTTCTGGTATCAAAACTTTGACCCAACAGTAGGTAGGGTCCGGGCACGCTTACTGAACTAATTATAAGTGGTTCATTCTGATAATGGCGAGGGGTGTTGATGGTGCGTTCCAACCGGGTCATGTGCGTGCATGGATCCCGGTCTGCCTCTGAGGATGTAAGACGCCGTGACATCTGTAAATAGGTCTGTGCCAATTGGTTGTCACTTTAGGGAGTGATACACCCTACTGTGGGGCCGACACAGGATATTTATGTATTAGGGAGCCGATCGCTTGGGGTAGGGTTTTAGGGTACGCTTAGTTCTGTCTGTTTCTGTTGGTACCGTCTGTTTCTGTTGGGTGGTAACACCTGTCTGTTTCTGTGTGGTACCGTCTGTTCGGGTGGTAAAGGCCCATTACTAGTGTACACCTAATTCCACATTCTGTTTCCATAGAGATAAATCTGTTTCTGCTTCTGTCTGTTTCTGATCGGGTAGTAAAGGCCCATTATTAGCATTCTGTTTCTGTTAAAGTATTCTGTACCCGTTCCTGCTTCAATTTAGACATTAGGGAGACACCTAATTCTGCTATACTAGTATTAGTGCAGAGAAGTGTAAAACAATAGTTTATATCATTCTGTTTTTCTGTTATATCTGCTACACCTGTTATAGTTATCTCACATCCAGTTTTATGTTCATATCATATTATTATTATCTGTTCATATGCTGAAAGTCACTGGACTTGCCAGACTTTTTGTCTGACCCTTGTTGTTTCGCCTCCTTTCTTCCGTTTCCCCCCCCCCCCCCCAGGTTATCCAAGGAGGGAAATACTTTAGCTTGATCCGGATTTCTCTTTGCTTGAAGTGCTTAAAGTATGGCTTGGCTCTGTATAGCTTCCGTTCCATGGGGATTATGATTTTAAACTATGCATTTTGAAGGCTTTTGTACAAGACTGATATTTTGTACTTGAATTCTGAAACTGAAAGGACGTAACCATATTAATTTCTGTTTCCGCTGTAATAAAGTCAAAATTTTTCAAGTACTGTTTTATCTGTCTTATAAGTTTCTGTCCTGTTTACTAAAATGCTCCACCAAAGTTAAGGCATTCCCTTTGTGAGTGACCTTAACGGAGGTGGGGTGTTACACTTGGTATCAGAGCTGAAGGTTACCAGATTTTATAAAAAGTTTTGAAAATTATTTTCAAAAAAAAGGTTTTGAAAGGAAGTATTTTCAAAAAAATAAAGCTTATTTTGAAAAACATAATCCTCAAGAGCCATATATCTTTCTTTCAGTCCTTTTTGTATTGAAACCTTCCTTTTTCATTTCAGCATGTCTGAGGCATCTGAGATACCAGAGGGTGTTCATGTACCCGGTTGGTTTCGTCAATATCTTGAGGCTAGGACCACCGCTGCAGGTCCAGCAAATGATCCCCCTCTTCCACCCCCTCCTCGTGCAATTGCTTTCTCAAAGATCTGTAGAGATTTTAGGGCCATGGGTGGGAAGGATTTCAAAGGAACTGAATCATTCGTAGAACCAAGGAATTGGCTCAAAGAAACTGAGGATTTATTCGTTATCTTCGAGGTGGACGATAGGCAGAAGGTACAGTTGGCAGTATGGCTGCTCAAAGACGAAGCTTCCTATTGGTGGGAAGTCACTAACGCCGAGAGGCCGGTTGAGACATGGATGGATTTCAGAACAAGGTTTGAGACAAAATTCCTCTCGTAAGCTGAACGAAGTTTACAATTGGAAAAGTTCTTGTCTCTTAAGCAAGGAAGTATGACGGTCAAGGAATACGTCAACCAGTTCAACCAACTAGCAAGATTCGGATTGGATTTAGTCAACACTCAGCATAAAAAGGCTCTCCGCTTTGTTAAAGGATTGAATGAGCCACTGAACAGCCTAGCCATGACCCATGTACCCATGGGAGCAACTTACGAGAAATTGGTGGATATGGCACTACTGCACGAGGAAGACAAGGGCCCGAAAGAGACAAAGAAGGAAGAACCACAGAATAAGAAGGCGGGGCCCAAAAAGGAAACACAAAAGAAGGATGAGAAGTCTGAAGATAAGAAGGGGAAAAAGTGCTTTACTTGTGGGGGCTCAACTCATCTGAACAAGGATTGCAGAAAAAGGAAGGGCGCTTGCTTCAACTATGGGGAGATGGGACACTTCACTAGGGACTGCCCGAAGAGACGAGGACAAGGAGGGCAGGCGAACACTCTTGAGGCTAGTGGCTAGGATAGAAATAGGAAAATTTCTATAGTAGGTTTAATTTCTTTATCTGATTGTGACTTTTTCTGATTCTGGTATTTTGATTTTGTAATCGATACTCTGCACTTTAATGCTAGTATTATTTCTGAATTCCGCTGTAGACTCAGACCCATAAGGGTTATGGATCATCTGTTTGAGATTGGGGTTTGAGGGATATCTGTGTTAGGCGTCAAGTATGGCGCATACATTCTAAGTTTTCGTAGGGTATGATTTTATCATGCTTAGCTTCCTAAGAATCATTAGGGAACCTGACCTGTACCGGTAGTCTGTAAATATCTAAATACTTTTTATAGGATTTCCAGTTTTGACATTGTCTAAAGAAGGTACTCCTCTGGGTGTCAATTTGATGTTGGTTTCGGTCTTTGGGGCCGATACTTAGGACCCATGTCTAATGGGAACCAAATTTTCGTTCTATCTGTACTCGCTTCCATCATTCGACTGTATCCTATCGATCGAATATTTGAACTTTAGGTAGAAACTAATGGGTGTAAACATGTGTTTGAGACATGTTATGTTTGATGGTTGCAAGTGGATGCAAGTGGTTGCTAGTGGTTGCCCGTGGATGCATATACACACACTAGGCACTAGATCGGCTCGAAAACACTCTCATACTGCATATGGATGGGTGAGCATTTTTCAATTCTTGTGGATGCAAAATGGTTGATTCAGCACATGGATGTTGCATTTGAGTGAATGATTGTGCACTCATATAGAAATAATATATATCATTAGAATTCTATTGCATACATGTTGGACTCATGGCACTGACATAATTCGCATTAAGGAGGTCAACTGAATCAGTAGACCGCCTGATCTTCGCATTAGATAAGGAACATATACACACACTTTTGCATATGTTTATACAACATTAGAAGTTTTCTAAGGACAATGGATGCTTGTGGATGATGTTTGAGTAGATGGGTGATTGGATGGTAGGACACATTCTTCTTAACTTGAAGATTTCGGGGACGAAATCCTTTTAAGTGAAAGAGAATGTAACACCCCGTGTATTCTATAACCGTGAAAGTCATAAATTAAAGTATAATTAATTTGAAATCAAAGAACTAAGGGAAACGGGATACGCCATTGCGTTCGTCTCGGAAAAATACGCGAAATAGAGTCCGAGTTTTCGAAAAACGGAGTCCGTATGAAGAAGATATAACCTCCAGAAGTTTCTGAATTAAGTTTAAAATTAAAAATCGGGCCCAATTGGCCAGGGCGGGAAAATTCCCGCCTAAGACACCCAGGTCGACTGGGCGGTCGACCTGGTCTAGCCAGGTCGACAGGGCTGTCGACCTGGTCCAGACCCAGGTCGAACCCAGTCCACCCTGGCTGGCCTAGTCTATGTTGGTCGATTTTCAGAAGCATGCTTTGTCATTAGGGCTAGGTGGCAGGCTCTAATTGGTCTCTCTTTCGAATGAATGGCTACGATCAATCCAAGCAACATCGATGGTCCTAATCAGTTCATAAACTCTATAAAAATGACCCTAGACTCTTCCTAACCTAAGTCTCTAACACAATTCTCTAGCCTCCATTGCTCTCTCTCCTTCTAATTAAAAATAAAAATGGCGTCGCTACTCTGCTAGAATCAAAACTAGAAGTCAATCAACATCATCCTAAATTCAAATTTGAGATAAAAGCTTCTGCAACAATTCTGTAACAACTAAAGTTCTTTCTTTAACCCAATCAAGGCAAGTACAGTTATTTTCCGCTATAAACGTTAATTATAATTTTGATATGTTTTTAATTCTGAATCTGAGATTGTATATATATTCTCTTCTGTCAGATCTGTTTTTCTGTGACTGTTCTGTATCCCTTTTTCTTCTTTTCTGTTTCTATAGCCAGGCTACCACGAGCCTGTGCCTAATCTCATAAGAGATGAACGTATGAACGCAAATTTTGGGATGAATGATGTGAAATTTGACAAGACTAAATTGAATGTATGACTTTAGGTCTGAGGCATAAAATATATTGGACATATGCATAAATTTGACTATGAACATATAATTTATGCATGTTGTATGCATAGTTATGTTGTAATTTAGATCTGTAATTAATGAGCATATGTTGTAAACTAGATTTGGATCTATGCATATTCTATGATAGAAGAAAAGAGGAACCATTGTATGATTACATATGATTTGAGACTGTGGACAAAATGCATATAAAAGTCAAGATCGGATTTTTAGAAGATATGATTTAAAGATTGTTGGGTATAGTTTGCATAATGATTCATGACTTAAAAAGAAGAAGATATGGAAACTTAGGTGTAAAGATTTACATTAATTAGGATATCTACTATTGTGATTACACCTAAATAGGGATTTTTGGATATATGGTATGCATTGAAATTAATGGTTATATTTGGTACAATTTATATGTATAAAGGCTAGTTTAACAAAAATTGGAACATATGTTATATGGAAAATTATGTCCATATTCTGCGCTTATGCAAACATGGAGTATATGTTGTGAGTCATGACAATTATGTAGGCATATGAATTTAAGCCAATTTATGATTAGGCAAGGCATGTAAATAGAACCTTTAGAAATATTAAATTTGCTAAATCTGCTAATTTGCTAAGTTGCCTAAACTACTAGTTTTGTTATATTGCCTAGACTGCTAATTAGATTGAAATGCATAATCTGTTAAATTTGTCGGTTGAAATGCCTAACCTGTTATATGCCAAAATCTGCTAAGTTGCTAAATCTGTTAAATCCGTTAAGTCATATAAAATCTGTTATCTGCTATGTTGATATAATCATCCTGTTATTGATATAATCTGAATTGGCATATATATTGGGCGTGCGCATAAACGGTAAATTATTAATTAATTGGCCGCAAAGATAAATATGGCTAACTCGAGGTTAGAATGAGTTTGCGGCGTAATTCTGCCCGGAACCGCCCGGCACATCCAGTGGTCGCAAACAATAGGTTCTAATGTGAGAAGTTAGTCATAACCTGCTTAAGACACGAGGTTAGGTCTGGCTTGTGGCAGAAGTCTGCCCGGAACCGCCCGGCCCATCCAGCGGCCACAAGCTAGCGACCTAATGTGAGAGGTCTGGGCATTAATAATTAATTAATGCAAATCTAAGATAAGAATGACGTCTAAAACGTATTGGGGGAAAATAGGGTTAAACCAACTGGATTAATAGGTGTAGTAAACCCGTCCATGAATCTGTAGGCCCAATACAAAGTTAGAAAAATCTGAAAAATCTGTACATCTGATCTGTTAGTCTAAAAACTTGTTAACTTAATCTATGAACTAGTAAATCTGAATTCTGTATGTCTGAACTTGTAAACAAGTTAATCTGAGATCTGTTAGTCTGGGGACACAAGGTTAGGAGGGGAATTATTTGTGTCATCTGTTGTTTGGGACCCATATTAGTCAGTAACCCTTTCTGGTATCAAAACTTTGACCCAACAGTAGGTAGGGTCCGGGCACGCTTACTGAACTAATTATAAGTGGTTCATTATGATAATGGCGAGGGGTGTTGATGGTGCATTCCAACCGGGTCATGTGCGTGCATGGATCCCGGTCTGCCTCTGAGGATGTAAGACGCCGTGACATCTGTAAATAGGTCTGTGCCAATTGGTTGTCACTTTAGGGAGTGATACACCCTACTGTGGGGCCGACACAGGATATTTATGTATTAGGGAGCCGATCGCTTGGGGTAGGGTTTTAGGGTACGCTTAGTTCTGTCTGTTTCTGTTGGTACCGTCTGTTTCTGTTGGGTGGTAACACCTGTCTATTTCTGTGTGGTACCGTCTGTTCGGGTGGTAAAGGCCCATTACTAGTGTACACCTAATTCCACATTCTGTTTCCGTAGAGATAAATCTGTTTCTGCTTCTGTCTGTTTCTGATCGGGTAGTAAAGGCCCATTATTAGCATTCTGTTTCTGTTAAAGTATTCTGTACCCGTTCCTGCTTCAATTTAGACATTAGGGAGACACCTAATTCTGCTATACTAGTATTAGTGCAGAGAAGTGTAAAACAATAGTTTATATCATTCTGTTTTTCTGTTATATCTGCTACACCTGTTATAGTTATCTCACATCCAGTTTTATGTTCATATCATATTATTATTATCTGTTCATATGCTGAAAGTCAATGAACTTGCCAGACTTTTTGTCTGACCCTTGTTGTTTCGCCTCCTTTCTTCCGTTCCCCCCCCCCCAGGTTATCCAAGGAGGGAAATACTTTAGCTTGATCCGGATTTCTCTTTGCTTGAAGTGCTTAAAGTATGGCTTGGCTCTGTATAGCTTCCGTTCCATGGGGATTATGATTTTAAACTATGCATTTTGAAGGCTTTTGTACAAGACTGATATTTTGTACTTGAATTCTGAAACTGAAAGGATGTAACCATATTAATTTCTGTTTCCGCTGTAATAAAGTCAAAAAATTTCAAGTACTGTTTTATCTGTCTTATAAGTTTCTGTCCTGTTTACTAAAATGCTCCACCAAAGTTAAGGCATTCCCTTTGTGAGTGACCTTAACGGAGGTGGGGTGTTACATATATATATCAATATATATATATATTTTTCTGCGCAACCCATTTCACTTAATTAAGTATACTTTAATTTGGGAATTTTTCGTGAAACTTCGCGAGGCCATATCTTGGTCATACGGACTCCGATTTTCGAAAACTCGGACTCTATTTCGCGTATTTTTCCAAGACGAACGCAATGGCATAGCCCGTTTCACTTGATTCAGAATTTAAAATTAAATTCTGCCTTGATTCTCGTCTTTAATCGTGTTATCGAAATACGGGTTGTTACATTCTCCCCACCTTTTAGGATTTCGTCCCCGAAATCTCCAAGTTAGGAAGAACATATCCTACCATCCATCATCCATCTACTCAAAACATCATCCACGAGCAACCATTGTCCTTAGATGATTTCTAATGCTGTATGAATATATACAAGACGTGTGTGTACATGTTCCTTAGCTAATGCTAATGATCAGGCCTGAATAATCTTTCTAATGCAAAATATGTATAGTGCCATGAATCCAACATGTATGCAAATAGTCCTAGTCATATAGATACTATATGCGTGCACAATCATTCATTCATATGCAACAACCGCATGATAATACATTCGATTTCATCCATAAACAAGTATAAATACTCGTGCATATGCAATATGAAATGTGACCGAGTCGAGCTAGTATCTAATGTGTATTCGCGCATCCACGAGCAACCACTTGCAACCATATCAATCATAACATGTTTCAAATACATGTTTACATCCATAGTGTTCTACCTAGAATTCCCTGAAACAGGGTCGAGAAGATAAACAGGACAAACTCCTTACAGGGTTTGTAACGGAGAATAGGACCGAGAGGATGTCCACAACAGATAGCCTACAAGTAAGCTCTGCAGAAAACAGGGATCAAAGATATACTCCCAAAAAGAGATATCATGCGCGTATCTAGTCTTTGACCATCAAAGTCGTATTTCCTTGAGCTTAATTCCATTGTGCCTTGACCGTCCTTTAACTTCGCGATTTCGTAGCTTCTTATTTCCTGTTTCCATAACATGAGCTGAAACTCATTTCTTCGTCGCCTCTCGTTCCACTTGCACTTATCCTTTTCCTAAAATACTTGACGCAAACATGACTGCGTACTCATGATCTCATGCAAGCTTTCCAAATTTCACTAATGAATCTCAGACCTCGTACCACAAGGTATTCCACATAGAATAACTTTCTCTTGAAAGTAAACAGATGCCAACCAGGTTATCAAGCGCACTTACTAAGGTGATTTCTATAACCCATGCATAAGTGAAATAAACCATCCGTCTTATCGGCGAACACCACTCGATTGGGCTTCCAATTTCCCATAAAGGCATCAAGGGATTCTAAGTAACTAACCATGACCGAACCCAAAAGGTTACACGAGACTTCGAGGGTATTACCAAGGCTAGTCAAGAGTCTAACTACCCTCCTATCAAAACCGAGAGTGGCACCCCTTACTGGGTAACCACTTCATCCCTAGAATCCATCCATAGCTTAAAAACATAAGCATTATTTCCAAACTCAACACTTGGCATAGACATTCCCAAATCCAAACAAGTCATGTATAAATGGACTGATTCTCCAATAGGACTTTGAGACAAAAATGGGATTCTCTATTACGCTAGTACTTAAGGTGCAGAGACTCAACTATCGAAGCAGACTTAAATGATACGAGGATCAAAACAAAATCTTGGCGGGATGATAGAAAAGAATAACCAGATCTTCAACAAGGATGTTATCCCCCAACTCAGGTACTCTAGTGAGGGAATACAATTATCTTCACGATGATCTTGTCCTTGTCCCACAAGACTTAACTATCCGTCCCGTTTCACCATACCAAAGATACTTTTTCGTTATGGGTTGAGCCATACCAACAAGTTGCTCATCCTTAAGCTCGTATCCTTTATCCTCTTTCTCACGATCCTTTCTTATAACGCGGCCACTGGTCTCTCGAGAACCACCTCCATCGCATGGAAAGCACTTCCGTAGATAGAAAAGACTAGTCGCAGTTAAAACCACTGTGACTACAGATGGAGGAAAGAAAGGAAAAGAGATTCAATTAAGGAAACAAGGATAGTGCTAATGGCCTTTGGGGAATAGCCTTTTTCTTTTAAAAGAAATTTTCTTAAAAAAAATGCTTCTTTGTAAACGATTTTCAAATAGTTTTTAGAAGGTCTTTAAAAACTTTTGCCCAGTCTGGTAACCTTCTGCTCTGATACCAAATGTAACACCCCGCCTCCGCTAGGGTCACTCGCAAAGGAATGCACTAGCTTTAGAGGGGCATTATTGGTAAACATGCACAGAAATATCACAAGACAGAACATATAAAACAGCGGAAGTAAAATTGAACTTTCATAAACATTAATAATTAAGGTCTAAAGCCTTTTACATCAGAGTACATCAAAACCTGTCTTGCAATAGTAAAGAAGCATAAAGACTTTTTCCAAAATTATTCCCCAAGTAAAACAGTAAAGTAGCCATAGCCAAGAAAAGTCCAAGCCATCCATGATGACCTTCAAGCAGAAGAAGTCCGAACTAAACCACAGTATTTCCTCCCTGTAACCTGGGGGGGAAACGGAAGAAAAGAGGCGAAACAAAACGGGTCAGTCAAAAAGACTGAGTAAGCCCTATCTACTATTAGTATAAAAACTAGTAAAGTTAACTGACATGAGAAACTGAGATGAACATAAGCATGATAACAAGATAGATAAGCTAAATCAAAATAATAGGATGGACTACTGAACTCAGATAAACTAAGATGTCATGATAAATTACGATGTCAAGACAAAACAAGGTATCACATCGTCAGGTTCCTATCAAGTATAATATCCTAAGATATCTATCACGTATAACGTCCCATGGTATCTATCCTGTATATCTGCTCTGCACCTACCGTACTAGTATCCCAACTGTATTACGTGTTATCCGTGAATGATCCTTACTCAAAAGTCGTGTAATGGTCCCTGTCAATCTAATATGCCGCATATATAGGTTACCCAACTCATATGTTTCTTTCCATGTATAAGTTCAGTTCTTTGCCGTAGGCTGTACGGGCTTTCCCATGTAAACGGTTTATCCTTGAAGTTGTTTTGGACTGCAACCCTTGATCTAGTTGTGTTTCCTTACCATGAACTATCGCGCGTCCACTTAGGATTTATGCCACCTAGGACCGCTAGGGATTATGCTACCTAATGAATGTTTCCGTGTCTCGGTTTGGGTTTTGGCCACCTAGGACCACTAGGGATTACGCCACCCGTCAACCGCGCCCTTGATCCCACGTATGTATCGTGAATCGTTTTCCATGTCTAGATGCACATGTTCCCCAATGTGCCATCCGAGTTCCATGCCAGGGCAAATCAAGAAATACGGAACTCGGTCGGGAGCTTTAAATCGTCTGCCGATGCAGATATCAAGGTCTGTTTTTGTACCCGTGGCTATGGTCCCACGTGACCCCTCCCTCAACTACTGAAAGGCAATCCAAGAAAAATCATGTATAAGAACCACTCCACGGCCCCACTATAGCCCACTTTCCTACGGGCCAACCTCACCCATGACTCGATAGCAAGTACATGGTCTGTTGGGGGTTCCCTGCCTTTCCGCACGTACACGATTGACTAAAGATGGTAGGTAGTCGGCGATGCGCTATCCAGGGCAAAAACAAGAATCGTCGACTCCACGCTAATCCATCCCAGTCTTTAGGTTGCTCGCATAGCAACCAAGGCATACTCTTGGTCCTTCTAACGCAGACCTTAACCTCTCATGGGCCTAGTACAATTACCTGGCAGCCCACAGAGGGATCCCAAGAATATCCTCACGTCCCCCGAAGCTTCCACTTCGGCACCCAGTGCGCTGGAGCTTTTATCCAAGTCAGATAACTTGCTCCCCCTCGTATACTAGGCGATGACCTACCGTATCAGGTTACTCATCGTTTTGAGAATTAGTCCTATGTCCTTAGCTAAGAATTATTACTTAGTTACCCTTAACTAAGGTTTACCACTTAGCTTCCTTTCCCGTTATCCTTGATTAACCACGGTTTTCTACCTAGTTCTTCTAGCTAGGGTTTGTCTATTGGGTTAAGTGTTATCATTCAAGTCCATGACTTAACCCGCCCACGAATCACGTCAAAGATTGGCTAAGTATTTAAGTTCAAGACTTAGTCCCACAAGTTGGTTAAGTGTACCCAGAGGCTCATGACTTAACCTTATCAAGTCAAATTGGTCAAGTACTAGCTTACTTTAATCCTATCGGATTATCTTGCTAGATCGATTAAGCATACATTATCTTAATCCCATCAAATTATCGAGTCGGATTGGTTAAGTATAGGTTGGCTTAACCCCATCCTCTAATCGTACTATAATGGTTAAGTATATTCTAAAAAGGTCTTGTGACTTAACCTTATCAGGTCTGCGTATTAGATTGGTTAAGTGTAAGTTACTTAACCCCATCAAATCATCATGTATAATTGGTTAAGTATAAGTTGCTTAACCCCATTAAATTATCACGTTAAGTTGGTTAAGTATTGGTTACTTAACCTCATGGAATTACCGAGTTTAAATTGGTTAAGTATTTAACTTAACCCCATCGAATTACCGTGTTTAGATTAGTTAAGTGTGGATTACTTAACCCCATCTAATTACCGTGTCGGATTAGTTAAGTGTAAATTACTTAACCCCATCCCCTAATCATCTTGTATGGTTAAGTGTCATTAAGAAAACTTACTTAACCTTGCCAAATTATCATGTTGGATTGATTAAGTGTTGGTTAACTTAATCCCCGTCCACCAGTCGTATAAAAATGGTTAAGCGTCATTAGGCAAATCAAATCACTTAACCTACCCAACCTTGTCATGTTTTGTTAAGTATCATTAGCCTAACCAATTTACTTAACCCATTTACCCATGTCATATTTGGTTAAGAGTCATTAATCAAATTAACTTAACCCTATCATGTGGCATTAATTACTTAATGCACCCCAACCTCTCACATTAGACTTTGTTGTGGTTACTAGTTAAGCCGGTCGGTTCCGGGTAGCTTTACACCACAACTTGGTCTAACCTCGGGTTCAAGCACAACATGACCAACTTCTCACATTGGGTCTTATTGTTTGCAACTACTAGTTAGGCCGGTCGGTTCCGGGTAGTTTTACATTGCAAACTCAACCCAACCTCGAGTTGGCCACTTTCATGTTTAGTCTAGTGTCATGTTCATAGTCAAGTTTTCAAGCAATTGGGTAGACCTAACTAAATAGGTAAATTCCCAATGGGTAGACCTAACTTAATAGGTAAATTCCCAAGCTTATGTTTTTATGCATACTTACATGTCAACTTCCATGTTATATTTCAAGTCATGTTTTTCAAGTATAAACACATGTCATATTTAACGTTACACGTTGTCATGTTTATACCCATTTACCCAAATCATGTTCATATCATTATGTTTTCCCATAATGTGACCCCAACGCTTTTTAAACTCGCATATACGTTCACAACAACGTAATGGATTAAAAGAAGAGACTTGGCAAAGGCATGACAAAAATGGATATTAAGCCACAAGTTAATCATGGTGGCAAATGAGGCACAAATGTGTTCATTAGCTTGCATGTTACATTCTTAAGCCTCAAAAACATGCATAAATCCAAACTTGGCACATAAGCGAATCATGGTGACAAAAGACATGGAATGATGACTAGAAACTCGCATATATCATCATATAAGGGTTATGACTTCATATGCAAGTTGACAAAAAAGGGTATGAAGGTTCTCATGTTGCATAATGCAACATTTCAACATAAAGGTTGTAGCTTTTAGCTCATAAGATCAAGATAATGACTTCATAAACTTGCATGACATGATAGCATGTATCATTCTCAATGATCAAACCCAAACTTGCAACATGAACATTTAACTTCATAGTTAATATCTAAGAGTAGGAAAAGGGCTTACATTGCTTTGAAGGCCTAAATTGATTAAACTAAAGCTTGTGAGGAAGCCTATGCATGCCATCACCCAAAAACCCAAAGATGGATGCCCCAAATCAACAAAAACACCATCTTTATGAACAAAGATCAAAGCTTTTGCCTTGAAATCAACTTGAGAGGCTCTCATACTAGCATAGGGACTCTCTAACACTCTCATGATCATGAAACCTTTCATAGAAATGAAGTGGAGGCTAGGATAGTTTAGTGGAGGCCATGAGAGTAGAAATTTTGCCATAGTTTAGTTGCATGAATGAATAATGAGGATTTAGGATAGGTTAGGATCTTATTTATAGATTAAGCAAGTGTTTTAGGCCATAGGATTAAACCTAGATTCAATCCAAACCATCAAAGCATGTCTTGGGGAAGAAGTCAAGTGTAGGAACCATCTAGGGCCTTTAGATTAAAGATGAACCATGAGAACCATCCAAATGCAAAATCTGCATTTGAGCGAATCGGCCCACGGGTTGACAGCCAAACACCCTGGATTAACCCCTAGTCGACCCAGCGAGCTCGGGTCGACCTCAAAAATCGGCCGGTTCGGTTATTCCCCTCTCCCAATTCGCTGTTTTGAACATTTTTGCATATTTATTTATTTAATTTTCAATTATATATATATACATATATCAATATATATATATTTTTCTGCGCAACCCATTTCACTTAATTAAGTATACTTTAATTTGGGAATTTTTCGTGAAACTTCGCGAGGCCATATCTTGGTCATACGGACTCCGATTTTCGAAAACTCGGACTCTATTTCGCGTATTTTTCCAAGACGACGCAATGGCATAGCCCGTTTCACTTGATTCAGAATTTAAAATTAAATTCTGCCTTGATTCTCGTCTTTAATCATGTTATCGAAATACGGGTTGTTACAACATTACTTAATGTCCAATTGAGTTCAATCTATTTCAGTTTACATGTTCTCTAGTTACATGTTAAGACTATATCCCCAATTTACAATCTAATCTGAATACAATACTTAATCAGTTTCAATATGCCTAAAAATCCCTTTTTATTCAATTTCAACATTATTCCAATTCAGTGCACAAATAACGATAAAGGCCTAGGCTCTTTTCAGGCCGAGGCTCGGCATTAAAAGAAAAAGGGAAATGGTCTAGAATACTCGTAAAGCCTAGACTCAAAATAAACAAAAGCATATAAAGTAGGCATAAGCATGACTGTAAATAAGCTATAACAAAGAAGGGGATAAGAAGAAGGAGAATTACTAATAAACAATAAATAAATGAAAAGAAATAGACATAGTCGGTAAATAAACTGTAGTAACTTATAGAAAAACTAAACATATAAATACTATAAATAACTATAAACATAAAATTTGCAAATTAAAACTACTTAACTGTCTAAACATTCTTATGCAAATAACTAGTCTAAAAATACATAAAACTCACAGATCTGATGGACAAAGCATCCCCGTGGCCTTCTTAAATTTAGCAGAACCTCTGCCTCTAGAAGTTTTTATAAAAATAAGTATTAAAAACTAAAGAACTTATTCACCCCTTAAAAAATTAATTATTTGACCCTTCCTCATTTTGAGGATGGGCCTGAGGAAGAAGAAGAGAGAATGCATGTGAAGAAATGAGAGAGGCTCTAGTAGTTTACTTATAGTGTCTACTGGATGCCCTCAGCCGTTCAAATCTAAGATTAGATCTGGTCCAGCCTTGTCATCGAATCAATAAGAAAGTGCCATGTCAGCCCTTGGTTTGAAATAAACCAGTAAAACAATGCCAACTCAGCAAAACAATGTTGTAAAAATAATAAACGTATTCTGCCTTGCGTATCAGGCAAGGCACACAATTTCCTTCCCTTGGGTCGACCCACCCGCTTAATAGGGTCGACACAGAAGTCGACCCAGATGAGCTGGGTCGCCCAATGACCGTTGGTTCCCTATATTAATTTATTTTAATTTCTGAATTCTTATTTAATTCATAACTAATTCATTTTAACTTTTATTTTGGCAAACCAAGTGTCTATTTTAATTAGAAAATTATAACAGACTCAATGGTGCTAGTCTTGTTGTCTAATTCTGATTATTATTCAGATTAATATTTATTTTATCAATCTTTTATATTTAATTATTGTTTATTAAAATTTGGAGTGTTACATGCTCCCCTCCTTAAAGGATTTCGTCCCCAAAATCTTTAAGGCCAGAAGAAAGTCATAAATGTTATCAACCATTGTCTACACCAATCTACTTAACCATCAACCACTAGAATCCATTGTCCTTAGATTTTATAATGCTTTTCAAGAACATATGAAAGGTGTTGTGTATATGTCCCTAAGCTAATGCAAAAATCAGGCGGTCTACTGATTCAGTTGACCTACTTAATGCAATTTATGTATGTGCCATGCATCCAATATGTATGTAAAAGAACCCTAATGATACATATAAAACTCTATATGCATGCAACAACCATTCATCAAAATACAACATCCAAGTGATGATTAAACTATTTTTCATCCATATAAAATAAAAATAATGGACACACATCCATATGCAATTATGTAAGTGTCCTAGTTCAACCGATCTCTAACTAGTGCCTAGTGTGTGTATATGCATCCACAGCATCCACTAGCAAGCACTTGCATTCACGTGAATCCATTCAATCATAATATGTTCTATTAACATGTTTTAAACCATTTCCTACAATTCGTAGGCTTCTACCTAAGACTTATGTTTCAAACGATAGGTAAATAGACACAAATTCAAAGCTTAGGAAAGGAATAAGTGCGTACCCCCAAAGAGAAATGGAAAAGAAGCGTGAATCCTCACCTTTTGTTCCTAAGTTATGCCGTCTTTGCCTTCTCTCTATTGAATCTTAACAATCTCGGTCTTTTTATTCTGTAGCTTCTTTACCTCAGATCCTAGTATTCGCGTAAGAACTCTCCTTACTAATTCCTCTCTCTACCTCGATATCCTTTAGAGTACTCGGCTCTACCACGACCACGGAATCACGTAAGAACTTTCGCAAGTGTGAAACATGGAATACATCATGAACTACTGCCAATCTCTCTGGTAGTCTAACTCTATAGACATTTGACCTATCCTCTCTACTATAGGGATAGGCTCTACGAACCTCGGTGCCAACTTCCCTACTAAGCCGAACCAAATAATGCTTGTAACGACTGAAAAAATTCCGATCCTGATTATCGATGATAATACATATCCTGTATCACACATCGACTAATCAACCATCATAAATTAACAGATCGTTAATAGAAAGAAGTTAGAGCGTGAGAAATAGAAAGAAAGAAATTTAGAATAGAAGAAAGAGAAGAAATGAACACAACAAAATCAGAGTATAACGAATCTCACAGAGGAATTGAATAAACTATATTATATAACATCTTGAAATACAAAACTGTATTTATACTTACACACATCATCAGAGTACAACTATATACAACATAGCAAAAATAACTCTATATATCGAATGTTAAAGTCTTCTGCTCCGAGCTCCTTCAAGTAAATCCATAAAATCCTGAAACCACTTGACTGCCCGTACAAATTTGGGCACCCAAGATTTTAAGGAAAACATAGAAAAATAAACTCTAGGTCAGTCATGGGACCAGTGTGAGTAAATGATTTTAAATAGCTTGATTTAATGTTCAAAAATCCTTTCGAAATAAATGATAATCGTAAGACCAATCCACATGTACATACGGATGGTTTTTACCTTATGATAACCCAAAACAATTTGAAATCATATATATCATCTGATAGTATAATAATGTCTAAATACAAATAAATAGCAATCTAGTGGAACGCTTGCATCTCACGCTCCACATATATAGTATACAATCAAAACCGCGGCACTTATTGGAGATTTGATTCTGACTATGACAAGGTATGGAACTACCTACCGATAGTGTATCTCTAGAGGCGAATACACTGGGTTCAACAATAACGTCTTGCAACCTGGCCCACACATGACCGACCACTCATTTTGCTTGAGTGTATCGAATGTATATCACCAACGGTTGGGATCAGCAACTGTTTCCCGAAAAGGGACAGCATCGAACAGATTAAAGAAGCAAAGTGGAGTTTCTCTAGATAGGTGATTATACTCCTTAATGCGAGCGACCCACATAGCCATGCTGCCTGCTCAATTTTTTTCATTTCGCAGTTGATGAGGCTTCAGGTTAGAATTCATCTTTAGAATATCTGGTCATCATTCACTTTGAATGCCACATTATTAGATCCATCAAATCACTAATTGACTTCCACAAATATACTCTGGATGTAAAAGAAGTGCCTTTCTTTGCCATCAACTTGGTGTATTTGCAAAAATCAACGTACGTGATTTTTAGGCAATACTCTGTCAGACATTCGTCCGTACAAGTCATCCAGGAACAGGATGAAATGAAGGTACTCTCCTACTGCATCCAATATAGGTATCACCCCATGGATCAGAAGCGAGTAGTTCTTGCAATCTGAAGATTTCAATTACGACAGAATCACTATCAAAATATCTTCAGGAGCGACCCAGAGAAATTTATCAAGTAGTTCTTTCTCTTATGAAGATCTACGGTCTTCACTCTCACCATCTATAAGTATATCTGCAAGTTTGTTTATGATCATAAAGCCAGTTCGAAGTGGTTTTGGATCAAGTTCCCATCCCGGTCTCTTCGGACTAACACGTAGGGGATATTTATTTGATAGTCGGTGTTTTAACAATCAAAATTAAACAATGTGGATAAATAAAACAAATTACTTAAATTTATTTCAGAACATGAGTAATTTTCATAATATGTCAATTTTATTAAATTAACTTTATAAAAATTAAATCATGATTCGGAACAGGAGATAATAACAATAAAACATGTCAATGTTTTATTCAAGCTAATTTAGATTTAATTGATCATTCGAAAATAAATAACGAACATCCAGCACAGAATTAACAATCAACAATGATTTTAATATTTTTATTTCAAACTAATAATAGTTTGAAATACGTGATCTCGAGTAATAACCAATTTCGCATCATACTTATTCCGAATCCTTTGGAAATAAATACGTTGATTTTAAACATTTATTTCATTTCCAATAGGTTTTATATATGTAAATATTGGAAGTTTGAACTTAATTTTACACAACGATCTATTTATGTAATTATGAAATAGTTCAATAACTTACGTTACTTCCCTCTTATTATACACACACACACATTTCTACTTTCGTTAAAATTAATGTAAATTTGATTAAATTAACAACATACATTTCTCAGACTCATTACAGTCAAATTATTCATGCATATATCTTTTATTTAGTTTACTTGACCTTTGCATCCAAATTAATTTACTTGTACGAATCATTCATCCGAGTTCATAACAGTGAGAAATATAGTCTATTTAATTTCAATAAAACGTGTTAATGGTTTATTTTAAGGGTTTAAATTTAATTGGACATTACTCAACATAACAGATAATCAACAATACTTATCATAGTCTATTAACGACGATTTGATAGTTCAAACTAAATACAATTTGAAATATTTTGGTCATCGTAAGCGTAACATATTTCGAACATAAATTTTGTTTAAACTTACACAACTTTGTTTTAAAACTATATATATAAATTGTTTAAAATAAAAGAAACTTAGAACTTAACTAGAACATAGTTCCCTGCTTCCCATCATAGTCCATGAATCCAAATTATTCTCTACTTCATGTATACTTCAACTTTTCCCCTTTAGTTTGTAAGTTTTGTGTTTTTATTTCAAAGAATTTAAAACAATTATTTTCTTTCATTTCATTGAGGCCCAAGTCGGCCAAACATAGCCCAACCCATGCTCAATCATCCCCTCGTTCTCTCTTGCAAATAAAATATGGCAGTCAGTCCGTTCACTCTCCCTTCCCTGCGCTTTTCTAATTCCGTTGCCATGCCTGGTATATGAAGAAAACCATGGAATACACCGTTCTAGCAACTCAAAACGTGGGTTAACACAATCTGATCCCCTTCCCTTCCAGTTTCTTCTCTCCCCTTCCTCTTGCTGTCCTTCGTAAATGGATAGGAGGTCTGGGGGTTGTTTTGTACATGAGGCTTAGGCAGGTTGAAGGTGAATAAGAAGGGGTGTAGTTATGTTGATGGGCTTGAATATGCAACTCAGTATGAAACGAATGCAACAAGTGAAGTTGAGGCATGCAACAAGGAAAGTATGAAACAAAAATTGGTGACAGGGACGTACAAAAACAAATGTTGCTGCAAATGAAAAGTTCTGCAATTCACATTAAAGCGTGGAGCTTTGTTAGAAAACAACTGTTGTTTCGAATTAAAGTAAATACACAAGTTGGAGCTGTTATTTTCCCTTTAACTAATCAAGAGCAGGAAGGAATCGATGGAAACATGACTACTACTATGAAAAATTGACAGAACAGTTGCTGGAAACATTTTCATTAAAACAAATCCCAAAACTGAAACAAAAATAGTTGCACTTAGGTTAAAATTGAAATGCTAAGAGCAAAGGCAATAGAAAAAGAAGACGATGCAATGTGGTTCTTAAACGGTAACCAAGGTAATAAAACAAGACGATGCAATGCTAAGAGCAAAGGCAATAGAAAAAGAAGACGAATCATTTATCCGAGTTCCGAACAGTGAGCAATATAGTCTATTTAATTTCAATAAAACATGTTAACGGTTTATTTTAATGGTTTAGTTTTAATTGTACATTACTCAACATAACAGATAATCAACAATGCTTATCATAATCTATTAATGACAATTTGATAGTTCAAACTAAATACAATTTGAAATATTTTGGTCATGGTAATGCCGACATCTTTCGAACATAAATTTTGTTTAAACTTATACAACTTTGTTATAAACTATATATATATAAATTGTTTAAAATAAAAGAAACTTAGAACCTAACTAGAACATAGTTCCCTGCTTCCCATGATAGTCCATGAATCCAAATTATTCGCTACTTCCTGTATACTTCAACTTTTCCCCTTTAGTTTGTATTTTTTTGTGTTTTTATTTCAAAGAATTTAAAACAATTATTTTCTTTCATTTCATTGAGGCCCATGTCAGCCCAACATAGCCCAACCCATGCTCAATCATCCCCTTGTTCTCTGTTGCAAATAAAACATGGATCGTCTGTTCGTTCACTCACTTTTCCATGCGCTTTTTTAATTTAGTTACCATGCCTGGTAAATGAAGAAAACCATGGAATACATTGTTCTAGCAACTCAAAACGTGGGTCAACACAATCTAATCCCCTTCCCTTCCGATTGCTTCTCTCTCCTTCCGCCTGCTGTCCTTCGTAAATGGAGAGGAGGTCTGGGGATTGTTTCGTACGTGAGGCTTAGGCAGGTTGAAGGTGAATAAGAAGGGGTGTAGTTATGTTGATGGGCTTGAATATCCAACTCAGTATGAAACGAATGCAACAAGTGAAGTTGAGGCATGCAAAAAGGAAAGTAAGAAACAAAAATTGGTGATAGGGATGTACAAAAACAAATGTTGCTGCAAATGAAAAGTTCTGCAATTCACATTAAAGCTCGGAGCTTTGTTAGAAAATAGCTGTTGTTTCCAATTAATGTAAATACACAAGTTGGAGCTGTTATTTTCCCTTCAACTGATCAAGAGCTGGAAGGAATCGATGGAAACATGACTACTACTATGAAAAATTGACAGAACAGTTGCTAAAAACATTTTCATTAAAACAAAGCCCAAAACTGAAACAAAAATAGTTGCATTGGTGAACTAGGTTAAAATCGAAATGCTAAAAGCAGAAGCAATAGAAACAGAAGACGATGCAATGTGGTTCTTAAACGGTAACCAAGGTAACAAAATAAGACGATGCAATGTTCCTGTGCCTTGTGCACATGCACGTCCACCAGACCGATCACCTCTCACTGCTTCCCTCACCGCAAGTGCCATTTCCATACCCGAACCCGGCTCCACCGCCAGAAATGCCAACATCTCGCCTGTTTTATCAACTGCATGTGTACCCTTCACTAAGCCTTGCATAACTAAGGATCCTGATACCATACCTTCTCCACTCTCGTGCATACACTGTAACAAGCCCCAAATCTCTTCTCCTGTTCTTTAACTACCCCAGAAATACTAAGGCCATCTGAAGAGAATAATTTGAAGCTACCCCGGGAAGGCTAGACGTGCTATCGACTCTCAGTACTATACCATATCGTTTGCAACCCATCACATTACGGTAAGTATGCGCAGCCGTGGACTACTGCAGTACGTGTGGAGAAATGTGAACATAGTTGATGCCCTTCACTAGTTGTTTTAGTGAGCTTAATTGTATGTTTTGATTGCTACTGTGGTGGTGTAGCCCATAAAACATCCATTATTTAATTTGTGTTTTTGTATATATATAAAATGTTAAACCATCAATCATACCTTAGTTTAAATATGCTTTCATTAAATAGTTTATTGAACTTCACATTATTAATTTGTTTTTCTTTTCAATATATTTATCAGGAAAGGCATACTCTGCTCATCCTTTGCTTCCTACTCATTCTATCTAGTTTTTATATCAACATTTAGTTCTCAGCAAATCTTAAAACATTACTGTTTTCTTTTCTTTTCCTTATGCATTCATAAGTAGTACATATGTATGTTGTGTTATATAATCAACACGGTACAGTTTAAATGTGAAAATAGGGGTTTTTACCCACCTTAAAAATGTGTACAGCCTTTTGCTATGTTCCCAGGTTATTCAACCCACTCAATCTTACTTTATCGATTTCAGAGATCAACATAAATGTTAAATCAAATGTGTTGAACTCATATCAGTGCACATATCGTTTAAATTCACCATAATTAGATTTAGGATGGCACGGATAAATTAAGTTATTTACTTGCTACATTATATGTTTACTGCTGCTTTGAATTTCCTAATTTCTTTCAATACGATGGAACATAATGGCATGCATATACAAGATTCAAATCAAATAAACAGTACAGAAGTTTTAAAGTACTTACTCACAAAATAAATTTACTGCTGCTAACATTTTGTTTTTTAGTTTAATCTTAAGCTAACTACTCTTAGCCACTTTATTAATTGAAATTAATATAATGGAAACATACAAGCATGCATACACAAGATTTAAATATAAAAATAGTATAGAAACTTTAAAGTGTTTACTCACTAGATTTTCTCCACTGCTTTGTTTCTCAGGTTCTTGCTCTAAGGTCCTTGGCCATTAGTAGTTCTAGGTTTTGTTCTCTGTTTACAATTCAAGCTCCAGGTTTGTGCTCACTAGTTTGCTATTTAATTGCCAGGTTTTGCTCAATGATTCTCTCTCTCCTTAAGGCTTTCCTTTCAGTAAAATTCACACCACTGTCTTGCCATTTTTTCCACGGTTATAGTTCAAAGTTTATTTGATTTCCAGGAATAACTTAGTGTGTGTGGGGGGGGGGTTCAATATGTATTTATAGGTGCACAAAGGTAGGCTTATATCTGGTAGGTGTTAAGCTGGGTAGAAGGGATACAGGGTACATGTGCTGTGGCACTGAAGAGGTGATATGTGATGTTATGTTGCAGAAGTTTTCTATGATTGAAAGGGAGTGTTATGCATGGTCATTTCCATTGACTTATTCCAGGTTAGGTAGTGTATGGTCGAAACTCAAAACACATGTAGATAGTACCTAATTGTATACATGCCATGTGTTGGAATAGCTCTAGAACTAGGCTTTTCAGATAGGAATTTGTAGGCTGTCACAAGGTCTTGATGTGAATGGGTATGTTGTAGAAGGTGAGGTGTAGTTTTGCAACATCATGAAAGTGATATTGATATAACAATATAATTAAATGCTTACAAATCTTACTCCTTAAGCAAAAACTAAGATCTTGCTGCACATGTACAAACTTATATTTTCACAGGCTAGGCTGTTGATGGGATACTATATGCTGGAAGCTATGAAATGGATGGATGATGTGTGTGCAAATTCAATTTTTGTTCCCAAACAAATTTGGCCATGCTATTACTACAACATCATTGACATGTGTATTGTCTTATGTCCTTAGTCTTCCAAGCAAACAACCAATCCAAGTCCATGATCTAGCTTTGCAGTCCCATACATGTGTATGTACTATATCAAATCTTATAGCATCAAAGCAATTCAGCTTACAAATGTGACGATCTATTCTTTTCTATTATAGATAAATGCATATACTTTCTCTCACTTACGGCTATACCTTCTCATCATATAATTGCATAGCTTTTTGTTTTAAATATTTAATATCCTCTTATGTATTTAATATGAAGTAAAAATGACATTTATTTTACATATGTCTTCATTGTTTCTTTAATTAACTCTTATGCTTACAAAAGTTAAAAACAAGTTTTAAATGTAACAAAGAAGGTTAAAACAATAAGCACTTGATTGTATATAAACAAGTTAATATGTATACATATGATATAATTATTCTAATTTAAATGAGCGTATCATTATCAATTTTCAATGAATATCTTACTTAAATAAATGTATTCTTATAAGTACTTAACACATATTAGATTTAAATGAATATATACTTTTGTTTTCCTTTATATGAAGTAGTTAAAATTTACTTATATAAACTCATATTGTTATTAAAGTACATATGAAGCCAATCTAATTTCCCTTTTATGTATACTTAGCTAATTAAATATTCACATGAGTTTAAATGCAAACCATAAATACAATAAATTGATAAAACATCAATTACTAGTTTATGCATACTTACATTGATAACAGAAATATAAACCATCAACAAATATATTTATTTGAAATTTTCTTGATATACCAGATATGTAAATCCTATTTAATATAATTAAATTGAATTACCATTATAATCTATAGATATTATAGATTATAAAATTAGTCTAAGTCCTAGGTCGTTACAATCTACCCCCCTTAAAAGAATTTAGTCCCCGAAATTGGCAAGTAACGAGGAGATTCCATTATAGGTAAAATCATAGACTTATATCAACACATACATGGGTCATCCCCAAATAATCATAGCAACCAAGGCATCCATAACACACAGGTTATCTACCCAAAATATCTTACTGCAATCAAATAGTTCAACTCACACATCATCAATTCGATATTTATCACAATCATTTCCATAACTAGAAATATATGTTATTATAGTTGGAAAACATTTTCATTTCATATGCACACATTATCATTCTTCCACATTCATCAGTTCCTAACCATAACCCGATAAGAAAATAATCCTCTAAGTATCAACCCCGTAGACCGAAATCAACATCAGATCAACACTCAAAAAATCATTTATCTTAACCAATCTCCAGTTAGGATCCAATTTCTAAACTCCGTATCTTAATTCGTTATCAACACAAATACCCCATTTTCCATTTAAGAAATTATCTTAGATTGCATTCTAAAAATAAATTCCCGATCTTATCTACTTCATTAATTTGAATCATACATGTTCAAACATATTTATTTGCTTCAAATTCTCCTTTTAAACTCAAATCCAATTTAATTCTATTCAACTTAACTTTACTATTTTAGTCTTATTCTAGTTTAATTCTCCAATTCCAGAATCCTAGTTCCAGGTTTTATTCTAAAACAGTTTGAAATCACTTACTTCTATTACAATTTAAATTCAAAATCCTTGAATTTATTCAAAGCATAATGTTTTTTTATCAAACGTTTTTCCTATTTTTCCTATTTGTACATTTCATTCTCTATACTAATTCAATTTTGTTCATCATATAACCATTTCAATTTTATAATCCGATACCAGATTATAATGGCAACCAACACAGCCAATAATAATAATTTCAGAAAATTATTTTTTATATCAAAATATACTTTTGAGTAAAATTGTTTCATTTACCTAACTTTCAAAAATAATACTGTGTCGAATTACTCTATTCAAGAGTTTAAAAACACTTATCGATACAGTTTTGACCATTATATCGACCAGAATTCATAAATCACTCGATAAACTAACCAACACAATATAAAAAGGTTTTTATATCAATTACCAAATACGTGCTCATATATATATATACACTCAAACTCAATCTAGGGTGTTACTAACCCCATCTTTGTCGAGTTACGCTACAGAGCCAAAGTTATTACTAAACCATTGCTCTGATACCAACTGTAACGACCGGAAAAATTTTGATCCTGATTATCGATATTAATACATATCCTGTATCACACATCGACTAATCAACCATCAAAAATTAACAGATCGTTAATAAAAAGAAGTTAGAGGGTGAGAAATAGAAAGAAAGAAAGATAGAATAGAAGAAAGAGAAGAACTGTACCCAACAAAATCAGAGTATAACGAATCTCACATCGGAATTGAACAAATTATATTATATAACATCTTGAAATACAAAACTGTATTTATACTTACACACATCATCAGAGTACAACTATATACAACACAGCGAAAATTAACTCTATATATCGAATGTTAAAGTCTCCTGCTCCAAACTCCTACAAGTAAATCTGTAAAATCCTGAAACCACTTGACTGCCCGTACAAATTTGGGCACCCAAGAGTTTAAGGAAAATATAGAAAAATAAACTCTGGGTCAGACATGGGACTGGTGTGAGTAAATTATTTTAAACAGCTTGATTTAATGTTCAAAAATCCTTTCGAAATAAATGATAATCGTAAGACTGATCCACACATAAATATGGATAGTTTTTACCTTACGATAACCCAAAACAATTTGAAATCATATATATCATCTGATATTATAATAATGTCTAAATACAAATAAATAGCAATCTAGTGGAACGCTTGCATCTCACGCTCCACATATATAGTATACAATCAAAACCGCGGCGCTTATTAGAGATTTGATTCCGACTATGACAAGGTATGGAACCACATGCCGATAGTGTATCTCTAGAGGTGAATAAACTGGGTTCAACAAGAACGTCTTGCAACCCGGCCCACACATGACCGACCACTCATTTCGCTTGAGCGTATCGAATGTATATCACCAATGGCTGGGATCAGCAACCGTTTCCCGAAAAGGGGTAGCATCGAATAGATTAAAGAAGCAAAGTGGAATTTCTCTAGATAGGTGATTATACACCCTAATGGGAGCAACCCACATAGTCATGCTGTGTGCCTGATTTTTGTCATTTCCCGGTTGATGAGGCTTGAGGTTAGAATTCACCTTTAGAATATCTGGTCATCATTCACTTTGAAAGCCACATTATCAGATCCATCAAATCACTAATTGATGTCCACAAATATACTCTGGATGTAAAAGAAGTGCCCTTCTTTGCCATCAACTTGGTGTATTTGCAAAAATCAACGTACGTGATTTTTAGGAAATAATCTGTTAGACATTCGTCCGTACAAGTCATCCAGGAACAGGATGAACCGAAGGTACTCTCCTACTGCATCTAATACAGTATCACCCCATGGATCAGTAGCGAGTAGTCCTTGTAATCTGGAGGTTTCAATTACGACGGAATCACTATCAAAATATCTTCAGAAGCGACCCAGAGAAATTTATCAAGTAGTTCTTCCGCTCATGAAAATCTACGGTCTTCACTCTCACCATTTATAAGTATATCTACAAGTTTGTTTATGATCGTAAAGCCAGTTCGAAGTTGTTTTGGATTTAGTTCCCATCTAGGTCTCTTCGAACTAACACGTAGGGGATATGTATTTGATAATCGGTGTTTTAACTATCAAAATTAAACAATGTGGATAAATAAAACAATTTACTTAAATTAATTTCAGAACATGAGTAATTTCCATAACATGTCCATTTTGTTAAATTAACTTTATAAAAATTAAATCATGATTCGGAACAGGAGATAATAAAAATAAAGCATGTCAATGTTTTATTCAAGCTAATTTAGATTTAATTGATCATTCGAAAATAAATAACGAACATCCAACACAGCATTAACAATCAACAACGATTTTAATGTTTTTATTTCAAACTAATAACAGTTTGAAATACGTGATCCGAGTAACAACCAATTTCACATCATACTTATTCCGAATCCTTTGGAAATAAATACATTGATTTTAAACATTTATTTCGTTTCTAATAGGTTGTATATATGTAAATATTGGAAGTTTGAACTTAAGTTTACACAATGATCTATATATGTAATTATGAAATAGTTCGTCAACTTATGTTACTTCCTTCATATTATTATATATATATACACACATGCACAAACACACACACACACTTCTACTTCCATTAAAATTAATATAAATTGGATTAAATTAACAATATCCATTTCTTAGACTCATTACAGTCAAATTATTCACGCATATATCTTTCATTTAGTTTACCTGACCTTTGCATCCAAATTAATTTACTTGTACGAATCATTTATCCGAGTTCCGAACAGTGAGCAATATAGTCTATTTAATTTCAATAAAACATGTTAACGGTTTATTTTAATGGTTTAGTTTTAATTGGACATTACTCAACATAACAGATAATCAACAATGCTTATCATAATCTATTAATGACAATTTGATAGTTCAAACTAAATACAATTTGAAATATTTTGGTCATGGTAACGCCGACATCTTTCGAACATAAATTTTGTTTAAACTTATACAACTTTGTTATAAACTATATATATAAATTGTTTAAAATAAAAGAAACTTAGAACCTAACTAGAACATAGTTCCCTGCTTCCCATGATAGTCCATGAATCCAAATTATTCGCTACTTCCTGTATACTTCAACTTTTCCCCTTTAGTTTGTATTTTTTTGTGTTTTTATTTCAAAGAATTTAAAACAATTATTTTCTTTCATTTCATTGAGGCCCATGTCAGCCCAACATAGCCCAACCCATGCTCAATCATCCCCTCGTTCTCTGTTGCAAATAAAACATGGATCGTCAGTTCGTTCACTCACTTTTCCATGCGCTTTTTTAATTTAGTTGCCATGCCTGGTAAATGAAGAAAACCATGGAATACACTGTTCTAGCAACTCAAAACGTGGGTCAAAACAATCTAATCCCCTTCCCTTCCGATTGCTTCTCTCTCCTTCCTCCTGCTGTCCTTCGTAAATGGAGAGGAGGTCTGGGGATTGTTTCGTACGTGAGGCTTAGGCAGGTTGAAGGTGAATAAGAAGGGGTGTAGTTATGTTGATGGGCTTGAATATGCAACTCAGTATGAAACGAATGCAACAAGTGAAGTTGAGGCATGCAAAAAGGAAAGTACGAAACAAAAATTGGTGACAGGGATGTACAAAAACAAATGTTGCTGCAAATGAAAAGTTCTGCAATTCACATTAAAGCTTGGAGCTTTGTTAGAAAATAGCTGTTGTTTCCAATTAATGTAAATACACAAGTTGGAGCTGTTATTTTCCCTTCAACTGATCAAGAGCTGGAAGGAATCGATGGAAACATGACTACTACTATGAAAAATTGACAGAACAGTTGCTAAAAACATTTTCGTTAAAACAAAGCCCAAAACTGAAACAAAAATAGTTGCATTGGTGAACTGGGTTAAAATCGAAATGCTAAAAGCAGAAGCAATAGAAACAGAAGACGATGCAATGTGGTTCTTAAACGGTAACCAAGGTAACAAAATAAGACGATGCAATGTTCCTGTGCCTTGTGCACATGCACGTCCACCAGACCGATCACCTCTCACTGCTTCCCTCACCGCAAGTGCCATTTCCACACCTGAACCCGGCTCCACCGCCAGAAATGCCAACATCTCACCTATTTTATCAACTGCATGTGTACCCTTCACTAAGCCTTGCATAACTAAGGATCCTGATACCTTACCTTCTCCACTCTCGTGCATACACTGTAACAAGCCCCAGTTCTCTTCTCCTGTTCTTTAACTACACCGGAAATATTAAGGCCATCTTAAGAGAGTAATTTGAAGCTACCCTGGGAAGGCTAGACGTGATATCGACTCTCAGTACTATACCATATCGCTTGCAACCAATCACATTACGGAAAGTATGCGCAGCCGTGGACTACTGCAGTACATATGGAGCAATTTGAACATAGTTTATGCCCTTCACTAGTTGTTTTAGTGAACTTAATTGTACTTTTTGATTGCTACTGAGGTGGTGTAGCAGAAAAAACATCCATTATTTAATTTGTTTTTTTGTGTATATATAAAATGTTAAACTATCAATCATACCTTAGTTTAAATATGCTTTCATTAAATTGTTTATTGACCTTCACATTATCAGTTTGTTTGTTTTTTCAATATATTTATCAGGAAAGGCATACTCTGCTCATCCTTTGCTTCCTACTCACTCTAGCTAAGTTTTTATATCAACATTTAGTTCTCTGCAAATCTTAAAACATTGTTGTTTTCTTTTATTTTTTCTTTTCCTTATGCGTTCATAAGTAGTACATATGTATATTGTGTTACATAATCAACATGGAATAGTTTAAATGTGAAACAGGGGTTTTTACCCACCTTAAAAATGTGTACAGCCTTTTGCTATGTTCCCAGGTTATTCAACCCACTCAATCTTACTTTATCGGTTTCAGAGATCAACATAAATGTTAAATCAAATGTGATGAACTCATTTCAGTGCACATATCGTTTAAATTCACCTTAATTAAATTTAAGATGGTGCGGATAAATTAAGTTATTTACTTGCTACATTATATGTTTACTGCTGCTTTGCATTTCCTAATTTCATTCAATAGGATGGAACATAACGGCATACATATACAAGATTTAAATCAAATAAACAGTACAGAAGTTTTAAAGTACTTACTCACAAAATAAATTTACTGCTGCTAACATTTTTTTTCCAGCTTAATCTTAAGCTAACTACCCTTAGCCACTTTATTAATTGAAATTAATATAATGGAAACATACAAGCATGCATACATAAGATTTAAATATAAAAATATTATAGAAACTTTAATGTGTTTACTCACTAGATTTTCTCCACTGCTTTGTTTCTCAGTTTTTTGCTCTAAGGTCCTCGGCCATTACTAGTTCTAGGCTTTGTTCTCTGTTTACAGTTCTAGTTCCAGATTTGTGCTCACTAGTTTGCTATCCAATTGCCAGGTTTTGCTCTACGATTCTTTCTCTCCTTAAGGCTTTTCTTTCAGTAAAACTCACTTCACTGTCTTGCCATTTTTTTTTTCACGGTTATAGTTCTAAGTTTATTTGATTTCCAGAAATAACTTAGTGTGTGTGTGTGGGTGTGTGTGGGGTTTCAATATGTATTTATAGGTGCATAAAGGTAGGCTTATATTAGGTAGGTGTTAAGCTGGGTAGAAGGGATACAGGGTACATGTGCTGTGGCACTGAAGAGGTGATATGTGATGCTATGTTACAGCAGTTTTCTATGATTGAAAGGGAGTGTTATGCATGGTCATTTCCATTGACTTCTTCCAGGTTAGGTAGTGTATTGCCGGAACTCAAAACACATGCAGAAAGAACCTAATTGTGTACATGTTGTGTGTCAGAATAGCTCTAGAACTAGGCTTTTCAGATAGGAATTTGTAAGCTGTCACAAGGTCTTGATGTGAATATGTATGCTGTAAAAGGCGAGGCGTAGTGTTGCAACATCATGAAAGTGATATTGGTATAACAATATAATTAAATGCTTACAAATCTTACTCCTTAAGCAAAAACTAAGATCTTGCTGCATGTGTACAAACTTATATTTTCAGAGGCTAGGCTGTTGATGGGATACTATATGCTGGAAGCTATGAAATGGATGGGTGATGTGTGTGAAATTCAATTTTTGTTCCCAAACAAATTTGGCCATGCTCTTACTGCAACATCATTGACATGTGTATTGTCCTATGTCCTTAGTCTTCCAAGAAAACAACCTATCCAAGTCCATGATCTAGGTTTGCAGTCCCATACATGTGTATGTACTATATCAAATCTTATAGCATCAAAGCAATTCATCTTACAAATGTGACGATCTATTCTTTTCTATTATAGATAAATGCATATACTCTCTCTCACTTACGGCTATACCTTCTCATCATATAATTGCATATCTTTTTGTTTTAAATATTCGAGATCCTCTTTTATATTTAATATGAAGTAAAAATGACATTTATTTGATGTATGTCTTCGTTGTTTCTTTAATTAACTCTTATGCGTAAAAAAGTTAAAAACAAGTTTTAAATGTAAAAAAGAAGGTTTAAACAGTAAGCACTTGATTGTATATAAACAAGTTGTATACATATGATATAATTATTCTAATTTAAATGAGCGTATCATTATCAATTTTCAATGAATATCTTGCTTAAATGAATGTATTCTTATAAGTACTTAACACATATTAGATTTAAATGAATATATACTTTTGTTTTCCTTTATATGAAGTAATTAAAATTTACTTATATAAACTCATATTGTTATTAAAGTACATATGAAGCAAATCTAATTTCCCTTTTATGTATACTTAGCTAATTAAATATTCACATGAGTTTAAATGCAAACCGTAAATACAATAAATTGATAAAACATCAATTACTTGTTTATGCACACCTACATTGATAACAGAAATACAAACCATCAACAAATATATTTATTTGAAACTTTCTTGATATACCAGATATGTAAATCCTATTTAATATAATTAAATTGAATTACCATTATAATCTATAGATATTATAGATTATAAAATTAGTCTAAAACTTGGGTCGTTACAATGCTCCTCAAAGGTGACACCTTAACAAAAACTATGTCTCCTACCTCAAACTCTAGGTCTGTCCTCCGCTGATATGCATATGACTTTTGTCTGTCCCGAGCTGCCTTCATCCGTCTATAAATAAAGTATATCTTCTCATAGGTCACTCTAACAATCTTAAGTCCAAGTAGAAGTCCGTCTGTGGACTATCACCAACATGTAGGTGATTTACAGGGTCATTCGTACAATGCCTCGAAGGGAGCTATACCAATACTCGTCTGATAGCTGTTATTATATGCAAACTCCACCAATGATAAATGCTCCTCCCAAGTCCCCCCGAAGTCTAGGATACACAGCCGTAATAAATCCTCAAGAATCCTATTAACCCTCTCTGTCTGTCCATCAGTCTCAGGGTGATAGGTGGTTCCAAGTCGTAGTTGTATGCCCGATGCCTCCTGTAGGCTCTTCCAAAACTCGCTAGTAAAGATGGGATCTCGATCGCTAACAATACTAGGGAGTACTCCATGAGGTCGGACGATCTCTCTAAGATACATTGATGCCAACCAAGTCGTCGTCCACTTACTTTTAACATAGACAAACTGAGTGCTCTTAGTCAACCTGTGGACTATAACCCAAATATTGGTGTTTCCCTTCCTCGATCTGGAAAACCCGTCTATGAAATCCATCGAGACATTCTCCTACTTCCACTATTGCACATTCAAGGACTGAACCAATCAACCAGGCTTCCTCTTCTAAGCTTTTACTCGCTGACAAGTCATACATCGAACCACATACACTACCGTGTTCTTCTTCATTCTTATCCAATGAAATGCCCTCCTCATATCTTTGAACATCTTATCACCGCCCGGATGGATTGTCATCCGAGAGTGATGAACCTCCTCTAAATCTAACCTAAACAAATCATAAACTCGAGGAACACACAATCTCCCATCACGATGTAGCCACCCTCTCTCATCCACATAATACCTAGCAAGGTGACTAGAGGTCGCTTTTCTACTGATTCGGTCTATGATATCCGCTAACTGTTGATCCTCGCGTTGACTAGATACAATGCGCTCGAGAGAAGGTCGCACCTCCAACAATGCCAATAATCCTGGTGCAAAATCCGTAGATGGTCAGAAATTAAACTATGATATGAACTCCAAGCTCTACCACTCTACGAAAAATGGACTCAAGTCATTCTTTGCCTACTCAATGTGTCTGCTACTACATTTCCCTTCCCCATGGTGTATGTTATCTCGTAGTCAGAAGATGCAAGGAACTCCATCCAGCACTGTTGTCGCAAATTAACATCTTCTTAAAAGAACAAGTACTTGAGAGACTTATGATCTGTATAAAGCTCAAACCTATCACATAATGAATAATGTCTCCAAGACTTAAGCACAAACACTATCGTTGCTAGCTCCAAATCATGTGTAGGGAAGTTCTTCTCATGCATCCTCAACTGCCTACTCCCGTATCAGACAACCCTACCCTCCTGCATAAGCACTACAGCTAAAACCGTGTTGCAAGCATCCGTATATACGACGAACATCTTCATACCATCAGGAAGAGTCAATGCTAGAGTTGATGTAGGAGCCTTCTTCAATCTCAAGAATGCATCCTCGCAAAAACTAGGTTATTTTTCATAAAGCAGGTAAGTGGAATTGAGATCCACACAAAATCCTTAATGAACTTCCGATAGTATCCAGTCAAACCCAAAAAGCTCCTCACCTCTGTTGCACTCCTAGGGGATTTTCGATTCTGGACTACGACAATCTTAGAAGGGTCCACCGCTATACCATCACTAGAGACAACATGACCCAAGAACCTTACCTCCTTCCACCAAAAGTGGCACTTAGAAAATTTCGCCTTTAACTGATGTGCACGAAGAGTACGGAGGACCTCTCCCAAGTGTAAGGCATGCTCCTCCTCGCTCATCGAGAAAACTAAGATATCATCAATGAATACCACCACGAACTCATTCAGGTACTCCCTAAATACTCGGCTCATCAAATCCGCAAAATACGTCAGTGCATTGGTTAGCCCGAAAGGCATAACTAGCCACTCAAAGAATCCGTCGGGAGTCTTAAAAGCAGACTTATCTTTGCTGTCATCCGCCACCCTAAGCTGATGAAAACCTATAGCTAAATCCAACTGTTTGAAAACTAAAGCGCCCACTAACTGATAAAACAAGTCATCTATATGTGGGAGTGGGCATCTATTCTTCTTCATGAGCTTGTTCAACTCCCTGTAATCCACACATAGAATAGAGAGAGTCGTCCTCCTTAGTCACAAAGAAGACTGGTGCTCCCCACTCAAAAATGGTCTATCTAATAAACTCTTTCTCGAAAACTCACCCACCTGTATACTAAGCTCCCTCATATCTCTTTGAGCCATGTGGCGCACTGGTAACACAATAGGATTATCATTCTCCACAAAGTATATCTGAAAATATATCTCGTGCCTGAGAGGTAACCCTCTCACCTCCTCGAATACTTCCAGAAAGTCTCTAACTATGGGCAACAAACTGAAATGGACGACAGAAGCATCTAGGGAATCTATCTAAGAAACTGAGCATGACTGACCCTCGCGGGTCATAAGAAATCTTGAGAGTCCTACTGTGGTATGTCAAAAGCCTAACAACTCTCCTCTCATAGTCAAGGATGGAACCATACATAGCCAGTCAACCCAGCCCTAGAATAAGCCGTAACCCATAAAACCCAGTACATACGCGTCACACTCAAACTCGACACCAAGAATAGAAATCCTCAAACCCCTACACATCATAGATAGGCAAATCATACTTCCTATGGGGTTTGAGACAACTACTGGATAAGAAACTATAGAAGTGTCTAAGACTCTAAGTGGAGACTATCAACAATAGAACTGGATATGAAAGATTGAGAAGCACCGGAATCGAACAAGGTTCTAATGGGAAAGTCGAAAAGAGAAATCAAACCTTCTATAGTGACCTTCGTACCTCTGTCATGACTACTACCACCAGTTTGATCCGCCTCAAACGCATGAACTTATGCTCTGGATGCACTTGCCTCCTTTCCTTGTTTCTGAGGGCACTGCCTGCTGTAATGTCCCATCTGTCCACACAAAAAACAAGAACCCTTCTTAGTTTTCTTCTTACAATCTTTAATGAAGCGCCTCATCATACGACAGCCACGACACTACATTTCCTTCGAGATCTGTGCTATGTATGGCTTCTCTCCCTTTTTCACTACATCTTTCTTCGGCCACCACTTTTTCTTTCTAATACCTAGCTTGGCCGCTTCAGTCTTACCCTCTTGTTTACTCCCCTTTCCATCCTCATGCATAAGATTCATATCCACAAGCCTCTCAAAGGTAGCTCCCATTGGACTATGTGTCATTGCGAGTCCTCGGTGGGGTTGGTTCAGACCCCTCGCAAATCACAAAGCCTTCTTTTGCGCAGTATTAACCAGATCTATGACAAATTTCGCCAACTCATTGAAGTTATTCACATACTCCTTGACTGACATATTGCCCAATTCAGACTCAAGAACTTTTCCAACTGCATCCCTTCTTCTGCTTGCGATAAATTTTTTTATTGAACTTATCCTTGAACTCATCCCATGACTCTACGGCACGCTCAACCTCAGCCACTTCCCACTAATACAACGCCTCTCCTTTCTGTTGCCAAGAGGTCAACTGAATCCTCCTTCGGTCATCAAGCTCTAATAATACAAACACATTAGAAAAATCCTTATAGAGCTTAGATTAATTAATCGCCGGATTAGGTGGAACTACCACGGCTATAGCTGGAGATGGGGAATTTCCTTGCCATTTAGGAGGCGTCGTAGCTTCAACATATCTACGGAACCATGCCGGAATGAGAATGCCCTCAAGAAAATTAGGAGCCCTAGACAATTAGGAGCCCCAGACATGCTGGAAATAAAAGAGATAAGGATTCAAAAATAAATCAAGACAATATTGTAGTTCACTTGAGGGGATATTTTCCAAAAACAAGTTTTAGTTGAAAATTCTTTATTTTTGAAAACACTTTTTGAAAAACTTTTCACTGATCTTGTAACCCTAGTCTTTAATACCAAATGTAACATTCTATACCCCTTAACGTCACCCATATGAGAATGCATTAAGGTTTATAAACCTCTTAGGTATAAAGTGCAAAAAAAAGGAACTAAAATTCACAAGATAGAAATATAATGCACAGCGGAAACTTTTGAAAATATTTATTAAATAAGTAAGTCAAATCGCAGCATTTACTACATTTCAAAATGCCAGATAATCATAACCATAAAACAAACATACTGTCTAGTGGAAAATATTAGAGTACATAAGTACAGTCTTAAAAACTATCCCTCTCATAAGTCGATACAATGATCAGATAACAAGAAGTGAACAAATACATAAGTCTGAAAAGAGTCTGAATCCAAGCTGAACCAACAATCAAGAATCAATGCTGAGACCCTCCACCCTGTGAACCTGGGAGGGGAAAGGAAGAGAGAAGGAGAAAACAAACTAGGTAATACATACGTTTGGTGAGTTCTGGTAATTTCTAGAATGGGCAAAAATTAAGGAAGAATTTAGTCAGATGAATAGTTCTAAGAGCAATAAATATAACAGCATAAATGAAACAGCAAGAAAGATAAACATGAAGTAAGATAGGCTTCTCATACATGTTCGAAAATTTTGCTGCATCAACTACCAAAATATAATAATTAGGCTTTATCTAATTTCTACCTGCCAATCGACTACTTTATCCAAAATGTGATAACATATGCCAGTTATGGAATTTAGGGTTATCAATCTGGAACCCATCAACTAAAAGGACACAGCCATTAATCACAAGCATTACAGTGGCTTATCTTCCCCAATCGGAATGATGCACGCTCATCATTCCCCCATAACGCGCCCGTACCCACCTCATTTGAACCTCTTACTATCTTGTTTAGTAAAGTGTGCCCTAGCCTCTACCTAGTGTGAGACTCCATGAAAACAAAGGGATACTGACTGATATGGGTTCCTAACCAAAAATGCAATTGAAAAAAGTCACCCATAGACTTGGTCTCTATACATTATTTTATTAGGCCTCTTATCTTCCCTAATCATCCCTGCGATGCCGGAACGGACCTAAACTTGGATTTCATTATATTATTAGGCCTCTTATCTTCCCAATCTGCCCCACACTGCCGGAAGAGACCTAATCTATGAGCCACTTATCTTCCCCAATCATCCCCATGTTGCCGGAACTGACTCCCTCTATCTTAGCTTATTAATCTCATCAATTTTAACTTAACACAATTTAAGTTTATTAATAATCCCAACAGAACCTCATGTTATATTCCTAGGTTGTATTAACATTTCTAATTTATGTTATCTTTTTGAACAACCCATCCCCACGTTACTTAATGTCTAATTAAGTTCAGTCTATTCCACTTTACATTTCTCCAATTACATGTTAAGGTTTTATCCCCAATTTACAGTCTAATCTGATTACAATACTTAATCAGTTTCAATATGCCCAAAAATCCTTTTTTATTCAATTTCAACATTATTCCAATTTGACGCACAGATAACGATAAAAGTGTAAGCTCTTTTCAGGTCTATGCACAACGCTAAAATAAAAAGGGAAATGATCTAGGCTACTCGTAAGGCCTAGACTCAAAATAAACAAAAGAAAATAAAGTTAGCATAAGCATAACATTAAATCGGTTATAACAAAGAAGGGGATAAGAAGAAGGAGAAATACTTATAAACAATAAACAACTGGAAAGAAATAGACAGTAAATAAACTACAGTAACTTACAGAAAAATTAAATATATAAATATTGCAAACAACTTTAAACATAAAACTTGCAAATTAAAACTACTTAACTGTCTAAACATTCCTACGCAATTAACTAGTCCAAAATTACATAAAACTCACAGATCTGATGTACAAAGCTTCCCACGTGGCCTTCTTCTTAAATCTAGAAGAATCTCCGCCTCTAGAAGTGTTTACAAAAAAATATATTAAAAACTTAAGAAATTATTCACCCCTTAAAAATTTAATTATTTTGCCCATCCTAATTTTGAGGATAGGCCTAGGGAAGAAGAAGAAGAAGAGAAGAGAGAATGGATGTGTAGAAATAAGAGAGGCTCTACTAGTCTATTTATAGGGTTTACTAGATGCCCTCAACCGTTCAAATCTAAGATTAAACCTGGTCCAACCATTCATCGAAATAATAAGAAAGCGCCATGTCAGCCCTTGGTTTAAAATATACCAATAAAACAATGCCAATAGAAAAACAACGATGTAAAAATAATAGAAGTACTCTGCCTTACATGTCAGGCAAGGCACGCAATTTCCTTCACTTGGGTCGACCCACCCGCTTACTTAGGTCAATACAGGGGTTATCCCATGGGTCGATACAAGTGTCGACCTAGATGAACTGGGTCGCCGATTGACCATTAGTTCCCTATTAATTTATTTTAATTTTTGAATTGTTCTTTAATTCATAACTAATTCATTTTAACTCGGCAAACCAAGTCTCTATTTTGATCAGAAAATTATAATGGACTCAATGGTGTTTGTCCTGTTGTCTAATTCTGATTATTATTATGATTAATATTTAGTTTGTCAATCTTTTATATTTAATTATTTTTTATCAAAATCCGGGGTGTTACAGTTGATGCTTGTTGAGCACTGAGTTTGCTAATACGTTTTTCTCAACAAAAAACCTGGACTGTCGTGTATGGCTGATGCAGGCATATGGTAGCAACTTCATCATAAACTTGATAGTTCGCTTACTCAGGACCGTCAACTATGGTTAATTCTTTGCAAGGGTTGAGCAACACTCAAACACGAGCCCATTCGATCAGGACCTTAGATTATTGTTTATACTCGGCAAGAGCCCAGTGAGGCTAGGATTGTCAAGTATGGTTGATTCTTGGTAAGGGTTAGATGACCCCAAATGTGGGCGAGTCTAAACAGGATCGTCAAGTATGATTTATGCTTGGTAAGGGCTAGATGATCCCCTGACATGGGCTCGTTTAGTCAAAATGGTCAAGTGTGGTTTATACTTGGCATGAGCTTAGAGAGGCTATCGATCATTAGATATGACTGATGTCTTGCAGGAGCCCAGTGAGGTTTGAATCATCAAGTGTGTTTGACACTTAACATGCAGGAATTCCAATTACTAAGTATGGCTAATACTTGGGTCAAGCGCGATCAAATTATGGATCGTTGGGTACGGTTGGTACTCGGCAAGAGCTCGGCGAAGCTGCCAACTAATCATCGACATAATACTCCTGCGGACATGGAAATCATGAACAATCTAGAGAGATCGCGAACTTCGAGCGGCGAGTCAACTAGCGTCCAAGACACATCTTTTACAACAATATATGTTTTAGGGGGCAAGTGTTGACACGCCTTTTTGCAAAGCAGCCACGTCATGGATTTTTATTTATTGAAGCGCTCGAGACCTGTGGATGAATGCAGGAAAGAAAAAATATACACGACCAAGGTAGCCAAAGTCTTGGATGCATGGGTTTTAAGCACTTGGATGCCGAATCAGCAAAGACCGGGTCGGCCTAGCTCGGCTTGACATACTCTAGTTCAACACTTCAAATTGTCATCTCACTATGGTTCAAACAAACTCGGCTTGATGTAGGTCCCCATCAAGAACAACCAAGCTAAAGCTCCAGAGGTGGGAAGTTCCCTCCAATTCAACATTCTTGGTTTGACAATGTCGAATCGGCCAACTTGGCCATGCCGAGCCAGAAGTGAACTCCTTCGAATCCCACTACTTAGGCGACATTGAAGTGATCAACCCATTATGTCATGACCTTCGGAGATGCTACCATGTGTCTTGGTCGAAACGAATCGGCCACATGTATCTTGGCCGACCCAAATTCTAGAGTTCCTATAAATAGCTGAACTTTGGGCATTTCGAAGGATTTTCCGTCTTCCCCAACCATGGGAACTCATCAGAAATGAAAATCACTTTTTTTTCTTCATATTGCTTGCTATAAAGACAACTATAACTTGTAATCAAACAGTACAAACATCCGAATATTGTAAGTGGACATAGGCACGTTGTCGAACCACTATAATTTCTTGTGTCCCTTTACTTTTTTTTGCATATTATATGAATTTGTGATTGTGAAATTATTTGTGAATTCACAAATACGTGAACAAAACTTCACCTTTCACATACCAAAAAAGCTTCGTACGCTAGTGGAAATGTAAATGGCGACAAGGGGTTCTCAATCTTTCTTTTCTTCACACAACTCTCTCCTAAAAATAACATCTTCTCACCTTACCGCCTCCTCTAAACCTCTTCTCCACTCACCCTTGATTTTTTCCACACGTGTTTCCTCCTAAGCATACTCATTTTTCAATTTCAAATATGAGCTTTTCCGTGCGATCGTTCTGAGATCTGGTTATCCCTATCTCCTTCGCCTCATTTCTATAAATCGAATCTACTGAATATCGTAACGGTAAGCTTTTCGTTCACTATGGTGAAGCAATTTCAGGAAACTACTCGTTGTGTGAGTTATGCAACTGATGGATTTGCTTTACAGAAGGGGGTCGGCCACTAATGCGTAGGCATATGGTAAGCAGCAACTCTCATTCATTGGATTGATTTTGCGTTTCGATTTAGATCTGTAATGGGTCATTTTGGTTTCTGGGAATACAATGTGTACTATGTCATGCGTCTTGGGGATTATCTTGTTTATGGTTTCATGTATTTGGTGATCCCGGTTTTTAAAGGTGTTTGGTTCGTTCTTTTTTATGACTGGATTTCGAACTGGCTTTGACATGTTACTACCTACGCCTTGTTGTTTTGATTTTGTTAGATGGTCATCACCGTATAGTTTACGGCAATACAAGGGACGCTTCAGCGCAATTTTTTGCATTTACTGTACGATGGTGTATTCCCTGTTTTGCAAGATGAACTCGATCTTGAGATGTTTGTTTTGTTGCGGTAGAATTCAGCTGGAACTCTGTTTAATCGGTTTTTTGGGTTTGCCTTGTCTGTCGGCTTGCTGTTCTCATCTCTTCACGGGTGTAACAGTGGAATATAGCAATCTTGCTCTCGTTCTGCTGCTACTCTTGGTGTACAACTTCCTCCAACACACCTGGCATTATTCAGATTTTCGCCACCTTCGTTGAATTCACTCCTGGAATTGCGCATGAAATCGCTGCACATCTTTGGTGTGGAGCTCGAGATCCTGGCAGTCTATTTTTGATTCACTTTAGTTGTGCACTCACTTGTCTTTATCAAATTCAGATATGTCATGTAATATTTTTTAGGGCTTGGTGGGTAGCTACTGTCAAGTCTTATCATGGATGTTGTTCATAGCACAAGCTAAAGTCATTTTTATACCTGTTACTATAGTCATGTACTATGTAGCTTGTATGATGTAATTTCTCCCTGCGTGGAGAATTCATATAGTAGTCTAGTAACTTAAACTAGCTCTTGGACTGTAATCTAGTTTAGAATCAGTGGACGACCCACTATAAATGTCGTTGACGGTGGACGATCCACCTTAAAAACCAAATTAGTTGACTGCTAACTACAGTCACCTATACTAGATTGTAATTTTATTATTAGTCATAATAAAAGAGTGTTATGGAAAACTATAAAAACTGGTCGGCTATGCCAAAAAAAATTGTGAATTCTCTCATTTAGGTGTTTAACTTGAAAGAACCAATTTTCAAGTTAACGATACCTAAAGAATATTTGAAAGATATATCCTTAAAAGATGATTTATAAAGAAATGAAGAACACCCAATGCTACTTAAACAACACATTTATGAAAACTAGTTCGAAGAGACCAGGATCAGATTTGAGTGATTCATATCTGAAGACCACTTTAAATTAGTTGACGTTTCGAAGCAAGGATGATGATGGAATAAGAGTAATAAAGATCGAATAAAGGGTTGTTGTCACAGAATTTAGGGGGATTTTCCACATATTACTAATCGATAGTAGTTCTAAATTCAGATCTTCAATGCAAGGGCTTATCTCTATTAGATCACACAAATTAATGAGAGAAGTTCCTTCTATTTATCTAAGACTAAGATAACTTGTATGGACGGATGTAAGACATTGCACTTCTAATACGCGTACATTGATCTTCATGAATGTACAACTGTTTGATGGTGTGGGAAGTTGGTATATGAAGTACCACTCATGCACTATGTGTACCCTTCTCTGATACATACGAACTCAGAATTTGTAAATTAATGGAAATCAGTTATGTGTATCGGACTTGGCAACGTGGCATTCCAAGTGAATGATATGCTTGGTATAAGATAATCGATGGCCCTAAGCTTCATCACGCTGTAATGGAAGAAACAGGACACACCATTAGGCTATGTGGGTTGCGCCCATTAGAATATGATCATCACCCTTTTAGATTACTCCCTCTATACATCAAGTATGTGATGTATGCAGTGGAATAATGGATAGGTTGCTTGCAGCCGAGGTAAGGACATATTCGATCATTGCACCACCTACAGGTCTGTTTAGCTGGGCCTGTGTCAACTTGGAGCGGAGGGAAGCTTGGTCCTTGGTACGTCTCTTTTTAGAGGTGTACTGTACATAAGGTAGTTCATTTCCTTGCCATTGTATAAAAATCCATTTTCCATAAGAGTTGCGATTTTGTTTGTATTTCTTATCCTATGCGGAATGTAACAATTTCGCACTTTGGTCAAATTTATTTTAATGGGTTTTACCCCACAAGTCATTGCAAATAATATCAAATGCTTTTGCGTAGCAAAGATTTGGTTATCACAAGGAGAAACCCATGCATGTCTATGTGTGTTCGTGGCCTTATGTGATACTATTTTTCTTTCTAAAACAACAAATTTAAGTTTCTCGCATAAGTCCCATGAATGACCTGGAGTTATTTTTCTTATAACTCTGGTTGCTCCTATTTTTTCCAAACAGCCTTATAGCTCAGGTTTTACTTGGATCAATTGGATGAAGTTTGGGGCCAGAAATTTTGTAGGTCATATGTTCCCACCTTTACTTTCTTAAATTTTTCAGCATTTGTAAGAACAGGTTTTATAACCGTTTAGGCTGACATTAGTTACATCAAGATTTATGTAATTTAAATACTTTCATTGTAATGATTTTATATGATGAAATATATATACATTTTTCTGCTATGTTAGATTTTGTTTTTTCTACTTCTTTTTATTTCCTTTCTTATCATAAATGATTCGCTTCCCCGACACTTAGTTTTGCAGTATGCGAATTCCATGGATGTACAAGTATCAAATTCCAAGGATCGAGGAAGCAGGTCATTTCATTTGGTATCAAAGGTTTAGGTTAGGTGCATATGAAAATTTGTCTAGATTATTAATTCAACGTAAGAATTTTAGAATGAAACTACCCTATTTTGATAAATAAATACGGACATGATAAGGCATCATGCCTCCAACCAAGGGTACGAGTGCAATTATGTTTGGTATGCTTAACTTGGTTGTTTTCCTTTGGTTACATTTTCCTATCCTTGTAATTTTGAGGATGAAACTCTTTTAAAGGGGAAGAATGTAACAACTCGCATTTTTGAGTCATCAAAATCGACTTTAAATATAATAAAATATAAGTTTCAAATTTAAACAAAATAATTATGACATATTTTGAATTTAATTTATAAAACCTTTGCAATAAATTTTAATTTGGAAAATAATATTCAAACGTTCCATGTATTTTACGTTCAATATCAGTGTTATCGAAATTTCAAAAAATAAGTTAAGTTGTCTATTTTTTATCGTTTTGGGATAGTGCATATTATTGTATGCGACCGTATTTTTATTATTGTCGTTTGTGGCTTATACACGAACAGAATTTTGTATAACAGGTTACTTGATGTTTACTAACTTAAAACTAATATATGTACACGACGCCCTTTTTTGCACTCATCATACATGGCAGACACATTACCTTCATTTAATGCATTGAAACAGACTTATTCAATGCACATTACATCAACACCATACTTTCATTTAATACACACCATGGAAGGTATGTTCCCCTTTATACTTCTATTTTATTGTCGTTGAATCATATCCATGCATTGCATCTCTTCCTGATTGTTCATGAATCTCTAATCAGACATAGCTCTTCAATGCAACCCCAGTCTCTATGAAAGCATTTTGGGGAGGGGGTGGGAGATATTGTTTTGATCATCAATTTTGTTTTGACTACATTTCATGTTACTTACTTTATGTTGCTTTATAATTACTAATTTTTAATTGTTCAATTGTATATGATAATATTCAAACTTAAAAATCTATGAACCTTTCTACTCATATTCATATCGAGTTATTAAAGGAGCTACTGTACTTGAGTGAGTAATTGTAAAAACGACTTTTTCAGAAACCCTTTTCGACTATAATTCGAAAGTAGGCTTGTAAGGTTCTTGGGAAATCTATACTATGAACTTATTCCTCCAGGTCAAGTGAGAGATTTACTAGTGAAATTCTTAAGACATGCTTAGGGACCGAGCGTAGAAGAGGTGCTATGAACTAGTATAATTCCAGTGCACTTTTATTTATTTCTTTCTTTGCTAGTTATTTTTTTTTATACTACTAGTTAAGTTAGCCTTGACCGATCCACTAGTTACTATTATTTCATATAATAAAAATAAATGAAGGGTATTCTACTTTAATTATGTTTCCTTCATCTTTACGATCCTCCACAAAAGCTAAGTACTTGTTTATTCTTTCCACATATGGTTTGACTCGATCTACTAGGTTAGGTTTGAAGAGTATGAGGCAAAGGTGAATTCGAGTGGAGATTAACACCATAAAAATATAAGTTTTCTACTTGGCCCATAAGCACCATCATATTCTGGTTTAACAAGCTAGCTCAAACTATAGCGGGGGAAAACGTGCAACTCATGTTTTTATTTAATAAGACCATAGTAGCACCAGATATTTCGGTTATAAAAAAAATCTAAATTCTCACATCTTCATTCACTCACTAAAACCCACCAGTATTGTTAAATTATACCTTGTTTTTACTTCTCCATAACAACATTCATCCCACATTTTTAATACATCTCGAAATTTGTAAGCAAATTTTCAACCATACACTCATGCATAAAATTACAAGGGTATTCAAATTTTTGATTATGTAGATTTAATTGATCGATTACAACCCAACAACCACAATTATCATCATTAGGCATGTTATATAAATCAGTCATGTACGGGTATTTGCAACAAATAGTACACATTAACTTCATTATTATAGAATATTCTATTCTTTATACTTCATGTTCTATAGTAATGATTTAGAGTGTGATGTGAGTCACAAGACAATGAAGCTTTAACATGTTCAAAGTGAAAAAGGGTACAATTCAGTTTACTTACCTTTTGAAGGTCTACCTTTTTAAATAGTATCCGCGGGGTTCATAAAATAATGGTTATTTGAGGGAATGTTATCACTTTATGTAAAACCCCACATTCCTTAATGTCACCTGTATAAGGATTTCATTAAGAAAGTATGGAGCATTGTAGGTATAAAGACAGAAAATATCACAAAGACTAAGATTTTATAAGACATAATAATAAATTTACAGCGGAAGAAGACTTTTATTTTATAAAATAAAAAACCATATTTGTTTCATTTAATCAAACAGTTACAAAGATCATGTCTCAAAAACCTCAGTGAAAAACAACATCATAGTAAAATAAGATTATCCCCAAATATAGTCAAAAAAATACAACCTAACCTTGGGAAGAGAACAGGTAGTGTTCCAACTTGTAGAATCTCATCATGACAAAGCTAACAAAGAAATCAGAGCTATACACTTTCTCCCGATAAGCTTGGGGGGAAGAAAGAGAAAGGAAATGGGTCAGACATAAAGCCTGGTGAGCTACTGGGATTAACAGCCGATTTACTAAGTTAAGTAAAACAGATAAACGGTGATTCTAGAAACATAAAATAGTAGTGTCTGTACATGTCTAAAGGTGAATAATATCTGATATGAGCTGATAATAAGGACTTGGCAATTCTTATACAAAGTCAATGATGATAACAATAATACTAGAAATCAAATCAGGTAGATTGAATGTTTTGCACTTCTACTAGAATATCAGGATTAGGTATTACCTTAATTACATAACAGCAGGATCAGGTATACCCTAATTACATAACATGATTAGGTGTTAGCCTAATTACATAACAGCAGGATCAGGCGTACCCTAATTACATAAAAGGATTAGGTGTTACCCTAATTACATAACAGCAGGATTATGTGTACCCTAATTACATAACAGGATTATGTGTTACCCTAATTACATAACTGCAGGATCAGGCGCACCCTAATTACATAACAGGATTATATGTTACCCTAATTAGATAACAACAGGACTAGGCATACCCTAATTACCACCTAAGCCATCGGCTCTCCACAATGTAAATACCCTGTGTCGTCCCCGGCAGTAGGGTGTATCACTCCCTAACCCAGCAACTATATAATACAGATCTATTTACTGGTGTTACATCATCTTATCTTCCCTAGTCGGACCCGTGCACGCTCATGACTTCGCCGGAACGCACCTACACCCACTTACTCCATGTGAACCTTTTACTATCTAGTTCTGTAAAGCGTGCCATGGCCCCTACCTGGTGTGAGGCCCCCTCTAACAAAATACCAACATAACTGATTGATATGGGTTCCAAATAGCAGATTGACACAAGCCAAACCCCCTAAGCTTGTGCCCGTAAAACTAGAATTTAAGAGTCTTTAAAACCCGATATGACAGCAGAACGAGTGACCTCTTAACTTATAACAATCAGGTATAACTTAGCAGGTTTAAATTCATTAATAAGCATGGTTGTAATATTACATTTTTCTATAAATGTTATTATGTGTACAACCCTTTTTCCCAAAACAAGCACCTGCCCAGATGTACATATATAATATAGTAATTCAGTTTACTAACCTACATCTAGTTTTTACATTTCATAACATGTTCTTTACTTAATGTCTGTATTAAGTCTATTCTAATATGTTTACATATGTGCATAGTATCCATATTCATTATATTCCTAAATTACAGCAAGCATGCATATTATCCCTTTTTATCATATTACTGCAAGCATGCATATTATCCTTTTTTTTATCATATTACAGCAAGTATGCATATTATCCCTTTTTATCGTATCACAGCAAGTATGCATATTATCTCTTTTTATCACATTACAGCAAGTATGCATATTATTCTTTTTTATCATATTACAGCAAGTATGCATATTATCCCTTTTTATCATATCCTCAAACTACAGTCAAAAGTTCTCAATTTATTATATGCCCCCAAATTCTCCTTTTTCATGTCATTTCATATTATCCCAATTTCATTTATATGCAATCTTAAATTGGAAATGGCCTAGGCTCTCGATGGTCTAGGCTCAGCGTAAATAGAAGGGAAAAATAGAAGGTGAAGAACATAATCAAATCAACATAATAAAATAGGCATATAAATAAGACTGTAAATAAATAAAACAACATAATGAGGATAGGGAAGATAAATGAACATAAACATCAAATGAGCATAAATGTCCAAATTAACATTAACTGAACATAGTATCTAATTGTCATGTCTTTCCCAAATTTATCATGAAATAAATATAAACATTCAATTACAAGTTTTCCAAAATTAACATGAATGCTGATAAACTGATACGTTTTTCCCATTTAACGTATATTCCCATATTAATGTCAATAGGTGACAAACTACCATATTCCTCCAATTAACATATCCTCTTTAATGCTAATTAATATGACATGTTCCTCAAATTACATATTCCCTTTAATGCTAACATGTCCTTCAAATTAACATATACAGACTAATGTTAATTACATGTTTTCAAATAAATGCCTTATTGACATATCTACAAATTTATGCCAAACAAATGTTCACTCAATCAATGCCATGTTAATATGTCTGCAAATTTATGTCAAATGTTCACCAAATCTAAGTCATATTAATATGTCTACAGGTTAGGTTCACACATCAATGTCAAATACCATCTTATTCAATGTCATATTAATATCAATTATATGTTTACAAATGACATTCCAACTTAATGTAAAATTAAGTTTAGCCTATTCATATTTACATGTTCTTCCTCTTTACAGTGCAGATTCTATTATGCCTAATTTTCCCTTTTTAATGTCATTTTGTACTTTTAAAAAAGGCATATAATACTATAAATAAGACAAACAGCAGGAAAAAGGGGATAAGAAAGAGATGTACATACAAGCAAAATAACTGAAAACGGATAGGTAATTGACAATAAATAACATATAAGAATAATGTTCTAAAACATAGTTACTTTTCAGATCCAAAATATCTTTACTGTCAATGTTTTTTCTTTAGATTACTACAACAACTATTATATCTATTTTACTTTAACTTAGAAGAAATCAGAGTAATCACAGTAATGCTCACATAGTTGTAGATCTAGAAAATCTTCTAAAATAGTCGTTGTAGAAGAAAGTCCACTTTTATCTTTTTGTTGATTGCAGGGTGAAAGGTTGGTTACAAATCTTGAATCTTCTTTGTTAATCAAGATTTCAGCAGCGTCTCCCCATTTTATAATTTTAATTTAGAATATGTCATGGAGGCACAGAGAGAGGTAAAGAATTGTGTGTAGATAAAATGGGAGAGAGAGCCCCTTTTTATAGATTAACAGAGCCAACCCTTAACCGTTATATACTAGGTTTTTGATATAAGCCATAAACATAGAACTAAGTCAGCAAATGTATTTTATATATAAAATAGTCCAGGATCAAAGCAGGTCCATATTCAGAAAATTCTTTAACCTGGGTCGACCCACTATTCACCCTGGGTCGACCCACTATTCATCCTGGGTCGAACCACTATTCATCCTGGGTCGACCCACTATTCATTCGGGTCGACCCACTATTCATCATGGTCGGCCCACTATTCATTCTGGGTCACTATTGCTTTATTTGGAATATATTTAAATATAAGTCTCTTATATATATACAAACTTCTAAGGTTCATAACTTCTTCATACATTATCCATTTTACGCAAACTCGGAGTCTATCTGAAACAGAATTTTGAGACAAACACAATGGTAAAGTCTATTTTATTTAATTCTAAATATTTAATTAAGTAATATCCATTTTACCATTTTCTTCCTTAATTAATTAATTAATCTATAAATTAATTATTTATTAAAAATTTGGGTTGTCACATTCTCCCCTCCTTAAAGAATTTCGTCCCCCAAATCTCCAAGGCTAGAAGAATGCTATGAATGCTAACACCCATCTAATCAATCATCATCCACTGGCATCCATTGTCCTTAGAATTTCTAATGCTTTGTATGAACATACACAAATGTGTCGTGTATTTGTCCCTATGCTAATGCAAAAATCAGGCGGTCTACTGGTTCAATTGACTCATTAAAGCAATTCATGTCTGTGTCATGCATACAATATGTATGCAAAAGAAACCTAATGATACATACAAGTTCTACATGTGTGCACAACAATTCACCAAAATTCAACATCCATGTGATGATTCAATCATTTTCATTCATTAAAAATTAAAAAAATGCGCACACATCCATATGCAATATGTAAGTGTTTGAGATGATCTAGTGCTTAATGTGTGTGTGTATCTGTCCACCGGCAATCGTTAAAAAACACTTGCAGCCACTTGCAACCTTCTATCATAACATGTCTCAAACACATGTTCCAACCATATCTATAAGCTCGATTCCTAATACCTACAATTTCCAAGGATATACTAGAGGGAAGCCCCTAATCAAAGGAAGAAGCGATGGATAGAATATCAAAGAGAGAAAAATACTTATCAAAAGAATGTAGGTAAGAAACTTGAATCCCTTAGTGAAGCTCTTTCATCTTACTTATCTTTGTTACTTCGGGGAAAAACTCTCAAGTAAATTAATACAAAAGCTTAACTTTACTAGTAAAGTCACGCTTTTCCGCCTTTCCACATTTTTTGCCTTTACTTTCCTCATTTTGTGTTCCTTGGTTCATTCCACTTAAATGTCCTACCACATAAAGACTTACTTACTGCCCCACCTTTTTATATATACATAATTTTCCAAAATCTTAATTGAAAAAAATCTTAATGAGGCAAAATTTTAGTTGCAAAAATTTCTTTTTGAAACATATATAGTTTCTTTTCTAAAATTTCCAAAATACAAATTTCATATAAAAAAACATTAGTCTTTCAAACCACATGTTCTTTAAACTTTACACCTATGGTGATTCGACTCAAAGTGGTCCTACAAGTTTCCCTAAAACACCTCCCTGTTATACTCTTGTCTAGGAACATAATTATTTCAAAAATTCCTTTACTTGGCATTTTTCCGAAAACCTTTCCAATACAACCGAAGTTCAACTACTTCCTTAAAACACATACAGAAAGTTCCAACTTAAAGGCCACACTATATTTTTTTCAAAGGATAGGGTTTAGGGAGTAAAATATTCCAATCAAACCAATCCTTCACGAGTCAATACTCTAGTTTGAGCACCCCTAAGAAAACCCGCTTTCCTTCCAACGTCTGAGACAACTTATTATACTGATAGCTTACCTAAGCTTCCAACCTTATCCATTGATGGTATATTCCCATAGTTAGTAAATATTCTACTCAAAACCATGAAAATCAATTATCACTTACACCATGTGGTTTATCAAAAAAATGCTTACAAATTTAGCATTGCCACAATTTTCAGATCCAAAAACAAATCTCTCTTTCTCTGTTAGAGAGAATCTTTCAATCACTTACTACTTGGAATGTGTAAAGCACAAAGAGAACTGAACTGATACTTCCTAGAGATGAACTAAGAATATCAACATGAATAACCCTTCGGTTCGCAAGAAGTCTCAAAAATTAGTCCTATCCCGACTATTTTCTTCTTACAGTCAAAACAGTCCCAAAAATTCTTAACATATATTAGGCCAGTAACTTTAACCTACAAGTCCATATGTCTTATTAAAGCATATGCCATCTTTTAGGCTGGTAATTTACCCCTCTTTGTAAATCAATATGTCATATGAGGCCTAATCATGGCAACCTAATCCATACCCGGAAATGCCCTAAACATCAAGAATTTAGTTTCAATCTCGACTTACCCCAAACAACTTGATAATCAAGCCGATCCTTACGAGGTTTAGAAACTACTACTGGGCCTAAGTGCAAAACAGTCACTAATGCTATCATCACACCCTCAGGGATTTACCCTATCTGTAAAGGACCGCTCCATTAAGCCTACAATACAGACGCTCTACAAGATTCTACTTACCGTGGCTGAGGCCCCACGCAGCCAATGCATCAAAGGGAAAAGGACAAAATATTCCTAAACTAATTAGGAGAACTAGAAAGAACTAAAGATAGATAAAATCTTTCTTTCACCAACCCTTTCCTTTTCCTTGACCTTCCCCATAATCCTTTGGACATTAATATACTCATGTTGATCTTTTTCTTGCCATCCTTACATTCACTTTTTTGGAAATTCCATAATTAGTTGGTTACCGAAAACGTATAAAAATCCATTTCCATAGTATCAGAAAATATATTTCATAGAAACCCGTAACTGCAAGATATTTCTTTTTAATGTATGTTGGAGGTTAGTGTGTAATATGATAAAATTCCTATTCCGCACCAACCCTTTCATTCCTGTAATGATTCTTTCTATATTAAACCAAAATATGGAAATGCACCCGATTTCTTTAACCAATTAATCTGGGTTTTTCTTATCTTCCAAACTATCCTTTTTACCACTAAATTAATGAGGTAGTTCCATCCATGATTAACCCTTTTCAATATTTGTCTAGCAACAAGTTCCTTCTTAACATCAACTCTTCCCAACTATTAACCTAAACGGTTTTGTCCATTTTTCCAATTTTCAACCTACAAAGCTTAAATAAAATGCCTTATAACTCAACCAAAAGATAAAGATTTAGAAAGAGTCAAAGATAGGTTGTAACTGACTATAGGGGATATTTATTTTCAAAAGTAACTTTTGATTTTTGAAAAATGCATTTGCTTTTGAAAATACTTTCTTTTAAAACAAAACTTTAGTGATCTTCGTAACCTTAGGCTCTGATACCAAATGTAACACCCCACATTCCTTAATATCACTTGTATGAGGATTTCATTAAGAAAGTATGGAGCATTGTAGGTATAAAGATAGAAAATATCATATAGACTAAGATTTCACAAGACATAATAATAAATTTACAACGGAAGAAGACTTTCATTTCAAAAAATACAAAACCATATTTTTTTCATTTAAATATAGTCAAAAAGATACAACCTAACCTTGGGAAGAGAACAGGCAGTGGTTCAACTTGTAGAATCTCATCGTGACAAAGCTAACAAAGAAATCAGAGTTATACACTTTCTCCCGATAAGCCTGGGGGAAAGAAAGAGAAAGGAAGAAAGGAAATGGGTCAGACATAAAGCCTAGTGAGTTGTTGGGATTAACAACCCGACTTACTAAGTTAAGTAAAACAGTGGTTCAAGAAACATAAAAGGGTAGTGTCTATACATGTCTAATGGTGAGCAATAGCTGATATAAACTGATAATAAGGACTTGGAATTTCTTATACAAAGACAATAATACTAGAAATCAAATCAGGTAGATTGGCTGTTTTGCACTTCTACTACAATATCAGGATTAGGTGTTACCTTAATTACATAACAACAGGATCAGACATACCCTAATTACATAACAAGATTAGGTGTTACCCTAATTACCTAACAGCAGGATCAGGTGCACCCTTACATAAAAGGATTAGGTGTTACCCTAATTACATAACAACAGGATTAGGTGTACCCTAATTACATAACAGGATTATGTGTAACCCTAATTACATAACATCAGGATCAGGCGTACCCTAATTACATAACAGGATTAGGTGTTACCCTAAGTACATAACAGCGGGATTAGGCATACCCTAATTACTACCCAAGCGATCGGCTCCCTACTACGTAAATACCATGTGTTAGCCCCAGTAGTAGGGTGTATAACTCCCTAACCCAGTAACTATATAATACAGACATATTTACTGGTGTTACAACGTCTTATCTTCCCTAGTCGGTCCCATGCACACTCATGACTCCGACGGAATGCGCCTGTACCCACCTACCCATGTGAACCTCTTACTATCCAGTTTAGTAAAGCGTGCCCTGACCTCTACCTAGTGCGAGACTCTCTCTAATAAAATACCAACATGGATACTGACTAATATGGGTTCCAAACAGCAGATTGACACAAGCCAAACCCCCTATGCTTGTGCCCGCAAAACTAGGATTTAAGAGTCCCCAAAACCCGAAACGATAACAGAACGAGGTACCTCTTTGCTTATTAATAATCAGGTATAACTTAGCAGGTTTAAGTTCATTAATAAGCATGGTTGTAATATTACATTTTTCTGTAAATGTTATTATGTGTATAACCCTTTTTCCCAAAATAAGCACATGCCCAGATGTACATCTATAATATAGTAATTCAGTTTACTAACCTACATCTGGTACTTACATTTCATAACATGTTCTTTACTTAATGTTTGTATTAAGTCTATTCTAACATGTTTACATATATGCATATTATTCATATTCATTATATTCCTAAATTATAGTAAGCATGCATATTATCCCTTTTTATCATATTACATCAAGTATGCATATTATCCCTATTATCTCTTTTTATCATATTACATCAAGTATGCATATTATCCCTTTTTATCATATTACAACAAGTATGCATATTATCCCTTTTTATCATCCTGGGTCAACCTACTATTCATATGGGTCGACCCACTATGACCCACTATTCATACTGGGTCACTATTGCTTTATTTTGAATATATTTATATATAAGTCTCTTATATATATACAAACTTCTAAGGTTCATAACTTCTTCATACATTATTCGTTTTATGATACTCGAAGTCTATCTGAGCCAGAATTCTGAGATGAACGCAATGGTAAAGTCTGCTTTACTTAATTCTAAATATTTAATTAAGTAAAATCCATTTTACCATTTTCTTCCCTAATTAATTAATCTATTAATTAATTACTTGTTAAAAATTTGGGTTGTTACACTTTGCGTAACAACTCTCACTTTATTAGAAGATCCATTATATTTATCTTTCGAACATTTGAATTCGGAAAAGTCAAGGGAACCAACAGTTGAAAGATGCAATATATAAGGACTGCAAGATGATTACTTCCGAAGGGAGGCTATATCTCGAAGAGAAATGAAACCACGTAAATAGCTAATACACAAGCTTATGCACATGGTAATCCATTTACTTGACATAAGGCATAACTAGAAGTCTCAATATCAATCCAATATTTGAAACATTAGCCAACTTGTTTCATAGTAAATCTAATGCTCTATGAGATATGAATCCCAATTTTACTTTAAATATAGGTTCATTTCGTAATCAATGCATTGAACTAAATTAAAGTACTCATCTTGAGAAAGCATGTTTAATTCCAACTAGTTTGTTTTTAGCACAAAGATGTGTAATCGTCCAACACTGTACAAAGATAACTACAGTTGAGTCAAAATACATTTTCAAATGTTGACGTGTGTTTTCAATTATGCTAGTTGACATACTATAACCGTGTTTATTTTAATTGGGCACTTCAGATGGTAGTACGTATTAGTACTATAAGTGTTAAATAGTTCAAAATATATCGTATGTCAATATATGTTCGAATATATCTATGATTTCAGCTTAGTATTTCCGCACTAGTCAATTGTTTACTCAAAAGAGTTAAACTAAATCACGATATGCAAGTTTCTAACTTATGGTTTCTCATACTATAGTTGAAGTGCCTAACCACTCGACAATAGTGTGCAGCATACAATGTACATTTTTATTTTATCATCCCCAACCATTATAAACATCTTCCTACGTTTACTCAACAATTTCTTATTACATACATTACTGATTTTATTTTCTCAAGCAATACATCACAAAATCAATCTAAGTTCCTATGGTATTCTTTTTCTGGTCAAGAGTCGATTATATCAATCCAACCATCTTGAATAAATACATCATTTTTTTCCTTCCTCGTCATCCAATACTCTCTTTATTGTCAATCAACACTCATTTGTTTATAATAAAATTTGACTTGATATTCACTTGAACATCCTTAGAATTATGCCACATACAAAGAGTAAGACCATTTGTTGGAAATACACTTGTAACTACATTTAAGGAGAGAAATTTCAACATTTTATAATAACACTTGAAATTTCCTTATCTATATACAATTTTTTGACACATTTAAGAGCCATATCTATGATTTTGTAGTTCCACGACTTATTAAAGCCAATGCAACGTTAAAGAATGCTCGTGTGGGTGTTTGTGACATCATACTAAACACGGTAGCTTGTAACACTTGAAGGTTGAATTAATAATTTTTTAATGAAAGGGTTATATAAGAACAATACATATAGGATGACCGAAGAATGGATCAGAAACTTAATTGATTGTACCATGCAATATGTTTTCCACAATTTAATGTTGTTTACAAGCCAATTTTACAAATTAGTGGACCTACCTATCGTATTTGGTAATTTAAGTTTTATCTCTTCATTATAAACATTTCTTATGGTTGGTTGGTTCTTTGAATTGTCAAATTTTAAAGCAACTAAAATATTAGGAGGTATAGCTCCACTATTTATCATTATTTCAACGGTTTTACTTCAATGCTTTTTCAATCTTACCACTTATAATATTCGATCGGGATATTAGTATGCATGTGATTCTGACGTCCCTTCTATACATCCATTATTCGCATCCCATCATTTTGATTATGGTTTTTGAATCAAGTAAACAACTTATTTTTTTGTTCTCGTTCTTATCCGTTTTGTGGGGTTTTTGTAACATAATTCTTTAGCCTATGCTTAATATATCCACTTTTTCACATATAAAAATCATATGATCGTTATTCATTAACTTTTAAATTTCTCATTTTTTTCACAGTAATCAGTTTACGGTGAGTACACGCTCCATACACCAATCTTGAAAATTTGCCTTCCACTCAGAAACCTATTACATATATCAACAACATAATTCACAACAACTCAACTATTCAAATAAGTTTATCTAAAGAATTTACCATACCATGTTAGTAGCAAAATGAGAAGTTAAGTCAAGGTGATTCAAAATCAGTATGTCGACTTTCATATTTGATTTTGATCATCATCGACGTCATCATTTTTGAATTTTTCACGATTCTCCCTTCTAGCTATTTTTTGTCCCACATCCATTATATTGCATCTAAGCAAAAAATGAAATTAATTTAAACATTAAATATTTAAGAAAAGTAGTCTTGAGTTCAGTAAAGGCTTGCTAAGTAAAAACAAAAATTGACAAGTCCCTGCCAAAAAAAATATGACATAAAATAATAGGTTGTCGTTTATCTAAATTAATTCTACAACCTCGTATATACGTCATTACAGGTATCAATTTCCCCTCATTTTTCCTAGTTCAGAAATACATTAAACCGTATATGCAAAACCCAAAATTTTTAAAGAAAATATTACCTGATTAATTTATTGGAAAAAATACATGTTCTGGATGTTTTCTTGAGTATGAATTAATCATATTTCTTCTTGTTTGGAATATCATCCGCAGTTTAATTGATTCCCCACTAATTATTGATTTGGATTAAAAATGTAAAAATGTGTGGTGCCAAGGGCACCCCAATATCTTCTTCCTAATACCGCGTCTACAAAATACCACAAGAATTAGTATTACATTCTTCTTATTACCACGCACTTAAAAAATAGGGGCTACCACACTGTTTTACTCTATGAAACGGGTCTAAATGAGTCAAAACAATGGCGGATCAAGCGGGTTTGTACCATGTACTTGCCCCATTGTCATCCCTACCTCTTATATATACCAACCACTTTTCCCCTTGACACCAGCCCAGCAAGTCCCTTGTCCAATTTACTTCAAACCCGATCCGGACATTTTAAACCTCGCCGCAGACCCATCCTGTAGACCCAGTGCAGATTTGGAATTTCGCCCCGTACCCGAAACTCGTATGGGTCAGGGTAGACCCGACTCGCCCCACGACCCAGTGATATTGTGTTCTAATGTACACAAATTTATATACTTATATTTTTTTATCACTAAATGGTAAATTATATACATATTATAATGTGTTTATAATGATAAAAGAACATAATAAAATAAGTTGTAAGATGATAATTCAAAATATATGCATTTGTTATTATATGATTATCATTTATGCAACCTAAAATTATGAAAAAAATTATAGTTTGTTGATTGAAAGAATACAATATTCAAGTTATAACAATGTATACCTAATAAGATTAACAAGTAATCATTATATTTAAAAAGTGTTTTAATGATGTTTCGATCATGTGGATTGGGTTGGGTCGGGTTAGCCATGCCCCAGACCCGACCCTAGACCCAAATCTTCAAAAGCGGGTCGCGGGTCTATCCGTCTCGAAGACTCTATGGAACGGGTCTAAATGAGTCAAAACAATGGTGGATCAAGTGGGTTTGTACCATGTACGTGCCCCATTGTCATCCCTACCTCTTATATATACCAACCACTTTTCCCCTTGACACCAGCCCAGCAAGCCCCTTGTCCAATTTACACAACACATGTGTCCTACCACTTAACTTCAAGTATTATATTTTACTTCTTTCATTTTTTTTATTTTTTATTTTTTGTTCCAATCTTTTAACATATATTTTTCCACAATTTTTTTTGCTTTATTTTATGGTTTTCATTTCTCAGCATGCCGCATATATACACCTTATACTTGCTTCCAGCTATTGCATTATGGACATTCAAAAGGGAAGGCGTTTTCATGGATTTGTGCTTGGAATTTTTTTCGAACAGAGAAGAAATTCTGTCAGCTTGTTCAATAGTTAGACTGCAAGCTCATTTGACGATAGATTGAATCTTGATTGGTCTCCTCCTATACAAATGAAGAATAAACGAAACAAACTAAAGCGTTCTTGTGTTGATTGAGATAGACCCCTACAACAACTAGAAGGAGAGAATCAGAATCATGAGAAGGGTTAAATGAACAGTCCCAAAAGAGCGTTGAAACGCCAACACGATGATATTAGAGATTCAAAGAAATATATCTCTTTAAATTTAGAGAGTTTGATCAGTTTTTAAGATGCTGCATAGGAATGAAGACTTGCTGTCTGATCACCGCTGCCCACAAAAATACTACTACGATTGTGTAGCACATACACTCCACAGGCTATGCACAAAGACATATTGAGTAGGTCGGCTTAAGCAGATATGATGTTGGACGGTTGATCCTTCATATGGATCGTTTCAACAACGTCCTGCAGCGATTGTTATGTTATACTACCTTCTATTACAACCGTTCAATGGTGGTAGGTTATGTTATATATATATTTTTTTTTTTTTTTTTTTTTTTTTTTTTTGCGAAGCTTTTAAATTTTTTTGGCAATACCGTCCGGTTTTAAGATGACCCCAAACATTTCTTTTATTATGACTAATAATAAAAAAATACAATATAGTACATGTGATTACAGTTAACAATCGGCTACTTCGGTTTTTATGGTGGTTCATCCACCGCTTACAGAATTTATAGTGTTCCATCCATTTTATCTAAGAGGCTTGCAACACTGGAGCTAGTCTAATTTAACTAGACTACAATATTTTCATACTCCACGCACGGAGTTTATTACATTACTGTCGAAATAAATATACAAGAGCAATTTTCATTTGTAGCCCCTTTTTTCCCCACTTTTAGTCTTCTTTTGCAAAATATTGCAAATATAACCCTCCTTTGCCACGTAAGTGGATGTTATGTCTGTTCATTTATACAGACACAATTAAAAATTGCGCCAATATGGACTAATCTTCGAGGTACAATCCATGATTACACCTCGAAGATTTTCTTCAACCCCTCAGTCAAAGAAGGACACTGTCTTGTTTTTTATAGGCAACAGCTACTCTGCTTTTGCTTTTTTAACCAAAGCCTTGGGCTTTTGTCCTAATTCAACACTCATAAACAATTTACAACTTTATATACCACCTCATTTTCTTATATCTCTTCATTCTCTTATATCACCTCATACACTTATATCACCTCATACAAAATGCCTTTATTGCCATCATCCGCAAACTCCAACGAGCAGGCGTATGAAGAGATGAGACTATAAGAGCTCACAGACAAACTCGACTTCCTAATGGGACTTGAGGAACAACCAACGAGCGAACGGGCAAACGTACAACCTCAACATGAAGATCAATTGCCACATGTTCAACTCACGTACGAACAGACGATCACTCAACCACTGCTCGAAGTTGAGGCATATTGAGTACCATATGTTGATGCTTGTCCAGTCCGTTGCTATTGCGGTTATACCGTTGAAGTTGCGGTTCACGCGAAAGGCAACAATATAGGTCGGCGCATGCGGACATGTCCAGCCTATCCAAATGGATGCAATTACACAGAATGGATAGACAAACCTTTGTGCCCAAGGGGGGTAGTATATGCAAACGAGATCGAACAAGAGATTAGACGTCCCGAAAATGTTATTGAACAATTGCGGTTAGGGGGTAATTAGTAGTTTGTTTGCCTCAAGTGTGATGGTGTACTAATTTTAGTCCATTTGATTGGTTGGAATTAATGTATTTGGAATTGTATTGAATGGTTGGAGTTAATGTATTTTGAGTTTGTCTTGATTTGTCGAGAAGTGGGCAATTTCCTTTCAGATTGTAGACAAGTCGAAAGCCAAGTCGAAACCAAAATTGTATCCTGGATTCATATTGCAGACAAAAAGGAAGCAAAATTGCTCTTGACTTCTCTTGGCGGGATCCTTATTCGTGCCCCGGGTAGATTTTCAAAATCATATTACTCTCGTCATCTCTTGACGCAATCAATAGTCGCGCCAAGAGATGTCGAGAGCAAATTCATGTTGCAAATCTACCTGGGGCGCGATCCTTAATCGTGCCCCAGGTAGATTTTCAACATCATATTGCTCTCGTCATCTCTTGGCCTAATCAATAATCGCGCCAAGAGATGTCGAGAGCAATATGATGTTGAAAATCGACCTGGGGAGCAATCCTTAATTGCGCCCCAGGTAGATTTTCAACATAAAATTCACTAACACAAGCAGAAAAAGCAGTACCATCATTCAACGCATTGGCTAACACTATCATTCGACACAAGCAATACCATAAGTCAATACAAATCGATAAAGCAATACAAACAGAAAAACAAACCAATTACAACCAAATAAACAAATTGGAATCGACCGCACAAAACCATTCATTCCAACAATTAAGTTCAACAATAGCTCAAACGTGCTACAACCACTAATACTTTCAAAACGACCACCAAATTAATTTGAAGTACATGCCAAAATGTAAAGTTAAAACAAACCAAACTAATTTCAACGACTTTTATGCACTCCTACTTTCCATCTTTGACCACTGGGAAGCCTAAGAGTTGGATCCTGCGACTGGGTTGGCTGAGAAGGACCGGGCACGTGTTCCATTTGGGACGGCTGAGAAGATGAAGCTAAAGCCTTTTTCCCCTTACGAGTGGAGCTACGAGTGGGAACCGCAAGAGTATGTGCAGATGGAGGCGGTGACGGTCGTGCAAGCTTGTTCTTCCTTAAAATCATATGGAGAACGCGTTTGATGCCCAAGCACTTTGACTTTAATGGCTTCGGCACCTCCGCCACTAACTCGTCAACCAACTCGGCCACATGGTAAATTCCATCAGTCTGTAATACACAAATTAAGAGCATGTCAATTTATATACGATTTGATGTTAAGCAAAATGTACATACCAGACTTTGCTCAAGCGGCGCTCTAGGGATGTATGGTTCCACGCCTTGAGGAACATCTAGAGGCGGATCTACCGGAATAATAATATAACGGCGTGTGATGTTCCAATACCATGTGTAGTATTCCATATCGGATACCGCAGCAGCACTTTGCTCTTGCACATGATCATATCGATGGTTCCATGTATTGATTGCCGCTTGATAGACCTCGTTGTTCCCGGCTTTAACCATGTAGTGCGGTGGGTTCTCAGGAATGTGTTGTAGTAAGCCAAACTGTCTCTCATCACTCTATCCGGTAGATGATTCGAGATATCCCAAAAACAAATTAGCGGCATGCGTGTTGTCCAAAGCTGGATAGAAGCAACGCACAATGGAGGTAGATGAGGAAATGCCTCGGTGTAGGGGTCCATGAAACAACATTATAATCGAGTACAACGAACTCGTTATGATAGCACTTAACATTGTGTCTGGACGTCGCGAACGAGCTCTTCAAGCCGACCCACCTATTAAAAACATTCAAGATTTATTACCGCAATTTAAAAAATAACTATCTGCAATTTATAATTCTAGTAATAGTACCTCAAAGCAAAAGACAAAGAAAAATCAATTTCCAACCTCTTCATTGTTATTCTCCCAACCGGGAGATACGTCCAAGACCAAGTCTGTAAACGAGTATACGTATAATAAAACCTAAGATGCATATGTGTATAATAGAACATAAGATGTATACGTGTAGTAAAATATAAGATGTAATACTTGCACCAATGTTAGACAACCTCCAATGGAATCTCCCCGCCCTAAAGTCAACCGTGATAGTTCCACATACGTGTAGCCAAGCACGGCGCTACCCCAAGCATACTGCCGACGTACATCAAAATCCTCCAAGTAACACAGCTATCTAAGCTACACCTGAGATTTCGAATGATCACATACCAAACGTGATGTTATAATGTGAATTATAATCGCACGTGCACGCTGCTCCACCTGTACTTGCAAAGCATCCTTAGGAATGTCCGCTGCTAGTTGTGCCCTCAACCACTTCATAGTAATCATCTCGGACCCCCACCACGCATCTCTTGGAGGAGATAATCCTAGCAGTCTCTCGCACATCTCAGCATTATCAGTTGGTTCAGGTTGTGTGAATGGACGACCATCGATTGGTATGCCAAGCAGAACCGATACGTCCTCCAATGTGATTGACATTTCACCGCATCTGAGGTGAAATGACGATGTCTTAGGTCTCCATCGATCAATCAAAGCCGTTATGAGATAGCGGTCAATTTGTGTGGATTCAAGTCGATGTATCAAAAGAAAGCCCGCTCGTTCAAGAAGTGCTAACACACCTGCATGATTTGAAGTGATTGACTTTAACGAAGACGAGTGCTCTATGGTTTCAATAGGATCTTTGCCCTGCCACACAATAACAAAATTGATTTTTTAACTAGTTTAACACGCACAATAACAACGAAGGGATGAGTGCTCTATGCTTACCGACATCAATTCCACATTGTTTGAACAATGTTCGGACTGTGAATATAAGACGCTCCCGTCTACGGGATCGGCCAACATCTCCGTGTAATCTACAATAATTCAATGCTAACAAATTTAGTATTATGTTTCTCCAAAATAAATACATGAATACCAATCTTCTATTCCACACAAACTTAGTATAATGAAATGATCTAGCAATCTTCAATTCTACAAAACTACCATAAAATTTCAATTTCTATGACAACCCACAACCCTAAACCTAATTTCTTCGAATCTCAATAAAACTATCATGAAATCCACAGTTGTATGTATTAGACAACAATAGATCATTATTAACTAGCAATGAATCGATTGTGCACAAAATCCCAAGGATAATCAAAAAACCCTAAATCCAATTTTTGAAAGAACGAGACATAATTTAAAGAGATTATTACCTAAAGCTTGTTCTTGTGTCGAAGAGCTTTCAATATTTAATTGAGAACTTGAATTTAGTTGAAGAAATTTGGCTTTTGATTTAATTGAGGTATAAGGGTTTTGGGTTGTAAATGGAAGAGTTTGAGAAATGAGGAGGAAAAGGGTCGGTCGGCTATTTATTTATTTTTTGAAAAAGGAAAATCTTCGGGGCGCAATCATGGATTGCGCCCTGAAGATTTGTTCATATTGGCGCAATATTTGATTGCGCCTATATAAATGAATAGACATAACATCCATCTACATGGCAAATGGGGGCTATATATGCAATATTTTGAAAAAGGAGGCTAAAAGTGAAAAAAAAAGGGCTACAAATGAAAAATGCTCATATACAATGGAAAGTACAAAGGACAACAGAGGTTCAACTACACTGTAGCATAATATATTGGATAATGAGCTCGGCTCATCACACAGTTGACATTACTTGAGTAGTGTACACAAAGTACATCTCATCTCTGAAAACACACACATCCCCTAAACATCCATATTGCAACAATTTGGCGGCTAGATGTCTCAAAGGAATACGTTCCCATGGCATGATAACTTGAAAGTATGACTTGAAAAATGACTTCATAGGGACATTCACCAAAGCGTGCAACAAAGAAGACCACCAAATCCTCCAAATGCCAACCGTCGCAGCAGCAATACCCATCCTCTGATCGGATTTAGCAAAGACACATCACCACCGAACCAAACAGCTAAGATCAGAGCCGTAGCTTCTCGTGTATAGTCATTGTTCGGCTGTGAAGATCCAAACAAGAAAACCCAACCAAAGCTTGGACACTGTAGCAAAGACAACGAGCTATGCACCAGTTAACAAGAAAAATAACCAAGCACCTCAACAAACAAAAATCCACCCAAATACCAAAACTGTCATACAAGAACTAGCAACAAGACACAAAAACATGGAGAGCATTGAAGACCCAAAAAGGCATACAATACCATCATAGACATACTAGTCGAAATGCGAAAACTGTCGTTGGTAAAAAAAATTTGTTATAAGTATTCGAATTTGAAAATATGTTAGTATATTTTAGTGAAATCGAGAAATTTATTTATTTTTATTTGATATATATTAACACATATTGCACAATAATCAATTAAATTAAAAATCATATTTTAAATACTTAGTTCAAATACCACATTCATATCTTCAAACGTACCTCCCTTTAAACCGCTCAAATGTCCAGCTCAAATTCTTCATCATCGTAACTCCTAAAAAGGGGTCATGCTATACACATCCAAACCAATGATACAATTTACCGACTCTTTATTTTACCTAGTCTAGTTTATCTGGATGCTACAGATTATCCATATTTGATTTCATACCACTCAATTTATTGTCTTTCTCTTTTAGAAAAACCCAACGGCTACTCTTGACGTTCCCTTGCTTAAAATATCACTGCTATATCTCACCCTCATCATCGCAACGCTCTTGCCCTTTTGTCGTTTTCTTCCTTTTCATTTCATTCAATGATGCATTACCAAAATTCAAAAGAGAGAAACATCAACTAACAACCCAACAGTAGTAAATAATGGAAATGATAACTTAGTTATACGACAAAGAACCATGGTTCGATATGTTTGGGCCAAAACACCATTTTTTTTTCTGCCTTTAGTTTAACCATTGTCAACATACGTTTTTGATTTTTATCTACCATCCTTCATTTTAAACTTATAGTATTCAAATATGTTTTAGAATTCATCCCAAACTTATAGCTCTCAAGCACTGTGAGCTCACCTACATTTAAAAAAATATCTTACAAGTAATGAGTTATGACATGATCAAAGGCTGGTTTTCTATAAATATTTATATACATTTGGTCATTAAAAAGAGTGCATTAACTTCCACCTTTAGCATAAAGCATAATGTTGAAATGTGTACATGCGATTGATTACTTGTTTCAGGCAACACGTGGCAATCATAGATTTTATTAAATGGGCTTTCTTGATTTCATCAATTTTAGCATTCTTGGTTGGTACCAAATACATCACACATTGTCAATACAATTACATAAGATCAGGTGGATAGAAGAAAAAAATTAAATGGTAACTTATTGAGTAAGTTCTTAGTCTAATTATACAAAAGATTGTGCAAAATGACACGTAGATGGACAAATATGAGATTTTCCTTTTCGCGCGTTATCAAATTTAGGTACCTCATTGACCTCCATAGCTTGAGACTTTTACCAAATAAGATACCCAAGATTTTACTAAGCCAGGTATCATACTTTATGATAATTTTCCGAATATATGAAAATTGCTTGAGTTTAAATATAGGTTGCTGAAGAGTGATGAAATAATTTGCACTACCATAGGAGGGCGTGCTGACCAATTTTTGTGTAAAGTATGACTATAACATGTATTTTCTTACTGCTAAATTATTACCATGAATAATGTTTTAATTAATCTTATTTATCTATATGTAAGCCGTTTTCAAGCACGTATTTCTGATTCAACATGTTATCGCTGTCATGCAAACAGTAACATCAATGGCAGCTCGTCTCTGAGTTTCTCAAGCGATTTTATCTACTCTTCTCTCGTAGTGTAACAACCCGTATTTTGAATAACATGTTATAACGTAAATCAAGGCTGAATTAAATGTTAAAATCTGAATCAACGAGAACGGGTTCTGCCATTGCGTTCGTCTCGGAAAAATACACGAAATAGAGTCCGAGTTTTCGAAAATCGGAGTTCGTATGACCAAGTTATGGCCCGTCAAAGTTTTCAGAAAAATTCAAGTTCAAAAACAGTTCGAAATCCAAATCTGGAGCCAAACGGACTGGGCGGGAAAATTCCCGCCCAAGCCCCAGGTCGACTGGAGTGACGACTGGGGAGTCGACACGCCCAGGGGGCAGGTCGACTACCCAGTCGACACGGGTGTCGACCTGGGTGGTCCGACCACTTTGGCCTGGGTGCACCTGCTGCTGTCTTGGCTCGGTTTTGTGGGCCTATGACGGATTTTGGGGGCTCAGATCTATCCTAGGGTTTATCCTATGGCCTAAACTACTCCTAATCTCTATAAAAGACACCTAGACCTAGCTTAAACCCTCACAAATCACTCTTGCAACGAAGTGCTGCCCAAATCTCCATTGACCATGGCCTTCATCTCCAACTCCAAGAGCTTATGCATTCAAATCGGATCCGAATCAAAGGTGCTAGCTTGCTACCTCAAATCAAGGGAGTGGATCAACGTTGCTATGCAAATTTCATGACGATTCTACGACAAGATGATTCATGCTCATAATCCCTTAGCCACGCTAAGTAAGTTCTAGCTACTTGTAGATCTAAACGATAGTTCTAATGTGACATGGAATAAAATGCGATGAACATAAGTATGCTAGCCTATATGAACCTTGTCATGCCTCTTTTGCTTGAACCTATGACTTTAGGCTATGTTTAGTGACTAAATCAAGTTACTCATGTTGCATTGGACATAGTTTTCCATGCAAGATTGAACCTTTATTTGTGGGATGTTGGCATGAACACTTGGAACCATTTTGACTTGTGAAATATGCGCATGAATTTGACTTGGGGCTTATGCATGTAAAAGAACCCAAAACCCCTTATGATTTCATGTCTATGTGAGGCCAAACCCCTTATGATATTATGCATGTTTGAGGCCAAACCCCTTATGATACCGTGCATGTTTGTGGCCAACCCCTTTATGACATCGTGCATGTTTTGAGGCCAATATACAATATGCTAGTTATATGAACACCTTTGCCTCAATTTTCACCATGTTTAACTTGTGATTCATCTTTGCCACCTTGTACCCATCTTTGTCATATTATTCCAAATATGTTGATTCGCTTTCATGTTCGTTGGGGACACGTTTTGGGTAGTTTAGGCAAACTTGAAAATGGGCTATGAACTTGACATGGAATTACATGGAACATGTAATGATAATAAACGTGAATAGGACACGAAAACTTGACATGGGGTTACATGAAAACATAGACTTAAAAAGGGGTCTAAACTTGACATGAACATGACACGTAGAAAAACATGGAAGTGGCCAACTCGAGGTTGGGTTGAGTTTGTAGCATAAATCTGCCCGGACCCGCCCGGCAAATCCAGTGGCTACAAACAATAGGACCCAATGTGGGTAGTTGGTCATATCGCGCTTGAAACCCGAGGTTAGACTAGGTTGTGGTGTAAATCTGCCCGGACCCGCCCGGCGTAACCAGTAACCACAACAACGTCTAATGTGAGAGGTTGAGAGTGCATTAATTCAATTAATGTCACATGATAAGGTAAAGTAAATCTGACTAATGACACTTAACCGATATGACATGAATGGGTAGGTTAAGTGAAACCGGACTTGATTTCTTAATGACACTTAACCGTAAAATACAGTTAGGGGATGGGGTTAAGCTAATCCATACTTAACTAATCCGACTCGGTAATTAGACGGGGTTAAGTAACCTACACTTAACTAATCTAAACACGGTAATTAGATGGAGTTAAGTAACCTACACTTAACTAATCTAAACACGGTAATTAGATGGAGTTAAGTAACCTACACTTAACTAATCTAAACACGGTAATTAGATGGAGTTAAGTAACCTACACTTAACTAATCTAAACATGGTAATTAGATGGAGTTAAGTTAACCTAGACTTAACTAATCTAAACACGGTAATTCGATGGGGTTAAGTTAAACACTTAAACAATCTAAACATGATAATTCAATGAGGTTTAGTAACCAATACTTAACCAATTTAACATGATAATTTAATGAGGTTAAGTTAACCAATACTTAACCAATTTGACTCGGTAACTTGATGGGGTTAAGTTAACCTACTCTTAACCAATCTAACATAGTAATTGGATAGGGTTAAGACCTGAACCGCTTGAATATACTTAACCAACTCGACTCGGTAATTTGATAAGGATAATCTATACTTAACCAACCATGATAACGTGATAAGGTTAAGCCGTGAACTTCTGGATATACTTAACCAACTTGACATATGGTTTGTAGGGCTAAGTCTTGAGCTTAAATACTTAGCCAATCTTGACATGATTCGTAAGCGGGTTAAGTCATGAACTAGAATGACAACACTTAACCCATTAGACAAAACCCTAGTTCAGGGGACTAGGTGGAAAATCGTAGTTAACAAGGATAACGGGAAATGGAACTAAGTGATAAACCTTAGTTTAGGATAACTAAGTAATAATTCTTAGTCAAGGGATTTGGACCAGTTCACAGATAGATGAGTAACCCGATACGGTAGGTCATCGCTTAAACACACGAGGAGGAGCAAATTATCTGACTTAGATAAAGGCTTCAACGAACTGGGTGACGAAGCAGTAGCTTCGGGGGACGTGAGGGTACTCTTGGTATCCCTCTGTGAGGTTGCAGATGATCCCCCTGGGCTCACAGAGGTTAAGGTCTGCGGTAGAAGAACCAAGAGTATGCCTTGGTTGCTGTGCGAGCAACCTAAAGACGGGGATGGATTAACGTGGAGTCGACGATACTTGATTTTTGCCCTGGATAGCGCGTCGTCGACTACCTACCGTCTTTAGTCAATCATGTACGTATACGGAAAGGCAGAGAACTCCCAACAGACCATATACTTGTTATCGAGTTATGGGTGAGGTTGGCCAATAGGTAAGTGGGGCATAGGGGGCCGGAGTATAGTTCTCGTGCATGATTTTTCTTGGATTGCCTTTCAGTAGTTGAGGGAGGGGTCACGTGGGACCATAGCCACGGATACAAAAACAGACCTTGATATCTGCATTCGGCAGACGACTTAAAGCTCCCGACCGAGTCTCGTATTTCTTGATTTGCCCTGGCACGGGACTCGGATGACACATTGAGATACATGTGCAGTTAGACATGGAAAAACGATTCATGGTGCTTACGTGGGAAAAAGGGCGCGGTTGACGGGTAGCATAATCCCTAGTAGCCCTAGGTGGATAAAACCCAAACCGAGATATGAAAACGTTCATTAGGTAGCATAATCCCTAGCGGTCCTAGGTGGCATAAATCCTAGGTGGACACGCGATAGTTCATGATAAGAAAACATAACCAGATCAAGGGTAGCAGTCCAAAACAACTTCAAGGATAAAATAGTACTACGTTGAGGTGGTATAGATTTACATGGGGAAGCCCGTACGGCCTACGGCAAAGGACTGAACTTATACATGGAAAGAAACATACGAGTTAGGAAAACCTATGTACGCGATATATTAGGTTGACATGGACCATTTCATGACTCTGGTCAAGGGACATTTTATAGTTAACTCATGACACGGGTTGGGATACTAGTATGGCAGGTGCAGAGCAAATACACATGGTAGATACCTCGGGATTTTATACTTGATAGAAACCTGACAATGTGATATCTTAGTTTATCTTGATACGGTGGTTCATCCTGTTATCTTGGTCTAGCTTATCTATCTTGTCATCGTCCTTATGTTTACTTTCAGTTTATGCATGTCATGTTACCTTTACCTGTTTTTATGCTGGAAGTAGGTAGGACTTACCAGTCTTTATGACTGACCCCGTTTTCTTTCGCCTCTTTTTCTTCCGTTCCCCCCCCCCCCCCCCCAGGTTTTCAGGGAGGAAATGTTGTTGTTTAGTTCGGACATCTTATGCTTGAAGGTCATCATGTATAGCTGGTCTTCTCTTGGCTATGGCTGCTTCACCGCTTTATTTTGGGGAATAATTTATGAAAAGGTTTTATGCTTATTTACTATTGCAAGACAGGTTTTGATGTATTCTGATGTAAAAGGCTTTAGACCTTATTTTATAAGGTAATGAAATTTGTTTTACTTCCGCTGTTTTATATATGTTCTGTCTTGTAATATTTCTGTGCATGTTTACCTCGATAATGCTTCACCAAACCTAGTGCATTCCCTTTGTGAGTGACCCTAGCGGAGGTGGGGTGTTACATTTGGTATCAAAGCAGAAGGTTACCAGACTAGGCAAAAGTTTTTAAAACCTTCTGAAAACTATTTGAGAAACCGTTTACAAAGAAGCATTTTTCAAGAAAAGTTTTTAAAGGCTATTCCCCAAAAGCCATTAGCACTATCCTTTTTTTCCTTGATCGAGTCTCTTTTCCTTTCCTTCCTCCATCCGTAGTCACAGTAGTTTTAACTGCGACTAATCCTTGTCTAGCTAAGTAAGAGTTTTCCGTACGATGGAGGGAGTCCTCTAGAGACCTGTTGCCATGCTATAAGGAAGGATAATAAGAGCAAGGATAGCGGACACGAGCTTAAAGATAAGCAACTTGTTGATATGGCTTAATCCACAAGGGAGGGAAAAAGATGAACAATAAAACCCATGACGAGAGAGTATATTTGGCATGATAAAACGGGATGCATAGTTAAGAGTTATGGGACGAGGACAAGATCATCGAGAGGGCAATTGTATGCTCTCATTTCTAGCGTACCTAAGAGGGATGGTACCGTTTCTGTTGAAGGTTTAGCCTTTCTTTTCTATCATCCCGTCTAGACTTTGTCTTGATCATCGCATCATTTAAGTCTACTTCGATAGTTGAGTCTCTGCACCTAAGTACTAGCATGGTAGAGGATCCCATTTTTGTCTCAAATCCTGTTGGAGGATCGGTCCATTTATTCATGACTTGTTTGGAATTGAGAGTGTAAATGCCAAGTGTTGAGATTAGAAGCAATGCTTCTATTGTTGAGCTATGGATGGATTCTAGGGATGAAGTGGTTATCCAGTAAGGGATGCCATTCTTGGTTTTGAAAGGAGGGTAGTTAAACTCTTAACTTGCCTTGGTAGTACCCCTGAAGTCTCGTATAACCTTTTGGGTTTTGTCATGGTTAGTTACCTAGAATCTCTTGATGCATTTATCGGAAATCTCTGATCCGATCGAGTAACGTTCGTCAATAAGGTGGATGGTTCATTCCGCTTAAGCATGGGTTATAGGAATCACCCTAGTAAGTGCACGTGGTAACATGGATTGGCATCGGTAAACGAGATCCAGAATTCACTAGTGAATTTTGGAGAGCTTACATGAGTACGCAGATATGTTTGAGCCGAGCATACTAGGGAAAGAATAAGTGAAAGTGAAACGAGAGGCGACAGTGAAATGAGTTCCAACTCATACCTTGGAAATAGGAATCAAGGAGCAACGAAAATCATGAAGTCAAAGGTGGTCAAGGCACACTGGAATTAAGCTCAAGGAAATGCGGCTTAAACGCGCGCATCATATCTCTTTTTAAGAGTACATCGTTGATCCCTGGTTCTCCTGTAGAGCTTGCTTGCATGCTATCGCTTGGTGGACATCCTCTCGATCATGTTTCCGTTGCAAACCCCGTAAGGAGTTTATCTTGTTTATCTCCTCGATCCTATCTTGGGAACCTTAGGTAGAACCCTATGGATGTAAACATGTATTTGAAACATGTTATGATTGATATGGTTGCCAGTGGTTGCAAGTGGTTGCTCGTGGATGATTGAGTACACATTAGACACTAGGTCGATTCAGTCACATTTCATATTGCATATGCACGAGTATTTGTACTTGTTTATGGATGAAATTGAATATGTTATCATGTGGATGTTGCATGTGGATGAATGGTTGTGCACACATATAGTGTTTATATGACTAGGACTATTTGCATACATGTTGGATTCATGGCACTAAACATATTTTGCATTTAGAAGATCACTCAGGCCTGGTCATTTACATTAGATAAGTACATATACACACACCTTTCGCATATGATCATACAGCATTTAGAATATTTTAAGGACAATGACTTCTTGTGGATGATGTTTTGAGTAGATGGATGATGGATGGTAGGATACGTTCTTCCTAACTTGAAGATTTCGGGGACGAAATCCTTTAAGGTGGGGAGAATGTAACAACCCGTATTTTGAATAACATGTTATAACGTAAATCAAGGCAGAATTAAATGTTAAAATCTGAATCAAGGGGAACGGGCTATGCCATTGCGTTCGTCTCGGAAAAATATGTGAAATAGAGTCCGAGTTTTCAAAAATCGGAGTCCGTATGACCAAGTTATGGCCCGTCAAAGTTTTCAGAAAAATTCAAGTTCAAAAACAGTTCGAAATTCAAATCTGGAGCCAAACGGACTGGGCGGGAAAATTCCCGCCCAATCCCCAGGTCGACTGTGGTGTCAACTGGGGAGTCGAAACGCCCAGGGGGCAGGTCGACTGCCCAGTCGACACGGGTGTCGACCTGGGTGGCCCGGCCACTTTGGCCTGGATGCACCTGCTGCTGTCTTGGCTCGGTTTTGTGGGCCTGTGACGGATTTTGAGGGCTCAGATCTATCCTAGGGTTTATCCTATGGCCTAAACTACTCCTAATCTCTATAAAACGACCCCTAGACCTAGCTTAAACCCTCACAAATCACTCTTGCAACGAAGTGATGCCCAAATCTCCATTGACCATGGCCTCCATCTCCAACTCCAAGAGCTTATGCGTTCAAATCGGATCCGAATCAAAGGTGCTAGCTTGCTACCTCAAATCAAGGGAGTGGATCAACGTTGCTACGCAAATTTCATGACGATTCTACGACAAGACGATTCATGCTCATAATCCCTTAGCCACGCTAAGTAAGTTCTAGCTACTTGTAGATCTAAACGATAGTTCTAATGTGACATGGAATAAAATGCGATGAACATAAGTATGCTAGCCTATATGAACCTTGTCATGCCTCTTTTGCTTGAACCTATGACTTTAGGCTATGTTTAGTGACTAAATCAAGTTACTCATGTTGCATTGGACATAGTTTGCCATGCAAGATTGAACCTTTATTTGTGGGATGTTGGCATGAACACTTGGAACCATTTTGACTTGTGAAATATGTGCATGAATTTGACTTGGGGCTTATGCATGTAAAAGAACCCAAAACCCCTTATGATTTCATGTTTATGTGAGGCCAAACCTCTTATGATATTATGCATGTTTGAGGCCAAACCCCTTATGATACCGTGCATGTTTGTGGCCAACCCCTTTATTACATCGTGCATGTTTTGAGGCCAATATGCAATATGCTAGTTATGTGAACACCTTTGCCTCAATTTTCACCATGTTTAACTTGTGATTCATCTTTGCCACCTTGTACCCATCTTTGTCATATTATTCCAAATATGTTGATTCGCTTTCGTGTGCGTTGGGGACACGTTTTGGGTAGTTTAGGCAAACTTGAAAATGGGCTATTAACTTGACATGGAATTACATGGAACATGTAATGATAATAAATGTGAATAGGACACGAAAACTTGACATGGGGTTACATGAAAACATAGACTTAAAAAGGGGTCTAAACTTGACATGAACATGACACGTAGAAAAACATGGAAGTGGCCAACTCGAGGTTGGGTTGAGTTTGTAGCATAAATCTTCCCGGACCCACGCGGCAAATCCAGTGGCTACAAACAATAGGATCCAATGTGGGTAGTTGGTCATATCGCGCTTGAAACCCGAGGTTAGACTAGGTTGTGGTGTAAATCTACCCGGACCCGCCCGGCGTAACCAGTAACCACAACAACGTCTAATGTGAGAGGTTGAGGGTGCATTAATTCAATTAATGCCACATGATAAGGTTAAGTAAATCTGACTAATGACACTTAACCGATATGACATGAATGGGTAGGTTAAGTGAAACCGAACTTGATTTTTTAATGACACTTAACCGTAAAATACAGTTAGGGGATGGGGTTAAGCTAATCCATACTTAACTAATCCGACTCGGTAATTAGACAGGGTTAAGTAACCTACACTTAACTAATCTAAACACGGTAATTAGATGGAGTTAAGTAACCTACACTTAACTAATCTAAACACGGTAATTAGATGGAGTTAAGTTAACCTAGACTTAACTAATCTAAACACGGTAATTCGATGGGGTTAAGTTAAATACTTAAACAATCTAAACATGATAATTCAATGAGGTTAAGTAACCAATACTTAACCAATTTAACATGATAATTTAATGAGGTTAAGTTAACCAATACTTAACCAATTTGACTCGGTAACTTGATGGGGTTAAGTTAACCTACACTTAACTAATATAACATAGTAATTGGATAGGGTTAAGACACGAACCGCTTGAATATACTTAACCAACTCGACTCGGTAATTTGATAAGGATAATCTATACTTAACCAACCACGATAACGCGATAAGGTTAAGCCGTGAACTTCTGGATATACTTAACCAACTTGACATATGGTTTGTAGGGCTAAGTCTTGAGCTTAAATACTTAGCCAATCTTGACATGATTCGTAGGCGGGTTAAGTCATGAACTGGAATGACAACACTTAACCCATTGGACAAAACCCTAGTTCAGGGAACTAGGTGGAAAATCGTAGTTAACAAGGATAACGGGAAAGGGAACTAAGTGATAAACCTTAGTTTAGGATAACTAAGTAATAATTCTTAGTCAAGGGATTTGGACCAGTTCACAGATAGATGAGTAACCCGATACGGTAGGTCATCGCTTAAACACACGAGGAGGAGCAAATTTTCTGACTTAGATAAAGGCTCCAACGAACTGGGTGACGAAGCAGTAGCTTCGGGGGACGTGAGTGTAACACCCCACCTCCGCTAGGGTCACTCACAAAGGGAATGCACTAGGTTTGGTGAAGCATTATCGAGGTAAACATGCACAGAAATATTACAAGACGGAACATATATAAAATAGCGGAAGTAAAACAAATTTCATTACCTTATTAAAATAAGGTCTAAAGCCTTTTACATCAGAATACATCAAAGCCTGTCTTGCAATAGTAAAGAAGCATAAAACCATTTCATAAATTATTCCCCATGTAAAACAGTAAAGTAGCCATAGCCAAGAAAAGTCCAAGCCATGCGTGATGACCTTCAAGCAGAAGATGTCCGAACTAGTTAACAGTGTTTCCTCCCTGAAACCTGGGGGGAAACGGAAGACAAAGAGGCGAAACAAAACGGGGTCAGTCATAAAGACTGGTAAATCCTATCTACTTCCAGTATAAAAACAGGTAAAGGTAACATGACATGCATAAATTGAAAGTAAACATAAGGATGACGACAAGATAGATAAACTAAACCAGGGTAACAGGCTGAACTACTGTAGCAAGGTAAACTAAGATATCATGATAAACTACGGTGTCATGATAAATCAAGGTATCACATTGTCAGGTTTCTATCAAGTATACTATCCCAAGGTATCTATCCTGTATAACATCCCATGGTATCTATCATGTATATTTCTCACGGTTCTAACATGTATATTTGCTCTGCACCTCTCGTACTAGTATCCCTACCCGCGTCATGTGTTAACTATGAACGTCCCTTACCCAATGTCATATAATGGTCCATGTTAACCTAATATATAGCATATGTAGGTTTCCCAACTCGTATGTTTCTTCCCATGTATAAGTTCAGTCCTTTGCCGTAGGCCGTACGGGCTTTCCCATGTCAATCTATACCACCTCAACGTAGTACCATTTTATTCTTGATGTTGTTTTGGACTGCTACCTTTGATCTGGTTATGCTTTCTTACCATGAACTATCGCGTGTTCACTTAGGATTTATGCCACCTTGGGCCACTAGGGATTATGCTACCTAATGAACGTTTCCGTGTCTCGGTTTGGGTTCAGGCCACCTAGGGCCACTAGGGATTATGCCGCCCGTCAACCGTGCCCTTTATCCCGCGTATGTATCGTGAATCGTTTTCCATGTCTAGACGCACATGTTCCTCAATTTGCCATCCGAGTTCCGTGCCAGGGAAAATCAAGAAATACGGAACTCGGTCGGGAGCTTTAAGTCGTCTGCTGATGCAGATATCAAGGTCTGTTTTTCTGTCTGTGGCTATGGTCCCACGTGACCCCTCCCTCAACTACTGAAACGCAATCCAAGAAAAATCATGTATGAGAACCACATCACGTCCCCACTATAGCCCCACTTTCCTATGGGCCAACCTCACCCATGACTCGATAGCAAGACCATGGTCTGTTGGGAGTTCTCTGCCTTTCCGTACGTACACGATTGACTAAAGATGGTAGGTAGTCGGCGACGTGCTATCCAGGGCAAAATCAAGTATCGTCGACTCCACGCTAATCCATCCCAGTATTTAGGTCGCTCGCATAGCAACCAAGGCATACTCTTGGCTCTTCTACCGCAGACCTTAACCTCTGTGAGGCTGGGTTTTATGGACCACCTGCCACCTCACAGAGGGATACCAAGAATACCCTCATGTCCCCCGAAGCTACCGTTTCGTTTCCCAGTTCATTGGAGCCCTTATCCAAGCCGGATAATTTGCTCCTCCTCGTGTGTTTAAGCGATGACCTACCATATCGGGTTACTCATCCATTCATGAACTAGTCCCATGTCCTTGGCTAAGAATTATTACTTAGTTATACTTAATTAAGGTTTACCACTTAGCTTCTTTTTCCCGTTACCCTTGATTAACCACGATTTTTCTACCTAGTTCCTCTCACTAGTGTTTTGTCTATTGGGTTACGTGTTGTTATTCAGGTTCATGACTTATCCAGCCTACGAATCATGTCAAAATTGGCTAAGTATTTAAGTTCAAGGTTTAGCCCTACAAGTTGGTTAAGTATACCAAGAAGCTCATGACTTAACCCTATCAAGTCGAATTGGTTAAGTATTTATTTGTCTTAACCCTATCAGATTATCATGTTAGATTGATTAAGCATAGATTATCTTAATCCCATCAGATTATCGAGTCGGATTGGTTAAGTATAGGTTAACTTAACTCCATCCCCTAATCGTATTACAATGATTAAGCCTAATTTAAAAGGTCTTGTGACTTAACCCCACCAGGTCCACATATTAGATTGGTTAAGTGTAGGTTGCTTAACCTCATCAAATCATCATGTTAAATTGGTTAAGTATTGGTTACTTAACCTCATTGAATTACCGTGTTTAGATTAGTTAGTGTTTAATTTAACCCCATCGAATTACCGTGTTTAGATTGGTTAAGTATAGGTTACTTAACCCCATCTAATTTCCGTGTTTAGATTAGTTAAGTCTAAATTACTTAACCCATCTAATTACCGAGTCGGATTAGTTAAGTGTAAATTACTTAACCCCATCTAATTACCAAGTCGGATTAGTTAAGTGTAAATTACTTAACCCTATCCCCTAATTGTCTTGTATGGTTAAGTGTCATTAAGAAATCAAGCCCGGTCCCACTTAACCTACCCATTCGTGTCATATCGGTTAAGTGTCATTAGTCAAATTTACTTAACCTTATCATGTGGCATTAATTTAATTAATGCACTCTCAACCTCTCACATTAGACCTTGTTGTGGTTACTAGTTAAGCCGGGCGGGTCCGGGTAGTTTTACACCACAACCTAGTCTAACCTCGGGTCTTAAGCGCGACATGACAACCTTCTCACATAAGATCCTATTGTTTGTAGCCACTAGTTAAGCCGGGCGGGTCCGGGTAGATTTATGCTACAAACTCAACCCAACCTCGAGTTGGCCACTTCCATGTTTGGTCTAGTGTTTTATTACACTTACAACCCCCGTGTCTAGTTTCAAGTCCCATGTTTACCCCACATGTCATGCCCCCATTTTGGTTCAACTTACATGTCGTGTTCACATGTAACCTCAAGTCAAGTTTTCATGTCATATTCAAGTCAAGATTTCGCATTATGTTCATGTTTATCTAACTACCCCAAAATCGTGTTTTCACTTGAGTGAAAGCGAGTCAACATAGTAGGTATACTATGGCTACATATAGACCCCAACACATGTGCGATGCCACAAAAGGGATTGGCCACAAGCATGCATAGTATCATAAGGGGGTTTGGCCTCAACATGTATAGTGTCATATAGGGATTGGCCACAAGCATGCATAGCATATAAAGGTGATAGGCCACAAGCATGCATAACATAAAAAGGTGATTGGCCATAAGCATGCATAACATAAAAAAAAGTGATTAGCCACACACTTGCATATTATTATAAGGGGTTTCGGGTTCATATACCCAAGTTAAGTTCATGCACATATTTCACAAGCCCAAAGTGGTTCTAAGGTCTTATGCCCACATTCACAAGTTAAAGGTTCAATCTTTCATGATAGACTAGGCTAAACATAACATGAGTAACATGACATAGTCGCTAAAACATAGTTCCAAGTCATATATTCAAGGTAAGAGGCAAAGCTAGGTTCACATAGGTTATAGCACTTATGTTTAACCGCATTTTATTCCATGCCATCATTAAACTACCGTTAACATCTCGAAGTAGCTAGAACTTACTTAGCGAGGCTTGGAGAATGCGCATGAATCGTTTTGACGAAGAAAGGTGGCTCCTTTGAAGAAGAACCGTCATGAAACCGTTGTACCAACGTTGATTTGGCCTCTATTTGGTGTAGCAAGCTTGCACCTTTTGATTTGAATCCGATTTGAATGCATAGTCTCTAGGGATTGGAGATGGAGGCCATGATCACTTGGCATTTGGGCAGCACTTCGTGGCATGAGTGATTTGTGAGGGTTTATGGTAGGCTTAGGGGTCTTTTTATAGAGATTAGGAGTAGGTTAGGCCGTAGGATAAACCCTAGGATAGATCCGAACCCTCAAAAATCGTCATAAGCCTCCAAAACCGAGCCAACATGACAAGCAGGTGCACCAGGTCGGGGTTCTACAGGGGGGGTCGACCCCTATGTCGACCCCCTGGGGAGGGGTCGACCCTGGGGTCGACACCCATGTCGACCCCCTGGAGGGGGGGTCGACCCAGGGGTCGACACCCTGTGTGTCTAGCGGGAATTTTCCCGCCTTCTCTTTTTGGGCTGAATCCAAATCTGTTTTCGGATTTGAATTTTCGTGAAACTTCGCGAGGCCATATCTCGGTCATACGGACTCCGATTTACGAAATTTCGGACTTTATTTCGCGTATTTTTCCGAGAAGAACGCAATGGCGCAACCCGATTATCCTGATTCAGATTTTATAATTTAATTCTGCCTTGATTCTTGTCTTAACACGTTGTTTAAAATTCGGGTTGTTACATTCTCCCCTCCTTTAAGGATTTCGTCCCCGAAATCTTCAAGTTAGGAAGAACGTATCCTACCATCCATCATCCATCTACTCAAAACATCATCCACAGGCAACCATTGTCCTTAAGAGACTTCTAATGCCTTATGTACACATGCAGAAAGTGTGTGTATATGTTTCTTAGCTAATGCTAATGATTTGGCCTGAATGATCTTTCTAATGCAAAATATGTTTAGTGCCATGAATCCAACATGTATGCAAATAGTCCTAGTCATATAAATACTATATGCATGCACAAACATTCATCCACATGCAACATCCACATGACAACACATTCGATTTCATCCATAAACAAGTATAAATACTCGTGCATATGTAATGCAAAATGTGAGTGCGTCGATCTAGTATCTAACGTGTATTCGCGCATCCACGAGCAACCACTTGCAACCATTTGCAACCATATCAATCATAACATGCTTCAAATACATGTTTACATCCATAGAGTTCTACCTAAGGTTCCCAAGATAGGATCAAGAAGATAAACAAGACAAACTCCTTACGGGGTTTGCAACCGAAACAGGACCGAGAGGATATCCACCAAAAGATAACATGCGAGCAAGCTCTACAGGAAAAACCAGGGATCAAGGATACACTCTTTAAAAAGAGGTACGATGTGCGTGTCTAGCCTTACGTCTTCTAAGTTGTGTTTCCTTGAGCTTAATTCCTCGGTGCCTTGACCATCCTTTTTAACTCCATGATTTTGTAGCTCCTTGATTCCTATTTCCAAGATATGAGTTAGAACTCATTTCATTGTCGCCCCTTATTCCACTTTCACCTATCCTTTCCTTAGTATACTTGTCTCAAACGTATCCACTTACTCATGCAAGCTCTCCAAAATTCACTAGGGAATTCTGGATCTCGTTTGCCGATGCCAATCCATGTTGCCAAGAGTACTTACTAGGGTGATTCCCATAACTCATGCATAAGCGAAACGAACCATCCGCCTTAGCGGTGAATTCTATTCGAACGGATTACCAACAACTGCATCATGAGATTCTAGTTAACTAGCCATGACAGAACCTAGAAGGTTACACGAGACTTCGAGGGTATTACCAAGGTGGGTCGAGAGTCTAACTACCCTCTTTCCAAAACCGAGAATGGCACCCCTTATTGGGTGACCACTTTATCCCTAGAATCCATCCGTAGCCGAGACATGTCATTCTCAAATCCAAACAAGTCATGAATAAATGGACCAACTCTCCAACCATATTTTGGGACAAAACTGGTATCCTCTACCATGCTAGTACTAAGGTGCAGAGACTCAACTATCCAAGCAGACTTAAATGATACGATGATCAAGACAAAGTCTGAACGGGATGATAGAAAAGAACGACTAAACCTTTACCAGAAACGGTACCATCTCTTTTAGGTACCCTAGAAATGGGAGCGTACAATTGCCCTCTCCAATGATCTTGTCCTTGTCCTCCTTGATTGACCAAGCCATACCAACAAGTTGCTTATCCTTAAGCCCGCGTCCTTTATCCTTACTCTTATTATCCTTCCTTGTACCACGGCAACAGGTCTCTCGAGAACCACCTCCATCGTACGGAAAACACCTACGTGGCTAGACAAAGATTAGTCACAGTTAGAACTACTGTGACTACAGATGGAGGAAAGAATGGAAAAGAGATTCAATCAAGGAATCAAAGGATAGTGCTAATGGCCTTTGGGGAATAGCCTTTTAAAACAAAACTTTTCTTGAAAAATGCTTCTTTGTAAAACAGTTTTTCAAATAGTTTCAGAAGGTTTTAAAAAACTTTTGCCCAGTCTAGTAACCTTCTGCTCTGATACCAAATGTAACACCCCACCTCCGCTAGGGTCACTCACAAAGGGAATGCACTAGGTTTGGTGAAGCATTATCGAGGTAAACATGCACAGAAATATTACAAGACAGAACATATATAAAACAGCGGAAGTAAAACAAATTTCATTACCTTATTAAAATAAGGTCTAAAGCCTTTTACATCAGAATACATCAAAGCCTGTCTTGCAATAGTAAAGAAGCATAAAACCATTTCATAAATTATTCCCCAAGTAAAACAGTAAAGTAGCCATAGCCAAGAAAAGTCCAAGCCATGCGTGATGACCTTCAAGCAGAAGATGTCTGAACTAGATAACAGTGTTTCCTCCCTGAAACCTGGGGGGGAAACGGAAGACAAAGAGGCGAAACAAAACGGGGTCAGTCATAAAGACTGGTAAATCCTATCTACTTCCAATATAAAAACAGGTAAAGGTAACATGACATGCATAAATTGAAAGTAAACATAAGGATGACGACAAGATAGATAAACTAAACCAGGGTAACAGGCTGAACTACTGTAGCAAGGTAAACTAAGATATCATGATAAACTACGGTGTCATGATAAATCAAGGTATCACATTGTCAGGTTTCTATCAAGTATACTATCCCAAGGTATCTATCCTGTATATCATCCCACGGTATCTATCATGTATATTTCTCATGGTTCTAACATGTATATTTGCTCTGCACCTCTCGTACTAGTATCCCTACCCGTGTCATGTGTTAACTATGAATGTCCCTTGCCCAATGTCATATAATGGTCCATGTCAACCTAATATATAGCATATGTAGGTTTCCCAACTCGTATGTTTCTTCCCATGTATAAGTTCAGTCCTTTGCCGTAGGCCGTACGGGCTTTCCCATGTCAATCTATACCACCTCAACGTAGTACCATTTTATTCTTGATGTTGTTTTGGACTGCTACCCTTGATCTGGTTATGCTTTCTTACCATGAACTATCGCGTGTTCACTTAGGATTTATGCCACCTAGGGCCACTAGGGATTATGCTACCTAATGAACGTTTCCGTGTCTCGGTTTGGGTTCAGGCCACCTAGGGCCACTAGGGATTATGCCGCCCGTCAACCGCGCCCTTTATCCCGCGTATGTATCGTGAATCGTTTTCCATGTCTAGACGCACATGTTCCTCAATGTGCCATCCGAGTTCCGTGCCAGGGCAAATCAAGAAACACGGAACTCGGTCGGGAGCTTTAAGTCGTCTGCTGATGCAGATATCAAGGTCTGTTTTTGTGTCCGTGGCTATGGTCCCACGTGACCCCTCCCTCAACTACTGAAAGGCAATCCAAGAAAAATCATGTATGAGAACCACATCCCGGCCTCACTATAGCCCCACTTTCCTATGGGCCAACCTCACCCATGACTCGATAGCAAGACCATGGTCTGTTGGGAGTTCTCTGCCTTTCCGTACGTACACGATTGGCTAAAGATGGTAGGTAGTCGGCGACGTGCTATCCAGGGCAAAATCAAGTATCGTCGACTCCACGCTAATCCATCCCAGTCTTTAGGTCGCTCGCATAGCAACCAAGGCATACTCTTGGCTCTTCTACCGCAGACCTTAACCTCTGTGAGGCCGGGTTTCATGGACCACCTGCCACCTCATAGAGGGATACCAAGAATACCCTCACGTCCCCCGAAGCTACCGCTTCGTTACCCAGTTCGTTGGAGCCCTTATCCAAGCCGGATAATTTGCTCCTCCTCGTGTGTTTAAGCGATGACCTACCATATCGGGTTACTCATCCATTCATGAACTAGTCCCATGTCCTTGGCTAAGAATTATTACTTAGTTATACTTAACTAAGGTTTACCACTTAGCTTCTTTTTCCCGTTACCCTTGATTAACCACGATTTTTCTACCTAGTTCCTCTCACTAGGGTTTTGTCTATTGGGTTACGTGTTGTTACTCAGGTTCATGACTTAGCCCGCCTACGAATCATGTCAAAATTGGCTAAGTATTTAAGTTCAAGGTTTAGCCCTACAAGTTGGTTAAGTATACCAAGAAGCTCATGACTTAACCCTATCAAGTCGAATTGGTTAAGTATTTATTTGTCTTAACCCTATCAGATTATCATGTTAGATTGATTAAGCATAGATTATCTTAATCCCATCAGATTATCGAGTCGGATTGGTTAAGTATAGGTTAACTTAACTCCATCCCCTAATCGTATTACAATGATTAAGCCTAATTTAAAAGGTCTTGTGGCTTAACCCCACCAGGTCCACATATTAGATTGGTTAAGTGTAGGTTGCTTAACCTCATCAAATCATCATGTTAAATTGGTTAAGTATTGGTTACTTAACCTCATTGAATTACCGTGTTTAGATTAGTTAGTGTTTAATTTAACCCCATCGAATTACCGTGTTTAGATTAGTTAAGTATAGGTTACTTAACCCCATCTAATTTCCGTGTTTAGATTAGTTAAGTCTAAATTACTTAACCCCATCTAATTACCGAGTTGGATTAGTTAAGTGTAAATTGCTTAACCCCATCTAATTACCAAGTCGGATTAGTTAAGTGTAAATTACTTAACCCCATCCCCTAATTGTCTTGTATGGTTAAGTGTCATTAAGAAATCAAGCCCGGTCCCACTTAACCTACCCATTCGTGTCATATCGGTTAAGTGTCATTAGTCAAATTTACTTAACCTAATCATGTGGCATTAATTTAATTAATGCACTCTCAACCTCTCACATTAGACCTTGTTGTGGTTACTAGTTAAGCCGGGCGGGTCCGGGTAGTTTTACACCACAACCTAGTCTAACCTCGGGTCTTAAGCGCGACATGACCAACTTCTCACATTGGATCCTATTGTTTGTAGCCACTAGTTAAGCCGGGCGGGTCCGGGTAGATTTATGCTACAAACTCAACCCAACCTCGAGTTGGCCACTTCCATGTTTGGTCTAGTGTCTTATTACACTTACAACCCCCGTGTCTAGTTTCAAGTCCCATGTTTACCCCACATGTCATGCCCCCATTTTGGTTCAACTTACATGTCGTGTTCACATGTAACCTCAAGTCAAGTTTTCATGTCATATTCAAGTCAAGATTTCGCGTCATGTTCATGTTTATCTAACTACCCCAAAATCGTGTTTTCACTTGAGTGAAAGCGAGTCAACATAGTAGGTATACTATGGCTACAAATAGACCCCAACACATGTGCGATGCCACAAAAGGGATTGGCCACAAGCATGCATAGTATCATAAGGGGGTTTGGCCTCAACATGTATAGTGTCATATAGGGATTGGCCACAAGCATGCATAATATAAAAAGGTGATTGGCCACAAGCATGCATAACATAAAAAGGTGATTGGCCACAAGCATGCATAACATTAAAAAAAAAGTGATTAGCCACACACTTGCATATTATCATAAGGGGTTTCGGGTTCATATACCCAAGTTAAGTTCATGCACATATTTCACAAGCCCAAAGTGGTTCTAAGGTCTTATGCCCACATTCACAAGTTAAAGGTTCAATCTTTCATGATAGACTAGGCTAAACATAACATGAGTAACATGATATAGTCGCTAAAACATAGTTCCAAGTCATATATTCAAGGTAAGAGGCAAAGCTAGGTTCACATAGGTTATAGCACTTATGTTTAACCGCATTTTATTCCATGCCATCATTAAACTACCGTTAACATCTCGAAGTAGCTAGAACTTACTTAGCGAGGCTTGGAGAATGCGCATGAATCGTTTTGACGAAGAAAGGTGGCTCCTTTGAAGAAGAACCGTCATGAAACCGTTGTAGCAACGTTGATTTGGCCTCGATTTGGTGTAGCAAGCTTGCACCTTTTGATTTGAATCCGATTTGAATGCATAGTCTCTAGGGATTGGAGATGGAGGCCATGATCACTTGGCATTTAGGCAGCACTTCGTGGCATGAGTGATTTGTGAGGGTTTAGGGTAGGCTTAGGGGTCTTTTTATAGAGATTTGGAGTAGTTTAGGCCGTAGGATAAACCCTAGGATAGATCTGAACCCTCAAAAATCGTCACAAGCCTCCAAAACCGAGCCAACATGACAAGCAGGTGCACCAGGTCGGGGTTCTACAGGGGGTGGGGGGGTCGACCCCTATGTCGACCCCCTGGGGAGGGGTCGACCCTGGGGTCGACACCCATGTCGACCCTGGGGTCGACACCCATGTCGACCCTGGGGTCGACACCCATGTCGACCCCCTGGAAGGGGGGGTCGACCCAGGGGTCGACACTTTGTGTGTCTGGTGGGAATTTTCCCGCCTTCTCTTTTTGGTCTGAATCCAAATCTGTTTTCGGATTTGAATTTTCGTGAAACTTCGCGAGGCCATATCTCAGTCATACGGACTCCGATTTATGAAATTTCGGACTCTATTTCGTGTATTTTTCTGAGACGAACGCAATGGCGCAACCCGTTTATCCTGATTCAGATTTTATAATTTAATTCTGCCTTGATTCTTGTCTTAACACGTTGTTTAAAATTCGGGTTGTTTCAGTGAGGGTACTCTTGGTATCCGTATGTGCGGTTGCAGATGATCCGCCTGGGCTCACAGAGGTTAAGGTCTGCGGTAGAAGAACCAAGAGTATGCCTTGGTTGCTGTGCGAGCAACCTAAAGACGGGGATGGATTAGCGTGGAGTCGACGATACTTGATTTTTGCCCTGAATAGCGCGTCGTCGACAACCTACCATCTTTAGTCAATTGTGTACGTATACGGAAAGGCAGAGAACTCCCAACAGACCATATACTTGCTATCGAGTTATGGGTGAGGTTGGCCAATAGGTAAGTGGGGCATAGGGGGCCGGAGTATAGTTCTCGTGCATGATTTTTCTTTGATTGCCTTTCAGTAGTTGAGGGAGGGGTCACGTGGGACCATAGCCACGGATATAAAAACAGACCTTGATATCTGCATTCGGCAGACGACTTAAAGCTCCCGACCGAGTCTCGTATTTCTTGATTTTCCCTGGCACGGGACTCGGATGGCACATTGAGATACATGTGCAGTTAGACATGGAAAAACGATTCACGGTGCTTACGTGGGAAAAAGGGCGCGGTTGACGGGTAGTGTAATCCCTAGTAGCCCTAGGTGGCTAAAACCCAAACCGAGATACGAAAACGTTCATTAGGTAGCATAATCCCTAGCGGTCCTAGGTGGCATAAATCCTAGGTGGAAACGCGATAGTTCATGGTAAGAAAACATAACCAGATCAAGGGTAGCAGTCCAAAACAACTTCAAGGATAAAATGGTACTACGTTGAGGTGGTATAGATTTACATGGGAAAGCCCGTACGGCCTACGGCAAAGGACTGAACTTATACATGGAAAGATACATACGAGTTAGGAAAACCTATGTACGTGATATATTAGGTTGACATGGACCATTTCATGACTTTGGTCAAGGGACATTTTATAGTTAACTCATGACACAGGTTGGGATACTAGTACGGGAGGTGCAGAGCAAATACACATGGTAGATACCTCGGGATTTTATACTTGATAGAAACCTGACAATGTGATACCTTAGTTTGTCTTGATACAGTATTTCATCCTGTTATCTTGGTCTAGCTTATCTATCTTGTCATCATCCTTATGTTTACTTTCAGTTTATGCATGTCATGTTACCTTTACCTGTTTTTATGCTGGAAGTAGGTAGGACTTACCAGTCTTTATGACTGACCCCGTTTTCTTTCGCCTCTTTGTCTTCCGTTCCCCCCCTCCCCAGGTTTTCAGGAAGGAAATGTTGTTGTTTAATTCGGACCTCTTATGCTTGAAGGTCAACATGTATAGCTGGTCTTCTCTTGGCTATGGCTGCTTCACCGCTTTATTTTGGGGAATAATTTATGAAAAGGTTTTATGCTTCTTTACTATTGCAAGACAGGTTTTGATGTATTCTGATGTAAAAGGCTTTAGACCTTATTTTATATGGTAATGAAATTTGTTTTACTTCCGCTGTTTTATATATGTTCCGTCTTGTAATATTTCTGTGCATGTTTCCCTCGATAATGCTTCACCAAACCTAGTGCATTCCCTTTGTGAGTGACCCTAGCGGAGGTGGGGTGTTACACGTAGCTTCTCTCTGTTTAATTTTTCCCTCTTCTTTTGTCATTCTTCTTGCTAGCTCTTCAGTTTCCTTGCTACTGTTTATGGTTACCCTATTTTCTGGGGTTATGGTTATTCTCGATTTCTCTGGCAAATTTGAGCTCCATGGGTCGTTTCTTGTACCCTGTCCACCGATAGAAGCCATTCATCCCTCTTTTGAGGCTCTGATTGTTGGTCCATTTTGCTTTGAACTATTTGGTGCTTTCTCTCTGTTGGTCAGGGTAATGGATCTGAACTCTTTTGTATTGTTATCTAGTCACCGATTTGTTATTGTGGAGGGATTTTTTTGGAGCTTGTTCCATTTTACTCTGGCAAATTGGTTTCAAATCTTTCTCTAGCCGAGAGGAGGCTCGATTCGACCAAGCCGTTGGTTATGAATTTGCATGGTGATGTTGAAGGCAAACGAGTCGAAGAGGATTTAACCATCTCTTTTCCTCCTCGTTTACACTTTAGGGGTTCTAGGCTTTCATCGATTTGCTTTGTTCCAGATTTCTTGGTTGGTTCATTGATTTATGGTGGAATTTTCGGTAATGATTTATGTGAGGTTAATGATGTGGTGCTTGAAGATGATGGATATTTGACCATCTCTGCCTATCAGTATCGTTGCACCTCACTCTGTAGTTGCTTCAGGCCACGCTGAGCCGAGGGAGGGTGGGTTCGGGAAGGCCTTAGGCCTTCATCGGCGTTGAAGTTTTCATCGACGTCCGAAGAGAGCCAAGAAGGCTTCCCCATCTCCCCATATTTCGACTCAGTCTGCCTTGGCACACAACTTGAGGGTGGTGCAACCGTCGGCTTCGTTGGTGAACATTGGATTCGTGCTATCCAACTAGTTTGAGTAGCTTTAGGATAGTTTGTTATCAGGCAACATAGAGGATTTCACCACCCTTACTTCACCTGCACAAGCAGTTACTGAGGATTTGTAGAGTGGTTGCGAACCCTCTATTTGTAGTGATTTGTTGGTTGTTGTTTACGCGGTTGATCCCTTAGCGCAGCGGCGTTTGTTTTCTTTGGAGGTGATGTTTTTCCCTCTCCCCATTCAGGTTCGACCTTATTATCGCTTTTCTTGTTTTGTGTCTTTGGCTTGGGATGTTCTTTCCTATATGTGCTTGATTGTTGGCTTTTGTGGTGTTGTTTTGAGCCTTGACACGCATTTGCATGTGCCCCCTGTCACCAATGTCGCAACTCCAGTTGAGATGGTAACAGATCACGTGTGCGTTGGTGAGTTTGCTCTGTTGAACTTGCAATATTGGTACGCTGCTATGTTTGTTGCTAGGGACTTTTGTGTTGTTTGTATTGTCTTCCATCCTTGTGAAGGCAGATTTTTTTTGGGTCCTCTTTTCATTCTTTTTGTTTGGCTTAGTTTGGTGCCACTGAGCGGCCTTTGGGTGGTTTGCAGCTTTTATTCTTGTTGGTCTCTGGTCGTAGCTGGGTGGTTCAGCCTAGTTTGTCGGTTGGTCATGATTTTTGCGATCTTAGCTATCGCTTTTGCTTGTCGGTTTTATTAGGAACATTACAAGCTTTATAGTGGCTTGTTCGTGTTCGCTCCTGTTATTGTGGGTTCCCATCGGTTGGTCGAGAGGGCTTGGTCTGCCATGGGCATTGACTTAGACTTGGTATGTGTACTTACCATATAGCTAGCACTGATTCTGCTAGCTATATGGGACTACATGTACCCTTCGTCGACTGTCATCGTTGATGCTTAGTTTATCTTCGGTTAGCGCTCGTTTAGATCGGTCATTTATTGGCTATTCGTGTTCCGGCTTTAGAATTTTACCTACTATGTAGAGCTGTCAATCTAATGACAGGTCGGCATTAGTAAAGTTCTCACATCAAATGGTGTTGTCTCATCCGAGTAACTCCGCGTCTTTTCTGTTTCACCTATTTCTGTTGACTCGGCGTGTCCCACTTTGTTTTCTTGTCATCTGTGCCTTTTGGTTCTGGCTCATATCCCCTTCTTAGTAAGGAAGAGATAGCGAGCATTGATGATCGCCTATCTCAACTTATTCTTGTCCTTCGAAGTCTGGTGTGTCGGTTTCTTCCCTGCCAGATCAGGGTCTTAGGGTTTCTTAAGGGTTTTCTATTTCCTACGAGGCACCCGTTCACACGACTACTCGCTCCTTGCATCGTAGTCTGCGCAAGGCACCTCGCACTCCCCACACTATCTGCACACGCTCAATAGCAGTTTCTGATCAGATCGTTAGATCTACTTAACATATGTTGTGTTAACGATATTTTTCGTCAACACCGGAGATAGGCCTATGGAAGCGGAACTAGGGGAAAATAGGTTGTTTAGCCTTCACAAGTTTGAGTTAGTTCACCATCTCCTAGATATCAAGGTTTAGAATCCAAAAGAATAGTTACTTTTCCCTCAATGGGGTGAGCATCACGCTTAAGTGATTCAAGAACCAACAATTATTTTGGGATGAAGGATTTCTAAGTGCAACCCTTAGCGAATGACTTAACGGTTTGTAGAAAAGGATTCTGTACTGAGCTTGCGGAAGCGTCTAAGTTTGTAGGAAGGGGGATGTTTCACTTGACTTGTGGAAAGGTTTGGATATAGGTTCATATGCATGTAGAAAGAAAATAGTAAGTTGCGACAATAATGACCAAGAAATCACAAGGCAAACCCATAAGGAAATACTCTAAGTATTGATTCACACTTTATTGATCTTTGATTTAGAATACATAAACATAATAGAAGAAATCCCTAAATCGATCTAAGAATTAGAGTTTTCTCTAGAGAAAAAGGAATACAAGAGTAAGAATGAGAATATCGTCCCCAAAATGCGACCCATGGGGTCTTATTATAGAGAATTCGGGGCCCATTCTATTGTTGGGCCATTGTACTTGCAGAGGCCTCTGTAGGCCGCTTATCTCCTTGGTCTCAAGAGTTTAGCTTCTGGCCGCCTTTGTGGTGCTGATTATAGCTTCCGGAGTGAGGGTCCCGGTCAGTGGAAGCTTCATCGAGATTGATATGAGCTTGTTGATGTAAATAGATCTCAGAAGACATTTTTGCTCCTGGTTGTGGCTTCCGGCTGTGGGCTTCCGGTTTTCTCATGAATACTTTGAGGAGCTTGCCCACGTGATGTATGTAGATAGCTATCGCTTCGGAACCCCTATCAGTGTCAGTACCGAGCAGATTAGTATGGATAGCCTATATCCTATTTAGGGTTCTAGTTTGCCTTTCGATGGAGCCTTGGGTGTAGCTTGGTCTTCCGGAAGGTAGCTCCTGGTGATTTGTTTGTTGTTTATCAATGTGGCCTTTCGGCGTTCCTGCAGTGGATATTTCGGAAGCTGGTTCCGGATAATCCCTACGTGCTTTCAGCTTGGTATTCCTGATGCCTTTGTTTTCTGATGTATCGGTATTAAGCAGGGTCATACGGATAGCCCTTTCGTCAATTCTTGCCTCCCTCTTTCTTAGCTCCTGACTTAGATGACCTTCCATCACCTGTTCACTATGCCGAGATCATTCTATCGGTACTTCCTGTTTTGTATGTAACTTGAATCCTTCCTTCTAGGATGGTGTCGGTTGTACACCTTTCCGGAAGTCCCTTATGCTCTCGGTTTCTCTTTGTATTTGGCTTTTGCTTCCGTGGGGATCCTTTTTTGTTTGTGTCCATCCACTACCCCTTCACCGTATGCCTGTTTCGGAGTTAATTTTGTTAGTAACATTTGCCCCCTAGTGAAGGGGTGTTTTCAACTTTTCAGGTCAAAATTTTTGTCTTTTCCTAAGTGTCAGCTCCGCGTCTTTTGATCTTCCTCTATCGGAAGCGTTGATTGGTCTTCGCTTGTACGTTCAGATCAGTCTTGAAACCATATTATGAATTCTTCTTCTCCCTCATTTTTGCCTTTCACCTGCACATCTAATTCTCAAGCAAGATTACCGTTCCTTTTTTTATGAAAGCTACTCAAATTTTCTCTTCAAGAATCAAAGCTCGATTCTCTGTGAGTATCTTTATTCCTACTAGAAGTTTAATCTTAATCATTTACTGAACTGACTAGAAAATCGACTAAGATTACATTAAATGTAAAATGGGTTTAAGCAATAACAATCTCTTTCATTGTGATTAATGTCGGACATGAGAGGCCACCTATTTCATTGATTACTCTTTTAGGAAGTGCCTTACGCAAAACCAAATATATAGGAAGAAAGCAACTTTCTCGTTAGCTAGGATTCTGTGCCACCGATGTGAAATGATTCCAACATAATTAGGCCTAATCCATTTTGCTTCCAGACTTACCAATACAAATCATTTGTTTTTTGACAAATCAAACTTTTATGTTAACAAGATATAATGATACTCCAACTATTTATAAGTGTTATGCATGTATTTATGTAAGAATAATGTATGCTAATTGCATTGTTATGGAATGATGTCACCTGGCGGAATCATGTCTGGTAAAAGTCCTACTAAGGCGAAGACCAAAAATTCTAAGGTTCCATGACCTAAGAAAGAATTTCCTCCAAGGCCATCCACAGTCACTTCCCAAAATTCAGTGAAGGTTATATTAGACAGTTTCGGTATATCACGTATTGATGCCATCGTAGCTTCTTCTCCAGATTTCCTCCAAAATCCTCCAGAATGGTATTTTGCGTATTCAGTGATTCATATCTAGCACGAAGGCTTTCTTCCTTTCCCACCTATTTACACAAGCTTTTATGTGATCTAAGAGTTGCTCCAATTCAACTTTCGCTCAATATATATACAACTCTTTCATGCTTGGAAGCTTTAGTACTTGCTTCAGGTCAAGATTCTTTAAGCCCCAAGCTCATTCGTTATATGGTCTAATTTTCTAAAAGTTCAGAGTTACCAATATGAGGGGCTAATCCCATAAGGAGACTGATTAGAGATAGTATTAGCAAAACTAAGTCATGGGAAGATCTTTTTTTCTTGTTAAATTCCCTCCCGGTATATCAGGAAAATTCGTTGATCATGGCAGGCTTCTTGTTTCAGAAAGTAATTGTTTTACATTTGTAGCTTTCATTTGTTTGTATCCTCCTTGTATCATAGATCCCCTTTCTAAAGATATAGCTTTATCGATGGAGGAAGCCCAGGTTGTCGAGGCTATCTTCAAAGAACCAGTGGAGCATGTGTGTCAGTTATTTCTTTTAACCGCTGATAGGCTTCGTCAATATGTCTTGATCCCCCCGGGGAATAAAAAACTAGGGCGACCTCCTATCCAATTTTCTGGTTCTAAAGGACTGTCGTTGAGTTCTAGCACGTTCAACGTAGGCTCTCCTATATTTCCAAGTGACTTAGATGAGATCATACCCTTGATTGGACAACATTTGTCGTTCTTTCTCTTTTCCTTGTTCTTTTTCTAATATAACTCTTCTTTTTTTAGGATCTACAACTTCTCAAGGTGCACCTTCTCTCGAAGCTTTGACCGGTCTAGCACCAGAGCTTTAAAGAGACTTTCTCATCCCAACATTGAATCATTGTCAAAGAAGTTCAGACATGACAAGCCAATTAGCTTTTCAGAAGATACTATTGTTACCCCAAAACTATGCAGTTAAATCCCCGCTAAATCCCCGCAATATCCTTGCTATAGCATATAGCGCTCTTCAACCACTACGTTATTTCAATTTAGCGCTGATGAACAGTAGATCCCCTTTTAGCCCTACTATTTTCCGCTACCTCCACTAAATCAAGGCTTTTTAGCGTCCGCTTTAACAGTATTAATATATAGAGCTTGATTTTGACTAGTTCTCTTTAAAAAAAAATTCAGTAAATTTTGCGCAAATGGCTAAATTTAAGGCATAAGTGCCTAATATATGCTAATAGTCAATTACACTGATCAAATTTAGCATGCATAACTATGATATTCGTTGATTTTGTTATATAAAATTAATTAATATTAGTTTCTTGTACACATATAATGTGAGAAAGATGATTAGTTAATTTTCAAAATTCTAGTTTTACATCTAATGAATCTTTTTACGCCTCTGCTATATCCTCGCTATTTCCCTGCTTTATCCCCGCTACACCTTTTCACACCTCAGCCGCTATAGAACCGCTAAGCGCTTTAACTGCATAGCCCCGAAAATAAGGACGACTTTCGATCCTGCTGCTATTGATGACGACCAGGTTATCGACGTTGACACCTCTCCCGATATTTCTCCAAAAAATAAGTCTGCAAGTAGCCATGTCTTCTCTGATACCATTGATGAGCTAGGTGAGGAAAGGCATGGTCTCTCAATTCCTTCCTTCTCTTAGCCCGTTATTTCTCTCGTTCCTCCTCCGTCATCCTCAAACTTCGATAAACTTGTGAATCTTGCTCTTTTATCTTCGGAAGTCGCTAACATTACACCGACTTCTTCACCTTTGGATTCAGAAGATTTCTACTGGCAACAAATCAAGGATCAACTTTTGGTATTGGCCTATCTTTTCTAATGCCTTTTGTATTTATGTTGTTTTTGTAAGGAGCTTTACCCATGTCTTTTCCTTAGGTGATAAAAACTTGTTTTTTTTCAGAGGGATATCTTCCTCTTCAGCAGCGGAGGTTAGTGCCCTAAAGTAGGAGAATGGGACGTTGGTGGATAAAGTTAACACTCTGTTGCAGGAGAAGGAAAAGGGTGACAATGAACGTAGGGAGTTGGTGACCCTGCTGGAAGAGGAGAGAGAGGCCAAAGATGTGTCAGTGAAGCAAGTTGAAGATCTTAAGGAAGAAAAATCAGGGATGGAGATTGATTATGCCGCCGAGATGGATAGGATGAACACTCAGCTTTCTACTGCAAAAAGAATAATCTATGAGGCTAGTAGCAGAATTTCTGATTTACTGAAAGTTCATCTAAATGACATAGCTATAGAGTATTACAAAGAAGCCCTTATCCTTGCTTTTTCTGATAATTATAAGAAGTGCCCGGAATTCGGTTTTTCTTCAATTGATCCCTCTGTCAGAGGTAGAGTTTTAGAGAAGATTGCGAAGGTGAGGCGAGAAAATAAGGTTCCTTCAATGGAGAAGATAAAGCTTGCTTCCCTTTATTCATTGATGAGTTTCTCGAAGATTATGAGAAATATGAGGAGGAAGAAGCCATTGCTGAAGGGGAGATAGGAGGGGATGTGAACCAGCAAGGTGGGTTTGGAAAGGGTGATGGAATCTCCTCTTCCGCAGCCAAGGAGTTACTTGATAATGAAGGGAATAATACCAGTTCTACGATCATTTCACTTACTTAGAGTCAAGTTGCACCACCTTCTATGGGATGTGGCTCTTCAGATTCCAAGAATAAAGGGACTCTTGACCGATGTGATGTCAATGTTACACAGGTATGGCTTTCGCTCTCAAAATATTCTCCTTCTTCTTGAACTTTGTTAATAACTAGTCTTTTCATGTCACGGTAGTCTTCTGGTCCTTCAAAGATGTAAGCCACAACAATGGTTTAGATTCTATGTTTGAAAACGTGAAGAATTTTCTAGGAACTTGTCCTGCAAAACAATCTAGTAGGGATTTTCAAATATTTTTGTATAAAGTATCTTTAACTTCTCTGTGAATGGTGTTGACTTCATGACGTTTGGTGATTTGTGGTGTTGTATTAATATGTCAAGGTGGATGTTATGCACATGTTTGTGTAAATTGATAAAAGTCATATGGTTATACCTCCTTGGAATGCATGATGTCATTAGTGTATACTTGATGTTTATATTTTATGTATTACGATATCTCATCCTATCCATGACTAGGAGGAACAATTCCAGACCCCTCCTTCACAGTTTATAGAGGAAACTTTGAACATCGCTGACTACACAGACATCTTTGAGAGTGCTCCCCTTTGGTGATATAAAAGGATGTATTATCTTCAAAAGATAACTGCCACAAATATCAAGGAACATGTGTCCCATCTGTAAAAACAACTAAAGGAGAAAGATGAGATTATTTATAATATGCAATGTAGGCTAACGGTAAAATCCTCCGCTAGCTCTGGTGTGGAGGTAGGTAGGTTATACCAACAAATTGACAAGTTGGAAAATGAGCTAAGGAGAGCCAAGGAGGATTACGCTTCCTTGGAATCCGCTTTACGAAATCCCGACTCAGAATGATAGACTTCTCTTATGCGTTTGTAATGTAAATCCTTATAAAACAACGATTGCGTTTGTGTAACGGTTGATGCCGTAACCTTTAGTAGGCATGTCTGTGTATTGTGTAGTTTATATGACATGTTGCTTTTGTTGGAAACAATGTTATCGTAACATAGAATGTTGTAACGATAGAAGACCTACTTATGTGTCAAGTGTTAGTAAAAGCTTCCTAATGTAACAAGTATTACTGGGAAAAACCCTTGCTTTAGGATTTTCTAGAAAAGGTGTTGTAATGACCTGGGATTTTGTCGACTTTGGTTATCGCCATAAACTCAATGATGACTAACCAAACGTCGAAAAATACCGGATGATTAATGAAAGAAATTAGAGGGTGAGAATAGATAAGATAGAAACTTAAAATAGAAGAAGAAGAAGAACACAACATCAGAGTAACACGAACCTCACAGCGGAACGAATAACATATAATATATATAGCATAACTTGAAATATACATCTGTACTTGAATATACATCATTATCAAAGTACAACACTTACAACACAGCGGAAATAAACTATAGCTATATGATCCTGAAGCCTCCTGCTCCAGCTCTTCAAGTGTATCTGTAAAATCCCGACTACTTGACTGTCCGTACAAATTTAGGCACCCAAGAGTTTAGGTAAGACGAACAAATAAACTTCGGGTCAGTCATGGGACTGGTGTGAGTAAAACAGTTTAACACAGTTCAAGTAGGTAATCGATATCTCATAAGACCACGCCGTATAACGGAACGGGTTTTTCCCTTATGAGAATCCAAATTTATCTTTATATCAAAAACCTTTTGATATTATAATAATGTCTATCAACCATAGTATATATAATCATCTAGCAGAAACGCTTTCATCTCAAGTTCTATATATATAGTATACAATCAAAACCGCAAGCACGTATAGGGTAATGGATTTCCAAATATGACAAGGTATGGAACCACCTTTCGCTAGTGTACCTCTAGAGAGGAATACACTGGGTTCAACAAGAACATCTTGCAACCCGGCCACACATGACCGACCACTCATTTCGCTTGAGTGTATCGAATGTATATCACCAACGGTTGGTATCAGCAACCGTTTCCCGAATGGGACAGCATCAACAATAGATTTTTAGAAGTAAATGAAACTCTAGATCAGGTGATTATACACCCTACTTCAGTGCGACCGACTTAGCCATGCTACCTGCCTGAATTCTGTCATTTACCGGATGTGAGGCTAGAAGCTACGCTTTATCATCACACCAGATTCACTTCGAATGTCACATCGTCAAATCCATCAAATCACCGATTGACGTCCTCAACCATACATTATGTGTTAGCTAAAAGAAGTTTCCTTCTCCGCTTCCACTCTTGGTACGGTTGTAGAAATCAATATACGTGATCATATGGAAATACTCTGTCAGACATCCGTCCATACAAGTCATCCAGGAACAGGATGAACCGAAGGCACTATTCTGTAAACAGGATAGCCCTTGCATAACTCCATCTTCAATTTCCTTTGGCATATATGATTCGCAACGCTTATGCTAATATAGAGTGGTTCTATGGATAATAATCCAACCGGTCTCTCCATATTAACAATGTTAAAATGGTCAAAACTTCGATAGTCTATGATTTAACTATCGAAGAAAAACAGGTGTGCAAACAACGATATTATTCCAAATGGAAATTTATATCGATCAAACATCATTCAATATTTATCTCTTTATTTCATTAATTTACTTATCTCCTGTTTCCCTATATTCAATATTTCTTATTTTCTAAATTTGGAAAATATACGTTATTAACAATGGAAAACATTTCCATTTTTTGTTTTCTTTATTAGAAAACATTTCTGGTTTCTTATTTGGAAAACATTTCCAAAGCTTCTTCATTGGACTTAGACAGATGTTTAAACAAACCATCGCCAACTCAAACCATTTCCTTTAATTACTAAATTCACTTAACCATCCTTTACTATCGAACCTTAACCATTCCTTAGTTAAAAATGAAGTCAATCAAGTTGGGTTAATACTACCTCTCAGACCTTAACTGAACAACGTTTCTAGCCTTGAAATAGACAAAGTTCACCCTTCTAATTCTTTAACAAACTTCCTTACGTAACTCTCTTTCAAATCTTTCTATTCGATAATTCTTTCCTTCGATAAGGTATATTCAATAACTCTATTCAATTTATTCTATTCACTTAACTCTTTTGATTTAACTCTAACTCTATTCACTTAACTCCTATCGAATAAACTATATACGATAACTCTTTTAATTCTATTTGAATAAACTATATATTCGATTAACTCCTTTTACTCTATTCGAATAAACTATATCTGATTAACTCCTTTATTCTATTTGAATAAACTATATATCCGATTAACTCCTTTATTCTATTCGAATAAACTATATTTGATTAACTCCTTTCGATTAACTCCAACCGGTTTAACTCTAACTGGTTAACTCTAATTGATTAACTCCATCTAGTTTAACTCTAACTGGTTAACTCTAACTGGTTTAACTCTAACTGGTTAACTCTAATTCAAATAACAAATATTCGATTACTCTATTCAACTGACTCGACTCAACTAACCCCTTTCGAATAACTAATTCGATTTACTACTTTCGAATACCATATTTGATTTAACTCCTTTCGAATACCATATTCTATTTACTACTTTCGAATACCATATTCGATTTAACTCCTTTCAAATACCATATTCGATTTAACTCCTTTATTAGCTTTATAAAAATGTTCTTTTTAACAACATTTATTCATTTTAAAGATTTACTTTTAGTAACGATTCTCCACTTTAAAATGATTTCCTTCTTATAACGGTTTCCTTTTTATAACGTTTTCCCTTTTTCTAAATATTTCCTATTTATAAATATTCCAATTTATAAATATTTCTTATTTATAAATATTCCATTTATAAATATTTTATTTTCAAATATCACTTTGAAAATATTCCCTTATCAACATTTCGGTATGTTATGTTATTCAACATATCAAATCACGATGATCAGTATCGTCCAAACTCGTATAATCGACAACAGATTATATATCACATCATATATCACAATATATGAAAAACAGTAAAATAAATGTTGAGGAACCCCGTTGGGTTCCTCCAACCTGTTTCCCTGCATCACAGATGTTATACAATATAAAATCAACATCACTTTCAGTTCTGTATGATACATTCTGTTAAACAGAATCATTATAGAAATTCAACTAACTGACTAGCAATTCAATCAAACAGTCAACACACAGTCAATCAGCCAATATTTAACAGTTCTAAAAATACAACATGAAATTATAAACTATTCAAAGTTAGTGAGATTTACTCACATTTGCAGTTCACCGTTAAAGAACGATAAATTGTTATTTGATTTGAATCAAACAGTTTATTTCGTCATAAATTCAAACTAGCTTCAATCCACTTCCAGTCAGTTCCATTGCGTAGTCGCCGTCCACACGATTCCAAGGATCTTGTTTCGCTGAAAACCGATGTCGTATGATAAAGTTATGGCATTTCTAAGTTTACACATATAATTAAATAAATAAAACTTAAATTGAATATCCATTTGGGCTTTTTACCCCTTTCCGGCCCACTTACCCTTCAAATACCCAACCCGACATTCTCCTTTCTTCCCCAATATAATTTGTCGTGACCTCCTGTTCTTCATCAACCCATTCGAAGATCTTCCACCGCCTTCTTCCACCTTGTTTCACCATCGTTCATCCCGAAACAACCACCAATATTCTTCTCTTCGCGACCTCCTTCCTCCCATACCCGAATTTCTAAACTCGCACGCACCATTTCCTGTTCGGTTACAGACCGAACTTGTGCCACCCAATGTCAGCACCGACACTTAAAATCACAGAATTCCACATAAAAATCAAAGTCGAAGTTGTGCAATCTCCTGAGTTCAAATCCAAACTCGAAACCAAGGATCGAAACTTCCATCACCCCATTTAGGCGAACCCTAGTTTCGCTGTTGATATTTGAGCTTCAGCGAACCCAAATCACACCCCAAACAACTCATCCCAAGTCGAAGAACAACTCTCAAAGATTCGGAATCTATACGTATTTCGATTTAACGATTTTTCTTTGAATTTATATTGATTTTTGTTTATAGGAAATTTCACTGCAAACATCTGGTGGTGTTATATATAGTTGTAGTGGTGGTTGGTTTCGTTCGTGGCTGAGAAGGGATGGACTTGGCTTGTTTTTAGATCAGACAAAATATTGGATATTTTTATTTATTTATTTTATTGATTTTATATAGTGTATTTGTCTTCTAAAAATCGGTGTGACCACACACGATACCCAAAAATCACCAAACTGGACATACCGCTAGAGTTTGACATTACGGTCCCAACGAAACTGGTTTCGTCGAATTCCGACTCCGTATGCTCACACAGCGTATTTTTAACCGTCGAAATACTGACTGTTTCTCACTCTAAAAATCCGTACGACCACACAGTGACTCTAAAAATCACGAAACAAGAAATCTAACAACTATTTGACATTGCGGATCCAACAAAACTAGTTTCGTCGAATTCCGACTTCGTTTGCAAAACCGGCTATTTTTAAAGCTTTGAATGACCCATTTAAATATATAAATATATTTAAATATAATTATATTAAATATTTATAAATAAATATTATCGTATATATTCATAGTGGAATACCATACAGCTCTAGAATATTCCTATATGAGTTTCTAACTTGATATTTTAAATCTGGGTCAACCCGATATTCGATTTATATTGAAATTCCTTTTAAAAACATAAATACTTCCTTTATAAATTATAAAGGAATTCCACAGCGACTTTTCTAAAATTTGATTTGGACGTAAATCAAAATCTACACGACGAAATCCCGATTTTTCTCTTCCACTAGAAAGATATACTCCACCAACTCCACACGTTTCTTGTTTCACAGAAATCCGGCTTAAAACGAATCATGTACATTCAGTTGAAGTTCAAATCACCAAATTACGAACTGCATCGCTATTTCAAGCTCGATTTTAATTATAATATAATTATACGTTCAAACTGTCGTTCAAATAATATATTCGTTATTCAAATTCAATTCTAAACTGAATTAAATCTCACAGATGATCCAGTTCACATCATATCACCATTTCAGCCAATTCTGATTATTTCAGAATTTAATATATTATTTTAATTAAATATTCATCATTATTTAATTCCACGACCATTAAATCCTTTTAATCACCTTTTAAATAATTAAATAAATTAATTATTACACCAGGAAAGTACGGGTCATTACAAGTGTAGTTCTAGTTATAGGACTCTTTTAGGAATGTTTGGGATCTTTTCCCTAGTTCTTTTCCAAACTCATGTTTCAATGTTATGCTATTACCTGTATCGCGTAAGCAGCTTGTATATTGGATAATCAGTAGATGAATATATAAGTTAAAGACACTTCCCTGAGTAAGTGAGGAGGCCGCGAGTTTATCCCTAGTAATAATAGAGGTGTAAATCCAAGCCATATTCCAATTAGTGAGAAGGTTGAACAACTCCTTCTTGTTTAGATTTAGAGTTCTGGATCAACCCATATTCGGATATTCATGGTCAGACCAGAAATACATCTCTGCTTGTAATTGGCACTTGATTCAATCCAGACTTAGGTATTGATATGGGAGATCAGAAATCCGCTTCTGACCCTTGTTGAAAGTCGAATCAACCCAGATTCGGTGCTGAGATAAGACCGGGATTCCATTCCCAGTATTTGTGAAAGCCTGAACCAACCCATATTCGGGTTATTAAAATAGGAAACCAGAAATCCACTTCTGGTCTTCGTCGATAGCCGAATCAACCCGGATTCAGGTATTAATACAGAAGACCCGAACCAACACTCGTTCAGGTAATTAGAGATTGAGTAACAGAAATCCACTTCTGGCATTAATGTTTTGGTATCCCCCATGGATTTTATTTGTGAAGCGGAGGTCGTTTGTTCTTCTTGAGCCACTCTCTTTGTTTTTGATGTCAAAGCAGAGGATGTATGTGCTTTGTTGGCCGCTCCCCGGGCCTGTGCGTCCGGTGCGCTTGGATAGCTTATCCACAAGCAAGGCCCAAGGACTTACCCGACCTCCCTCCAGAGGCGACTTATCCTGACCATCGTAGGTTATCATAAGGTCTTAGAAACTTAAACCGGGCCATCGTAGACATGAAATTAAGGTTTACTCTTTTGATGCTTTATACTGACCATTGTAGGTACTGGTAGAGGCTTACACACCACCCCCCTCCAAGGGGTGCCCTATCCTGACCATTGAGGCGATGATAGGGTTTGGCGTTCCCTTCTGCGGGTAACGTGGAACATAAGAAGAGGTAGGACGTGCTCTTCTATGAATAGAGGTAGGACTTGCTTAGTTCATATCAGAGGCAGGGCGTACTCTTCTACGAGCAGAGGAAGGGCGTGCTGATTTTAGATGCTCCGCCACGACCATTTTTGGTGTGAAACGGAGGCTTATGCTTTTGATGCTTTAACCTTGCCCCCTTTGACTCAGGCATGGAAAAAGACTAACACACCACCCCTCCGGGGGATGCCTTGCCCTGACCAATTTGGCGATGACATGGGATTTAATCCATTTGTGATATGACCCATCTTGGGTTTCTTTAAGCTTTGAAAGGAGGGTTTTCCGTACCCTTTGTTGGGTTTGATAATCCTTTTCCTAAGTATTTTTATTGAACTTGATCTTTTTTTTTTATAAACTCTTGTAATTGGCCTGAGTTGATGAATTTGATGACCATTTCCTCGAGGATTCTGCAGTGATTAGTTTCATGTCCATTCATCATGTGGTAATGACAGTAGGGTCCTCCTGACTTCCTCTCGTATTTGGGTTTTTTCTTTGTGAACGGCCAATAGCTGAGTTCGTGTTTGGTTAAGAAGTAGATATTCCATCGAAGTGGTAAAGCAGTATCCTTTGGGTAATCCTGGCGTAAGCCTCTCTACTTGTCGCTGGGATTTAACCCTTTTGTTACAAAGTTTTGTTGTTTTACCTATTTTTTGTTTCTACTTCCCAAGATATACTGAGATTGAGGTGCTATCCTTTCAGACCATTTGTTGGTGAAGTGGTTAAAATCATCCATCCTTTTGATTTGCTTGTAGATTTCTCCTTATGTGAGAGAAAATGTTAATATCCTTTGATGCAGAGTCACTTAGAGGAGATGTTAGGGTTTTTCCTATGTGGGAAAGGCTATTATTCCAAGTGTCGGAAGCATATTGTTCTATTTCCCTTTTCCGCTTCATTATCCACAAGGCTTCCACTCTCAGCCTTTGTTCTTCCGTCACTCTTGGGTCAGTGATTTCTGACTTATCCATTCGATATTCAGAAGACCCTGGTCGGGCCTCTTACCCATAACTTTGCTTCTTCAAAGCCTTAGTCCAATCCGGGATGGAACAACACAGGTAGATATGTGGCTGTTAACCACAAGTTCGGAGGTTCAAGCCCTCCTAGCACCAAAATGTTAACGATGTTTTCCGTCAAGATCGGAGATAGGTCTATGGAAGTGGACCTAGGGGGAAAATAAGTTGTTTAGCCTTTAAAAGTTTGAGTTAGTTTACCATCTCCTAGATATCAAGGTTTAGAATCCAAAAGAATAGCGACCCTTCCCTCAATAGGATGAGCATCACGCTTAAGTAATCCAAGAACCAACAACTATCTTGGGATGAAGGATCCTTATGCGAAATCCTTAGCGAATGACTTAACGGTTTGTAGAAAGGGGTTCTGTACTGAGCTTGCGGAAGGGTCTAAGTTTGTAGGAAGAGAGATGTTTCACTTGACTTGCGGAAAGGTTTGGATATAGGTTCATATACATGCAAAAAGCAAACAGTAAGTTGCGGCAACAATGACCAAGAAATCACAAGACAAACCTATAAGGAAATACTCTAAGTATTGATTCACACTTTATTGATCTTTGATTTAGAAAACATAAACAGAATAGAAGAAATCCCCAAATCGATCTAAGAATTAGAGTTATCTCTAGAGAAAAGGGAATAATAGAGTAAGAATGAGAAAATCATCCCCAAAATGTGACCCCTGAGGTCTTATTATATAGAATTCGGGGCCCTTTCTGTTGTTGGGCCATTGGGCTTACAAAGGCCTCTGTCGGCCGCTTTTCTCCATGGTCTCGGGTGTTTAGCTTCCGACTGCCTTTATGGTGTTGATTATAGCTTCCAGAGTGAGGGTGCCGGTCAGTTGAAGCTTCATCGAGACTGATATGAACTTGTTGATGTAAATGGCTTTCGGAAGACATTTGTGCTACCGGTTGTGGCTTTCGGGTGTGGGCTTCCAGTTTTCTCATGAATACTTTGAGGAGCTTGCCCTCGTTATGTATGTAGATAGCTGTCGGTTTGAAACCCCTGTCGGTGTTGGTACCGAGCAGATTAGTATGGATAGCCTGTATCCTTTTTAGGGTTCCAGTTGGCCTTCCATTGGAGCCTTCGGATATAATCTGGTCTTCTGGAAGTTGGCTCCCGGGGATTTGTTTGTTGTTTATCAATGTGGCCTTTCGGCGTTCATGCCATGGATATTTCGAAAGTTGTTTCCGGAAAATCCCTACGTTCTTTCATCTTGGTATTCCTGATGCCTTTGTTTTCTGATGTATCGGTATTAAGCAGGTTCATACCGATAGCCCTTCCGTCAATTCTTGCGTCCCTCTTTCTTAGCTTCTGACTTAGATGGCCTTCCGTCATCCGTTCGCTATGCCGATACCATCCTGTCAGTACTTCCTGTTTTGTATGTAACTTGAATCCTTCCTTACGGGATGGTGCTAGTTGTACACCTTTCGGGCAGTCCCTTATGGTCTCAGTTTTTCTTTGTATTTGGCTTTTGCTTCTGGGTGGATCCTTTTGTGTTTGTGTCCATCCGCTACCCCTTCACCATCAGCCTGTTTCGGAGTTAATTTTGGTAGTAACGTGTTGTATCTTGTTTGAGCTGTGTGCTCGTTTCATCCCCCTGCAGGGGTGAGTTTTCTATTTTCTGTGCGTTTGTTTTTTCCATGTTTCCTTGATGGCGAATTTATTTTTCTGGAACGTTGGTTAAATAGGCAATGATGCTTTGGTTGGTAAACTCAATCGCATTGTTAAGAAGCATTCTATTTGTCTGGTAGCCCTTTTGTGGGTCCAGAGGAGATCACCAAGTCGGTTTTGTCTCTTGGTTTCGGTGGTGCCTTAGCCAATGTGTCCTATAAGATTTGGATCCTATGGTCGAAAGATATTGTCATCCAAGCTATCTTCGATTCTGATCAGCTATTGTCGGTAGCCTATTTGTTTCCTTCTTTCTCCTCCACTTTTCTATTTATGGCGGTTTACGCTAAATACGATCAGATAGAGAGAATAGGCCTTTGGTCCGACATTCTCGCTCTTTCTGACTTGATTTTTAGGCATCGGTATTGGGAGGCGACTTCAATGTTGTCGCCTGCCAAGAAGAGAAACAGGGAGGCAACACCGTTAACCGCTTAGTGGTAGCGGATTTCAATGCCTTCATCGTCAGCTCGGGTCTTTACGTGTTCTCTTTCGTCGGTTCGGCTTTTACTTGGTGTAATAACCAAGATGGGCCAAATCAGATTCTTTCTAGGCTTGACAGAGTTTTCGAATTGTGAGCTTGGTTCAACCTTCCATTCACCTTCTCTATTTCCCATTTGCATCATACCTTCTCGGATCATGCTCCTATGATCCTTTATGGTTCTCCCCTTTCCCTCTCCAGTCCTTCTTCTTTTCGGTTCCATAGCATCTGGAGATCTCACCACACTTTCCATAGTATTATGGTACACTCCTGGAACTCCCCAGTTCTTGGCTCCCTGTATGTTGTGTTTTCTCGTAAGCTGAAGTATTTAAGGCTTTCCTCAAGGCATGGAACGTTCTTGTTTTCAACAATATCTTCAATCGCGTTAGGGCGGCTGAAGAATCGCTTGTTTTAGTAGGGGCATCCTTTGATGAGAATCCCTCTACTGCTAACAAGGAGGCTTGGGCGATTGCCCAACTGGCCTTCTCGTTGGAGCTTTGTATTGAGCATGATTGTCTTCGCCAGAATGAAAGGATCAAATGGATTGTTGAAGGTGATACAAACTCCAATCTTTTCCATTTTTCTATCCGTAAGAAGAATAATCTTCTTACGGTTCGTCAAATCCAACTCCTTAATCTCTCTTTGTCTTCCACGCCGAGTGAAGTCAGAGAAACTATTCTGTCCCATTTCCAATCCATTCTCGGATCTCCCTCAGTGTTAGTCTCTGACCCCACCCTGCTAGCTTTCATTCCTAGGTTGGTTCTTCCTTCAGATAGCTCTAATCTTGCCATACCTCCTTCCTCGTAGGAAATACGTGCTTGCGTATTTTCTCTAAGTAAGGACAGTGCGAGTGGGCCTGGCAGCTTTAACAGGGTTTTTTCGGAGTGTCCGGCCAATTATTCAGGCAAACTTTTGTCTTGTTTTTCAGTTTTTTTCTCTGGTGGAGATCTCCCTGGGGGTTAGACTTCCAACAATTTGGTTCTTATTCCCAATTGCGAAAATCACATTACCTGCATGGATTTTCTCCCCATCAGCATATGTAATTTCTCTAATAAGGTTATCTCTAAGGTACTAGCCTCTAGACTAGCACCATTTCTCGAGCGTATTATTTCTGCCTCTTAGGCTGGGATTGTAAGAGGACGATTGATCGCATATAATCCTTTTAGCCCAGGAGCTGGTTTCTCAGGTCGATAAGAAGATCCGAGGTTCTAATGGAGTCGTTAAATTGGACATAGCTAAAGCCTACGATCACATGTCTTGGTTTTTCGTTGTCAAGGTGCTGAGGTCTTCTGCTTTCCAGAAACTCTAATCGATCTTATTTAGAGGATGATCCCCAATTGTTGGTTTCCATTCTCATCAATGGTTTGGCCAATGGTTTTTTCAAGACGTGTAGGGATCTTCGCCAGGGAGACCCCCTCTCCCGTTCTTTATTCTCCATCGCTACTTACGCTTTCGTATGTGGTCTTCGTTCACTTACTATAGCTAGGCAAATTCATGGGATAGTCATCCCGCGGTGTTTCCCACTTATATCTTCCTTATCTTTCGCTGACGACATTATCATTTTTACTAATGGTAGTTGTCACCCTGGCCGTCGCCTTATTTGTCATATTCAGTAGTACGAGAGGTGTTCGGGGAAACTCGTTAACTCTACTAAAAGCTATTTCGTCCTCATGAAAAATATGTCTTTGAATAGATCTTCTTGGATTGAGACCTTCATAGGGTTCAAGGCTGCCTCCCTTACCTTACCTTATCTCAGTATTGTTCTGTATCGAGGAAGGAAGCTTAGTGCCATCTTCGATCCCTTGACTGACAAAGTCAGGGGTAAGATCATTCGTTGGGATGCGACACTTCTTTCTCAGATAAGTAGACTTGTTCTTATTAAGTCTGTTCTAGACACTATAAGATCTCATGTCTTTGCTGCTATGACTCCTACGCCTTCCGTTCTTACCGATCTTTGTCATCATCCTTTTTTTAGAGAAACAAGGACAATGCTAATCATCACTATTGTATTTTGTGGAACATCGTTTGTCATCCCAAAAGTGAGGGAGGCCTGGGCTTTTGTAACCCTAAGGACATCTGTTCTGACTTTGCTTGTACGCTGTGGGCGAGGTTTGGAGCGAACAACTCCCTTTGGGAGACGTTCCTCCACACTTAGTACCACAGGCTTTCGGGCGCGAATTTCTCCGGTGTCCCTTCCTATGTTAGTGAGACGTGGAAATGGATGCAATCCGTCAAGGCCTTATCGGATTCACACGGCGGCGGAAGCAGTTGGGATGGTAGTTCCTTTTCAATTAAGGCGGCGTGGAATCCGATGAGAACACCGGCTCCACGTCTTCATCTTTTCTCTTTCATATGGAATGTTTGACTTCCCTAAAAGGTCTCTCAGTTTATATGCAAATTCCTGCACGCAAGGTTCAAATAAACAAGAACCTCCAAAGGATTGGTGTCCCAATCATTTCCCATTGCAGGTGTTATAGTTCTGGTTCTTTGAAAACCAGTGTTCATCTATTTTTCCGTGGCTATGGTGCCAAATCTGTTTGGAATTACTTCGAGAATTTGATGGATTGCCGAGGTAATGCCAAATCGCTTGCTGATTTACTGAGAATCTGGTGGACCGGTATCTCGGGTAAATCTATTCGCTTGATCCTCTTTCATCTCATCCCTTGTCTTATCTACTGGCATGTATGGTGCTCGTGGAATAAGGAAATATATGATGAAGTTCCTATGGGGATCCCCCTACCATCATTCGAAGGGCAAGGAACGAGTTTTCCTTGCGTTTCGGTGTTACCTCGGTACCGACTCATCCTAGGGCGGTGTAACAACCCGAAAATCTGAGCCAGTTTAAAATTTTTATTTTTGCAATTTTAGCGAATTTTGAATATTTAAAATAGAATATTTTAAATAATATCGACGATAAATTTATTTTGAATATAATTCGAACGTATATATTATATACGTCGTCGTTAGAATATAAATATTTATATATAATTATAAATAGAATTGAAAATGGCGCGGTAGTTCGATAATTCGATTTCAAACTTCAATTGAAAGTACCGGGTGCAAAACAAACCGGATTTTAGTGAAACCAAAAACATTAGGATCTAATTGAGAATATCTTTCCAACGAATCCGAGAAATCAAGATTTCATAGTGGGAATCAAAAGATATGTCCAGTTGAAAATTCTGAATAGTCGCTATGGAATTCAGGCCCTTAAAAATGGGAATTTTGCAAACGACCTCGGATTTCGACGAAACCACTTTTGTTGGATCCGTGATGTCAAATTATTGCTATATTCCAAGTTTCATAATTTTTCGAATCAGTATGTGAGTGTGGCAAAGGAAAACGCGTTTGACCGATTTTAGTTGATTTTAATCGACTGGAAAATGGCCATTTTTCCAACGGTCTCAGAATTCGACGAAACTAGTTTTGTTAGGACCGTATCGTCAATACGAAGCTAGAAAATATTTTTCTGGAATTTTTCTAGTTAGTATGTGACCCCGGAAATTTGAAATGCGTGTTCAAATTTAATATATAGAAGTATATGTTGATTTTGACAAAAACTGATTGTAACGACCGAATCAGCCTACGATACATATCCCATTGTGTTCGGAATGGGGGTAAAACGCTATAAACGACAGGCGGTGGGCCTCGTTTAGAGGTTGTATATAAAAGTCAACTTTTTTGAATTAAATTAATTAAAAATTAAAAATCTCTCCCCTTCTCCTTCTATAACCTATGGCCCCCCCCTTTATTTGGAAACCCGATTCAGATTAAAGAAAAAAAAGAGAGAAAGAAGAGGACGGAAGGGTGGAGCGGCTTACTCCACCGCCGCTGCCACCACCGATCATCCAGCGTCGCCCCCCCCCCCCCCTCCTCTGCCGCGATCGACGCGACACCCCCCTTTCCCTGCTGAGTCACGACAGAACCCCCCTGCCTCGATCGACGCGTCGAAGCCCCCCTTCCTGTTGCTGACCGACGCGATACCCCCTCCCTCGCCTCAGGAATCTGCCGCTAGTACGAACACCGCAGCCACCTTTCCACCGCCTGCCGCTGCTCCCTTGACCCACGCCCTCCGTCGCGCCATTCATCCACGCCACCGACGTCTGAATCCCCCCTCCTTCCTCCAATCGACACTGTAAGCTTCTTTATTTATTTTTATTTATTTTCTATGAATTAGGTTATAAAAATAAACTATATTAACGTAAGAAAGGACCTTTATTTATGTATATTAAATATAAAGGAATGATTTTTATTTATATATATAGGAAATAAAAATGATTTTTCATATCGAAAAGGCGAAATCTATATTTTTGAAAAGGCGAAATCTTTATATGAAAATAGCGTGATAAAAATATATTTTTTATCTATATAACATCGTTGTAAAAATATAATTTTTATCTATATAACATCGTTGTAAAAATATAATTTTTATCTATATAACATCGTTGTAAAAATATTTTTTTTTTATCTATATAGTAGCATTAGAAAAAACAGAATTTTTATCCATAAAGCGTGATAGTAAAAATTCGATTTTTATATATTGAATAGCATAGTAAAAATTCGATTTTTATATATTGAATAGCATAGTAAAAATTCGATTTTTATATATTGAATAGCATAGTAAAATTTCGATTTTTATATATTGAATAGCATAGTAAGAATTCGATTTTTATATATTGAATAGCGAAGTAAAAATTCGATTTTTACATATGTAGAGAATACGGGCAAAGAAGGTGATAAAAAGGCGAGAACGATGAAGATTACTATCGATGAAGAGTCGTGGTATTGGATAGCTATCGGTGAGAATTTCTCACTCTAAATTTCTTTTTCTAGTTATATATATATACTAGGATGCAGACGGTGTTTAGTAGCACCCGACACAATCGTCCACAGACCATGGACTTGTTTGTTTGATTGCAAAAATTGGTTAGATTATTTGGTTTGAATTGAATTGTTTGGTGAAATGGAATGGATTGATTGATGTGTGAATGGCGTGGGCCTTCACTAGACCGGGGATAAGGCTAGGCCTCGTCCCGTTTCTAGTATCGTGCTGTTATGCCGCTGAAATTTTCTAAAATATGTTAGAGAAATAAAAATATCATTTTATTGAATAAATGAACCAAATAGAATATTCATAGCTTGAATAAAATATTTTATCGTTAAAAATATAATTTTTAACATGAAAAGTGAATAAATAAATATCTATAAACAAATCGGCCGATTTGTTTATATACACTGATTTGACTGATATTGATTGGGTCGATAAATTTTACACATCGCCCAACTGCACAAATAAAATATGTGTTTGATTGTTTGAAACCCCACACGGGTATTGGGATAAAATACGACATACACTAATCCCAATAATTAGTTGTTTGTCGATCGATGGACCGACAGGCTGTTATAAGCGTTAGATATCTATATTTGATGCTTATACAGTGTAGTGCACTTTGGATGATGGTTGATTGTTTATCGTTGCTATTATATACATGTGTTGTATGGAATCCGTATAATTAACTTTATATGGTAATTGATTGGGCCTCATCCCAAATTGAAAAATAAAGAATATTATAAAATAAAGGTTCATGTGTTGACAATACTCATCCGTTGAGATTAGTCATGTGTTGAACGAAATATTTTAAAAATAGAAATATATGAAGCCGTGTTGATTAGATTGACGCCATTTTGACGTGAACGATATTTATATTGATTTTATTCATTTTAAAATGAATATTGAAAAGTGATTTCGAAATCGAATATTTTGAAATGCAATTTGAATTGAATCGAATAGAAAACCAATTTGAATTGAATCGAATAGAAAACCAATTTGAATTGAATCGAATAGAAAACCAATTTGAATTGAATCGAATAGAAAACCAATTTGAATTGAATTGAATAGAAAACCCATTTGAATTGAATCGAATAGAAAACCAATTTGAATTGAATCGAATAGGAAACCAATTTGAATTGAATCGAATATATAACGAATCCAGATTGAATTGAATATATAACGAATTCGGATTGAATTGAATGTATAACGAATTCGAATTGAATTGAATGTATAATGAATTTGAATTGAATCGAATGTATAACGAATTCGAATTGAATTGAATAGAAAACGAATTCGAATTGAATTGAAAACGAATTGAAATGAATTCAAATTGAATTGAAATTTGAATTGAATAGAAATGAATTTTGAAACGAAATTAAAACTATTTATAAAATTCATTTTAAATAGGAATCGACGAAATATATATATAATATATATATATATTATATATAATGGCCTGAAAAGAACGCGCCGTGCCGCGGCAGTTCGTGAATTTCGACCATTTATTTCAAACGGACATTACGGGAGATCCGACTGTCGGATTTGGTATCAGAGCTTTGGTTTACCGAGCTCGAGAACAAGACACGTTAGAACCCTACAAAAGAATTCATCAGATATTGGATTAGTAATATCCAATTAGAATGACTCGTTAGAGATAGGATCAGTAGTATCCTAGAACGAGTGTGAAGAGTATATTTTTCAAATGAAAACAATTTTGTTTTGAAAATTTAAACCATTTTATACGTATTTGAATATTTATTTGTATTGAATTTGGACAGTCCGATATATAAAGATGTTGCATATACGTGTCATGAACGTATATTCGAAGTTTTAATATACCGGATAGATATAGAACCGCACTCTAGTAGCCCGGAGATGTTCTGATGGTGGTTCGAAACATCATCAGCATTTATGTTCGTGTTTCGAAGGTGTAATATCTATATATTTCCTTTAGACTGGTGTGAGAACCAAAACTTATATAGATAGATTTATTTGTTGTGAATTGGCATCAAAAACATGATTTTTTTGTATATATATCAAATTTATGAATTTGAAACTCTAATTCACTAATTGATTGATGTTTGTGTTGTTTGTTTATTTGTTTGATAATTTTTAACCATTTAGCCTAATTGAACCAAATATTGAAAATTGGTCGCATTTGCTTGCATATACATATACTTACATTGAACAGGTCATAGCAAGGAGGCTAGAGCGGAGAATAAAATTTGTTTGCCCGACAAATAGGTACATGTTTACTATAATTTACTATTTTGTTTGGGTGATGATGATTTTATGAGCCTATTGGCTAGCCGCTTGGCTTTTTCTTTTTCTTTTTGAGATCAGAAGGCCTGTACGGCAATTTCGGGATTTTCCCGTGGCTCCCGGTGCAGGGGAGGTTATGGCGAAATTTTTCGAAAATTTAGGGTGTTAGCCAAATTTTTGAAAATTTGAAAATTCTCAGAAACTGAAAAGTTAGATAATGGAAGCCAGATCGAACGTAGAGTTGATTAATCAAACCACTTTCGACTTTGTTCCTTTTCGGGGACGAAAAGTTTTAAGTGGGGGAGATTGTAACAACCCGAAAATCTGAGCCAGTTTAAATTTTTTATTTTTGCAATTTTAGCGAATTTTGAATATTTAAAATAGAATATTTTAAATAATATCGACGATAAATTTATTTTGAATATAATTTGAACGTATATATTATATACGTCGTCGTTAGAATATAAATATTTATATATAATTATAAATAGAATTGAAAATGGCGCGATAGTTCGATAATTCGATTTCAAACTTCAATTGAAAGTACCAGGTGCAAAACAAACCGGATTTTAGTGAAACCAAAAACATTAGGATCTAATTGAGAATATCTTTCCAACGAATCCGAGAAATCAAGATTTCATAGCGGGAATCAAAAGATATGTCCAGTTGAAAATTCTGAATAGTCGCTATGGAATTCAGGCCCTTAAAAATGGGAATTTTGCAAACGACCTCGGATTTCGACGAAACCACTTTTGTTGGATCCGTGATGTCAAATTATTGCTATATTCCAAATTTCATAATTTTTCGAATCAGTATGTGAGCGTGGCAAAGGAAAACGCGTTTGACCGGTTTCAGTTGATTTTAATCGACTGGAAAATGGCCATTTTTCCAACGGTCTCAGAATTCGACGAAACTAGTTTTGTTAGGACCATATCGTCAATACGAAGCTAGAAAATATTTTTCTGGAATTTTTCTAGTTAGAATGTGACCCCGGTAAATTGAAATGCGTGTTCAAATTCAATATATAGAAGTATATGTTGATTTTGACGAAAACTGATTGTAACGACCGAATCAGCGTACGATACATATCCCATTGTGTTCGGAATGGGGGTAAAACGCTATGGACGACAGGCGGTGGGCCTCGTTTAGAGGTCGTATGTAAAAGTCAACTTTTTTGAATTAAAATAATTAAAAATCTCTCCCCTTCTCCTTCTATAACCTCTGCCCCCACCCTTTATTTTGAAACCCGATTCAGAATAAAGAAAAAAAAGAGAGAGAAAGAAGAGGACGGAAGGGTGGAGCGGCTTCCTCTACCGCCGCTGCCACCACCGATCATCCAGCGTCGCCCCCATATCCTCTGCCGCGATCGACGCGACACCCCCCCTTTCCCTGCTGAGTCGCGACAGGACCCCCCCTCTGCCTCGATCGACGCGTCGAAGCCCCCCTTCCTGTTGCTGACTGACGCGATACCCCCTCCCTCGCCTCCGGAATCCGCCGCCAGTACGAACACCGCACCCCCTTTCCACCGCCTGCCGCTGCTCCCTAGACCCACGCCCTCCGCCGCGCCAGTCATCCACGCCACCGACGTCTGAATCCCCCCTCCTTCCTCCAATCGATACTGTAAGCTTCTTTATTTATTTTTATTTATTTTCTATGAATTAGGTATAAAAATAAACTATATTAACGTAAGAAAGGACCTTTATTTATGTATATTAAATATAAAGGAATGATTTTTATTTATATATATAGGAAATAAAAATGATTTTTCGTATCGAAAATGCGAAATCTATATTTTTGAAAAGGCGAAATCTATATTTTTGAAAAGGTGAAATCTTTATATGAAAATAGCGTGATAAAAATATAATTTTTATCTATATAACATCGTTGTAAAAATATAATTTTTATCTATATAACATCGTTGTAAAAATATAATTTTTATCTATATAACATCGTTGTAAAAATATAATTTTTTATCTATATAGTAGCATTAGAAAAAATAGAATTTTTATCCATAAAGCATGATAGTAAAAATTCGATTTTTATATATTGAATAGCATAGTAAAAATTCGATTTTTATATATTGAATAGCATAGTAAAAATTCGATTTTTATATATTGAATAGCATAGTAAGAATTCGATTTTTATATATTGAATAGCGAAGTAAAAATTCGATTTTTACATATGTAGAGAATACGGGCAACGAAGGTGATAAAAAGGCGAGAACGATGAAGATTTCTATCGATGAAGAGTCGTGGTATTGGATAGCTATCGGTGAGAATTTCTCACTCTAAAATTCTTTTTCTAGTTATATATATATATATACTAGGATGTAGACGGTGTTTAGTAGCACCCGACACAATTGTCCACAGACCATGGACTTGTTTGTTTGATTGCAAAAATTAGTTAGATTATTTGGTTTGAATTGAATTGTTTGGTGAAATGGAATGGATTGATTGATGTGTGAATGGCATGGGCCTTCACTAGACCGGGGATAAGGCTAGGCCTCGTCCCATTTCTAGTATCGTGCCGTTATGCCGCCGAAATTTTCTAAAATATGTTAGAGAAATAAAAATATCATTTTATTGAATAAATGAACCGAATAGAATATTCATAGCTTGAATAAAATATTTTATCGTTAAAAATATAATTTTTAACATGAAAAGTGAATAAATAAATATCTATAAACAAATCGGCCGATTTGTTTATATACACTGATTTGACTGATATTGATTGGGTCGATAAATTTTACACATCGCCCAACTGCACAAATAAAATGTGTTTGATTGTTTGAAACCCCACACGGGTATTGGGATAAAATACGACATACACTAATCCCAATAATTAGTTGTTTGTCGATCGATGGACCGACAGGCTGTTATAAGCGTTAGATATCTATATTTGATGCTTATACAGTGTAGTGCACTTTGGATGATGGTTGATTGTTTATCGTTGCTATTATATACATGTGATGTACGGAATCCGTATAATTAACTTTATATGGTAATTGATTGGGCCTCATCCCAAATTGAAAAATAAAGAATATTATAAAATAAAGGTTCATGTGTTGACAGTACTCATCCGTTGAGATTAGTCATGTGTTGAACGAAATATTTTAAAAATAGAAATATATGAAGCCGTGTTGATTAGATTGACGCCATTTTGACGTGAACGATATTTATATTGATTTTATTCATTTTAAAATGAATATTGAAAAGTGATTTTGAAATCGAATATTTTGAAATGCAATTTGAATTGAATCGAATAGAAAACCAATTTGAATTGAATCGAATAGAAAACCAATTTGAATTGAATCGAATAGAAAACCAATTTGAATTGAATCGAATAGAAAACCAATTTGAATTGAATCGAATAGAAAACCAATTTGAATTGAATCGAATAGGAAACCAATTTGAATTGAATCGAATATATAACGAATTCGGATTGAATTGAATATATAACGAATTCAGATTGAATTGAATGTATAACGAATTCGAATTGAATTGAATGTATAACGAATTTGAATTGAATCGAATGTATAACGAATTCGAATTGAATTGAATAGAAAACGAATTCGAATTGAAAACGAATTGAAATGAATTCAAATTGAATTGAAATTTGAATTGAATAGAAATGAATTTTGAAACGAAATTAAAACTATTTATAAAATTCGTTTTAAATAGGACTCAACGAAATATATATAATATATATATATATATATTATATATATAATGGCCTGAAAAGAACGCGCTGCGCCGCGGCAGTTCATGAATTTCGACCATTTATTTCAAACGCACATTACGGGAGATCCGACCGTCGGATTCTTCAAAAACCAGAACCATTGGGTTCGTATCGAAAAGAGCTTTCTAACGAATATTAGAAATTTGAAATCTAATGGTTGCATTTGGAGATACGTCCAAATCAAATTTGAAAAAGGTCGCTGTAAGTGCAGTTCGATGGCCGTTGATGGAAATCGACTGTACGGGCCTTGATAAAATTATTAAAAATAGTAATAATTTGTGTAAAATCATAAGAAATGATTTGGGAAAAATTGGGATGAAAAACTCCATATTTGAAAAGATAAAAATAGATTTTTATCAAAATGAACTAGTTTTGAACTGAAATTAAAACCCATTTATTTTTAAATAAATAAATTGGAATTGAATTGGGTTTAAATAGAATTGATTCATAGGTTTATCGTGAATTGTGTTTTAAATAACACTAGTTCTTTAACCCGATGATAAATAGAATGTGATTTGGGTTTATCGTGAACTGTGTTTTAAATGACACTAGTTCTTTAACCTAGTAAAAGGAGTTTTAATGAATCTGCAATTAAATTGAAATGAGAATTGATAATTTAAATTATCAAATTTAGAAAGTGAGCGAGGATGGAGTATTACCAGTTTTGCTCCAAAGCGATAGTTAAATCTTTAATTAGATTTGAACGTGAAATGGTAATTAGTTTTACCGACAACACTGTGGTGTTAGATATGGAGTATTACTAGTTTTGCTTCATGGGATGAATAGGTTGGGATTGGGAAATAAAATAAATAATTACTTCGATGTGGTTCGCTAATCTCGACTAGTTTGAAAAACCATAATTTGGTTTGAAATGACATCCAAAGGAAGATTAAAGATAAATTTTAAAGAATTTATCTTGGATAAAATTAATGGAAACCTTTCCCTAAGAATTGAAATTTAGAAACTAGTTGTAGGTTAGTTAAGAAGAATGGTTTCCTGGGTATTGATCTGATGTTGGTTTCGACCTTCGGGGTTAATATTTGGGGAATTGCTCTCTTACTAATTTACGGTTAGTGACTAATGAATTGGAATGAGGCGTATGTTGTGTTCGTGTAACATTTGTTTTTAATATACGCGGGTTGTTCGGAAAGGCCGGGTTTATACCCATTCTGAATAACCGATTCGACGCTATGTTGAAGATGAAGACGGTGGTGGAAGACTGGAAGTCTTCACATCGTTTGGGTGATTACTGATGATATTGATTGGGATGTACACCAAGATGAGGGAATCAGTTGGTTGTCGTCCAGACGTACTTGGAGATGGATGGATATGCAAGGAAAGTGCCTCCGGTTTCGTTTAGACCCAGAACGAACTTGTAAATGGATTGTGTGTCTGACATTGGATTTTATTCTGTGTTGATTGATTTCTGTTAAATATATATCTGTTTGGCGGCGGAGAATTTATTCTCTTGCTTAACGCCCTTCTCTGAGACGTACGAGCTTAGAGGTTATATATCGATATATATCAATCGCATGGCATGAATTGCCTGTGTGGCACGCTGAGTTGCATGGATCAAGGCTTCTGTTGAAAAGCAAAGTCTTGTGGTTGATGATCAAAGCACGGCCTTTGTGGCGTAGCTTTGTGTATAGCGTGAATTCGCGAACCTCACACCTCGGTATGAGTTAAAAACGGGATACGGACTGCAGGGAGAGCACGACGTTTCTTTCTAGCTTTGGTGGTGTCAGTGACTTATCAGCCCTGACATTTATATACTTTTCACCTATGTGATTGTTGGATGAGGCGCCTCGATTTTAGGTCTGTAAGGACCGGGAAACGTGTGTTCAGGAATTGCCAATCCTCTAACGTAAGTGAGGACCGGCCCTGAAGCATCCAGGGTTACCCAGAGTGTGTAGTCCTGAGACATTTGCTAGAGTGTCTCGAAAGCGGAGAGGAGCTTGCCCCTTGCCTCGACTCATGACGGAAATCCAATTTCCAATACGTGATATTGCGGTCTTAATTGTAGAACTAGTATGGCGACATGATATATGGTACCCATGCCGTCTATGATTTATATTTTTGATTGAAATTGTTTTGACACTATACACTTATTATAGTATCAAATGATTTGTTTTAAACGTACCAAGCATGTTTGGCTATTATAAGGGAAAACCCTATCCTCCGGCTTGCGTTGCATTGTGTGATGGGACCTGGGTCTTATAATAGCTTCATTTTTCGAAAAAACATTGCGCTGTTTATTCTATGCACTAGTATTCTTAGGAGGAAACCCGTTCCGTGTTATACGGCGTGGTCCCTTGAATTATTCTCTTTTAAAGAAAAGTTTTAAATAACTGTTTTAGTTCTCAACCCAGTCACATGACTGACCTAGAGTTTATTTTTTTAACCTAAACTCTGGGTGCCCCTATTTCCACACGGGCAGCTAGTAGTTTTGGTTTTGCAGATTTATGTTCACAGGATCCTGGTTTACAGCTGGAATGATATCCGGAAAGCTCTGTATCCGTATATCACCTTCAGTTGTGCTTTGTATTATTTTTCCGCTGCTATGTAATTTATTGTAATCTCTGATATTTGTCGAATGTATAATATTCATTTATACTCTGTATATTCTTGTATTTGATGGAATTGTTGTAATAACTATGAAATGTTCTCCCGTCTGCGTTCTGATTTGTCGTGTTCTCAAAACGATCAGGGATTTCGAACGGTCTAGATCGGTTTAACGACTGATTCGGATCGAGCGAAATTCTAGGCCGTCACAGGCGGGAATTAGTTGATTCTTTTATTTTCGGGTTTATCCCTGTTGTCTTCACATTTTACACACCCCCCAACCCCCTTTGGATCTTATGTTGTTTGCTAGTTCTGCAATGCCTGGTTTTATTGGTTTTAGGTGTCGCCTCTTATTATTACTGGAGGTGCTGATTGACAGCTGTGATCTTTGGAGATTGTGGAGCTAGAGCTTTCGGAGGTTTTCTTGAGATTTTGTTTAGAGATTCTAGCCTGCGCCTGTGGTCCTCAACGTCAGGCCTTTCCTTTGTCCGTTTTCTGTGTAGCTGTAGAGACTTCGGCGTCGCCCTTGCCTTTGGCGACCGATTAGTGAAGACTCGTCCTTTTGGACTATTTTCTAGTGCTTATTTTATTGGTCGAGTCTTGTATTTGAGATGTTTCTGGTTTGTGTCCTTTGTTTGTGTGTGTGCACAGTTTCTGTAACCATTTCTACAGAAATTATTTTTGTGAGCCATTGGAGAATGGCTAGATTCTACCTTTTGTTATATTATATTTATTTAAACATAAAAAATTTGTAAGCTGTTTTCAAATCTACCATGCAGAATGAATAATTTGCTGGGAGGACAGATTGACAAAACAAAGATTTTGTTTTTCCCCTGTTCTCAATTTGGCATATGATATAGATGGTTATTACAAAAGGGTGGGGGGGTTAAAACCAGTTAAAAGACTTTTACTATTTTTTTGATGGCTACTTTGCTTTTTCCATTAGACTACGACAGGTTATAGCATCGAGTTTAAAAAAAACATGGAAAAGTAGTGATAAAGAACAAAAGGTGTTAATTTGTATATTCACTTGGCATTGCTTTTATTTCTCACTACTTTTCTTTGCTTTGTTAATTCTCTCACATATAGTTAAACTCCATGTATATTCATTTGTCAGGAACTAAAAGGGTTAGTTAAACTTGCACAAATAGTTAGGCATAATTCCCTAAATAAATAAGTAGTGATAAATGAATGAATTCACAAGTCAAACGAATTTCAAATTTAATGTGGTATAAGACATCAATTAAAATCTCAATCATGTGATAGTGAATGGTTATGTATCAATTTACCTCACATCTTACATGCTATGCTAAGAATGTGTATCTTTCACTCAAACTAAATTTATTTATTTTAGACTATAATTTGTTTAATCATGGATGGACCAGTTTGACTTACATTGTAGTACAGGTATTAAATGGATATTTTTTCCTGCATCTATGGTTGCATAACACTTATGAGCCTTCTAGTTTTTCATTAATGGTGAGCCAAAAACTTAAAAATGTTTAATCACACTAGTATAGTTTCTTTTAATAGCTATAGAAAGTAATGGATAAGAATATGGTATTCGTTTTTAGTTTTAAAATTGAATCTGGGCTTGGTTTTGAAATCGAGTTTTGTTTAAATTTAATGCATTAGTTTTTTTATGAATTATTTCACGATTGTTATAATTTTTTTATTGATTAAAATTATATCGAGACTATATAATAGAATATGATTTTTCTTTCCTCTTACTGATATGGATTTCAAAAGGATAATATGATGGATAAGGGTGCATAGGAAGTATTTACGAGCAAGTTTGGTTATCCTTATATGTTATTTTATTATATTGTCAACCTTATAATTGTTGTGCAACTTGGATATGTTGTGGTATGTTTGTACTTTTTTGTTCATTTGAATATATGATTTATCTTTATTCAATAGTTATGGAATTTCTTTTCGTATTTTTTAGCTTTTAATATTATCACTTTATAATATTGATGGTATCAATTGCATTTTAAAAATAATTATCATATCTTGAATCTACAACACATTAGTGGTATGACAAATTATCAGTTTGAAATATATCATAAGCATTTCAGGATGCTAATATGAAACGCTTAAGCGTTACTGGTTATCGTTTGGATACGCATATTAAGTGTTACAGGTAATAAATTTGAAATACTAACTAAGTGTTGTAGTTTATCAATTTGAAACACTGACTCAGTATTTCAATCCGATAATAAGAAACACTCACTAAGTGTTTTAAACTTTTAATTTGAAACACCAGTTAAGCGTTTCAATCTATCAATCTGAAACACCTGTTAAACGTTTCGGCATGTCAATCTAAAACATAACTTAGGTGTTTCAAAAATCCGCAACATACCAATCTGCTACACCTAAAAAGTGTTTCTAAAAAATTTAGCAACATTTTATTACTGTTTAAAACTGGCCATTTTGGTTCGGACTATAGTCCATATATTGCCCTTCATATGTGCTTGAAATCGTACCTAAATTCAATCTGTATCATGATCAGACTTTACTTCAAAAACCAATGCAAAGTAGACAAACTTGCCTGCAGCATGCGCGACAAGAAGGTCGACCTATGGCTTTTAAGGGTTTCCCCATAGGATGTTCATGTCGAACTGTAGGTCGAACTTAGCATTTGTCTAGGTCGGCCTAGAGCTATATTTTATAGCTCTTAGTCTAGCCATTCTTGCTACTTTTGGCATTCGAATTTATGAATTTTTCTGCTGCATTTCTAAGTGATTTTGCTACAATATTAAGTGCTTTGTCTGAGCTATTTAAAAAAAAAGGCTAATTCTGAAATATAGGAAAGCCAATGTTAGTGTCAAGTTTTTCTTACAGATTGACGGTTTTTATGTAAAATTTTGATATGTTGATTTCATTGAGTTCTCTATGATTTTACTGATTTTGTACGCATGTTTTATAAATTGATTTCAAAAGAAGTTTCGATTCTAAACCAAATTTTGAAACCAGTATTTCGTAAATCGATTTATGAAATATATATTTTTTTAAAGCTATTTTATATGTATATAGTTTTTATTATGAGGTGGTTTTAATATAAATTCTTTGAGGCTATTAGCAATGATAAGAACTGCTATGAGGAAACTCCTATGGATGGGCTCAATTCATTCTGACAAGCTTCCTCTAATAGCCTATCACAAACTAAAGAAGACAAAAAGCAAAGGAGGGTTAGGCATAAAAAGTATAAGTATATTGAATTATGCGGCCCTATCAATACATTTCTAGAATCTAGTAATGAGAACAAAGGCATTGTGGGTTGAATGGAGCAATAATCACAACTTGAAAAATGAAGAAATATGGACAGTAGCACCAAAGCTATCAAGTAGCCAGTTATGGAAAACCACGCTGAAAGTGAGAGACAAAATATTGCCTCATTCGATGGTGCATCTGCCATATGACAATAAAGCAAAATTCTGGACCACCCTTTGGCTACAAAAAGGGATCCTCCTAATAAGACACCGCATGCAGATGTTATGCAATGCAGTATTCCCCTTATTGCCAAAGCAATGGTCTATGTCAGCAATGGTAAGATTATTCTACCCAAAACTAGTAACAGTGCCATAAACAAATTGTTTAATAAATATAACAATATCCCCATATGTCTTCTGCCAATAAGAGATGTATGGATGGATGGAAGAGAAAAAGAAGCATTCAACTAGCTTGGTTTATACTGTTATGACTAGTGAAGTGCAGATAAACAAATCCCCGAGGTTTAAGAGGATATGGAATGAGAAAACGAGTGAATGCTTGAACTTTCACCTCTGGAAAGTGTATCACAATGCTCTCCATACTTTATCGAAATTAGAAGAAAAGGAATCAATGTAACTAACAAATGTGTATTTCGCATGTCAACCCAAGAAGACATACTACACTTGTATTTCGGTTGCACCTTCTCATATTGTATATAGGGTAGATAAAGATAAGAGGCGGTTTCTCTCCTCCGTTGAGAGACAGCAAGCAATGATGGTTCAGCATATTCAAAGTCACTAGATGGAAAGAAGGAGATACATATGAGATGTCAATTATGATGAAAGTAATGTTGAAGGAAATTTGGAATTAGAGAAACCAACAGATATTTAGCAACAAAAGTAAGAACAAAATGCAAGTGTACTTGATATATGCAGCAACATAAGCGAAGAAATCATAATGTCCTCCTATGCTTTTGATATTCATACTTATGACAGATGGATGTAACTCTCTTATCCCCCTTTTTCTTTACTCTCTTTGTATTCTCTATCTGTTCTTATCATCATTTATATTGTAAGTCTCGCATATTAATAAATAAATGGAAGGAGCCATTTAGCACCGCTGGCTTTGTCAAAAAATGATTTTAAAATAAGTGATTTCCAAATAGTTTTAAGTCTGTTTTCTCAAAATAAGTATTTTCTTATAAAACTACATGTTTTTTCACTCTTCGAGAGATCAAGAAAACCACTTAAACGATATAATAAACCAGATGTATGGGACATATAGGTATATTATATCAGTTAATTTCATACTTGTTCGATTGAAGCTACTTTAGTTTGGAATTGGCTAACTTGTATAAATTGATAAGTGAGAACGCGAGGTATGGAATGCATTGTTGTCACTATTTGGGTTACTATTAGGAAGGTTGTGACACATTCTAGTACTTCGATTTGACCTTCAGGTCATGTTGTTCATGTTGCAAAGTATGGGCCTTTCGAGTGGTATTTATCAGGCTTCGTCCATTTGTTGGACTTTCTAGGTGGTATTTATTGGGTTTTGACAATTTGTTGGACCATCTAGGTGGTATTTATTGGGCGCAATCTTTAATGATTTGTACTTGACGGACTTCGGCCATTTGGGAGGAGCACGTGCAAGCATAGCTTAGATTCTCCATATATGGATTTGGTCTAAGTGATGTTTTCTTGATTTTATTATATCTTGATTTCTAGAATTTTTGATTTATAATTTTTCATCATTTTGAGAATACTGGTTTTTACACGTAGCTTATGAGCTATTTGATAATTATGCTATGATGATTACATTTCTAGGTGGCAAACTTTTAAATGAGTTCTATGTTGATATTCTGTTAGCTTTCCATCTCATTGTTTTTATAAGTTTGAGATTTTTTTTATAACTTGGCCTTAGAGCATAAAATATTCGTTATTGATGGAAACATTTAAGTTGGATGCTGTTACTTATCATATGAAACCATTTCTTGTTGATCTAGTTGAAATTATCTCATATACCTTAAGTTGTTTTGAGTTTAAATTGCTTCTTCTCTACCGAGAAGGATTATCATATTATAACATTATACTTCACGTATAATGGTCTTATTATCTTGTTTAAGAGCATCTCCAACAACGATTATATATGACGTTTCTGTAACATATACACTTGTTTCATCTCCAGTAGAGTACATATTACATAATTGGTTACATTTTCAGTGAAAACGATTACAAACACGTAATCTTCGGGGAAGCTATTGAACAGGCTCCTAGGAATATGGCGCCTGTTAAACAGTTTCCTAAAAGGAGGTGCCTACTGAACAGGCGCCCCATCCCCGGACGCCTATTCAGCAGCTGCCTCGTTTCCTTTTCCCAACTGTTGCACCCAACGACTAAATTTGCAACGGCTACTTCTTTCTCCTCTATATATACACTCCTCTCCTCCCACACTATACCTTACACATAACCATTCTACACTCTTCGTTCTCTACCTTCAACATAAAAAATGTATTCTTAATTTGATGTCGACTTCACAAGATGTAGCTTCGAAATCTTTGATTTTGAAGGTAATACAGTTTTGACTGGCGGAACATTCACTACTTCTAGTACTCATCGAAAAACTATTATTAATGGATGTGATAAAGCGGCGAGACCTTCTAGAAAATAATTACAAATTGCTACAACTGAAAAAAAAATCTTTATCGTAAAAGATCGCTTTCTTCGATAAAAGGCCAATTTGAAAAAAATCAACCGTCAGACGCAAACATTTGATTAGCAGGTGTTCAAGTTAAAGCAAAAAAAATTCCTAGTGTGTTATGAAGTACGCATTTGGTTAATATGTTTAAATTTTGACATACGTATATAAGTTTATTTATTAATTACATAAATGATTTTCTTATAAAGGATGGTTGTGAATAAACTATTTAAGACTATTCACAAACCAAAAAATAAGCAAGCACCTCATTTTTCTTCTTCAATTAATGCATATTTACGACCTTTTGGTTGAGCATGTTAAACGAAAATCATCCTTTCAGAAACTATTCAAGACGTTCAATCTAGTAGTTGCACTCAAGCCAAAGCAACTAGAATCAGAGAAAGCTCTAGGCCAGGTGAATCTTTCGGTAGTTAATGAACGACCTAAGAAGAAGATTTTACTCCTGCAGAAGATGCTATTAAGATCCATAGGAGCCAAAGCAACCAAAAAGAAGCAGGCTACTGGTGCTGATCAATCAGAAATAAAGAAACTACTTCTAGAATTCGTGCAATGGAACTTCGAGTTGTTCAAGCCGAAGAAAAAATGTTGAAAATGGAACGATTTCTAGCGGCAAACAAGCAGAGAAACAAAGATGTAGCAATGTTCATTGATACCTTGCATATGTCCAAAGAGCGAAGAGAATATACCAAATCTAGGAGGAGAGAAATTATTAACATAGACATGAAAAGGGTTTGTAATTATATTTGTAGTAGTAGAACTATTTTATTTATATTGTAATGTTATGAACTTAATTCAATCAACTTAAATTGCAGTACAATTATTTATAAAAAGACAAATTAAAATATAATTACAAATAACAACTTGGAAAACATTAGTAGCACAGAAAATATTGACACTCTTTCCTTGGTAAGATCTGATGTTCGCTTTTGGATAGTTCTTCCACTCTTAGTGCATACTATATATATTACCTAACATCCCCGACCATCCTCAATTGTCAGGCATCTCTATTAATCTTACATTGTCAGTTTCGTTTGGTCTATGAAGGTACTAATCACTGTAAATGTCGATGATTGCTTTACAAAATGTATAGAGATTCCAGTACAGTGCTTTCTCCTTAATGTAGATTTTCGTTTAAAGCGTCTGTTGATCTTGAATATGCAAGCATCTGCAGGGCAACTATAAATTTTTGCAGACTTTTAAGTTTAATAGTACGGGATGTATTTTGTTTTAAAATGAAGTATTTATCATGTTGTTAAATTAATTGTAGTATCCTCAGTAACAACGATGGGCACATGCAAAATCTTCTACTGAAATCGACATCACTGTATGTAGGATTCGAAGTAAAATAGTCTTTAGTTGTAGAGGGAATGTCTTCGATTTTTGTAGAGATGACCAACAACTGATCCTCCGTGTTGTTTACTAGATTGACCTTGTTGTAGTGTAGTCAAAGTTATTTGCTCTCTCTTATGTCGGAAGTCATCTTTCATATTTTCATTGAAGCTGTCATCGCTATCGTCAAAGAAAATAAGATTTTCATCTGACATTATTTTCTTTTATCAAAATGTATTGTACATAAACGAGTAAGGAATATGAATCATATAGCTGGTATTAATACTATTTTCCTTTAATTATTTAACATTTGTCTATGAAGAACACGGCTACGGTGGAGATTTTCTTTAAAGAACGTGGCTATACGTCTGGAGTCAATCACTGTAGCCACGTTGCACGATTACCTTGTCTTAATTTTTAGTAGCCGCATTGCACTATCAAACAAATAATATCACCCATGGAGATTCTCTGTAAAGAATGTGGCTACAGTGTTTGGTCACAGTCAACCACTGTAGCCACGTTGCATGGTTCTCTGGTCTTAATTATCTGTAGTCGCGTTGCACTTTTAAAAAAATCTATCACTAGTGGATATTCTCTGTAAAGAACGTAGCTAGTCATAGTCAATCACTATAGCCGCGTTGCATGTTTTCTTATCACTTGGCAGCATTCACTCACATTTCAAACAAACGTTAAACAGTCATTATTTTGTAATTACAAATACCAATGACAATGAGGTAAACTAATCCACAAATTGAAATCAACTCAAAAAACACCGATTGGATATCCAAGCTCATACGATTACATCGACATTCTATTCGTACCATTAAATCATAATTCATCTTCACTTAGAAAACCGACTTCGTTGTACATTGAAATGGAAAAGCGACATTATGATGATTTGTGACAAAGAAAGCTTAAAGTATGGATTCACCAAATGCAAATAAATCATCAGCAACAACAATTACCTCCTCAACGTATCCAAAGGTCACACAATTTAATTCCTCATATCCAAAACGTTGTTGACGTTAACAAAGTTCAAACTGTGAATGTTGCATGCTTATATGGTTTTGATGCACCAATTTTAGTCGTTCGACATCAAAACAATGTTGATCGCCAATACTATCATTGTCCACTACATCCGAATGGATGTGAAGTTAGATAGTGGATAGACCTATTACTTATGCTTTGGAATTGGAAGAAGAAATAAGGAGGCTTCACAGTCAACTTAATGATTATATGCAGACAAATTACCGCCTTCGTAATGGTTTAAATTAGAACTTGTTTTAGATCTATGCTACCTTCATTACCTTGACTATATCATTTAATTTATCTTAGTTGTATCGTGATTGTATCATTTTAGATCTATGAATGATATCGTTTAATTAAAAGAAGACGACCCATTTATTTAAGTAAGCAAAGGACGAACCATTTATTTAAGCAAGTAGAGGACAACCCATTTATTTAAGTAAGTAGAGGTAGAGGACGACCCATCACTGAAATCAGACAGAGGATGACCCACCAGTGACATCAAATAGAGGACGACCCATAGCTGACAGGATACAATAGCCATGTGTTGCTTACAACTCACTGACCGGCAACACTTCTTATAAATGTTATCTTTCATATTCCTAACTTTGAGCATAAATTTCTAAACTAAAATGTCCACCATCACTTAGTCTTCATCAGAGTTACTCGTACTCATGAAAGCATATATCGAAGTTAATCGCAAGCATGAAATTATGCTGCAAACAAATGTGCTTGTAAGACATGAAATGTTCTGTAACACGGTGCTGAAATTACAACAGTGACTAGGAATGCCTGGCGAGGCGGCCTTACTTCAAAGTCAAAAGTACTTATGGTCTGTTTGCCGCAGCTTCTAATCATTATTGTGACATTATCGAGCAAATTGAAGAAGAATAGGTTTTCTAAGAAATTTTTCAATATTTGATTCACAATACCTATCACAATAAAGAAAAGAATCCATCGGTCATGACGCTTATGAACTTCGATATAGTTGGCTCACGCATCTAGGCTCCGAATAAGCATTATTTATATGTTGTTTTTACTTTTATACGATGTTATCCATTTATTGTATGTTATTTTATTTTTGTAACTTTTTATTGTGTTTATTAATTTCATATTCTCAACAGATTCTTTGTTATACAATCATATTTAAAATAATCCGTTTATTAAAGAAATTAAATTTTGGTTTACTAAAAATCGAATCGCGGTTTTTGGGAAATTTTGTTTTTGATATCACTCAAAACCTACTAGATAAAAAAAAGTTTTTCCAATTTCATTTGAAAACTATATTCCATTAGATGCGAAAGATTCTTGTTTCATACAATTCTAACTTAAATTGGATTATATATTTATTTGAACTTCAAATGGGAAAACTGCGAACTACCGCTGCACGATGAGCATGATTTAATTAAATTATTTAGTTTATAATTAAGTTATAATGAAACATAATAAAAAAACTTACAGGAACTTCGATACACATACAATATAAACACATGACTACATAAACGTACACTGATTACATAAATGTACACTGATAAAAAAATGTACAAAACATAAAATAGCATCAGTCTATATGAGGAGAACCATAATTGATCTCCTTATCGTCGCCATCATCACTATCATCATTGGTGTCATTGAAATCGTGTGGCTTCAGTGGTTGTTGCTACCGTTGAAGTTGTTGAATCTGAGTCTCATACTCATGCAACTGAGTCTCGTACTATGTCTATTGTTGTTGCTGCATTGCAGTTTGATAACTCTCACACATAAGGTGATTATACTCAAGCATCATCCAATCAATTGCTGCAACCACCCATCCATTATGGTCCATATACTGAGCAAGTTACGATGTAAAAATGGAAGTTATACGTGTTTATATACCAATATCGTAATAAATGGAAGTATTATGTAAAAGTTTTACATACCTCGTGCAGATGATACAAACCAGTTGGGTATTGCGTAAAAAATTTACGTACCTCGTGCAAATGATACAAACAAGCAGATGGTACACCTTGGATCTAATCGTCTGGAGGAAACTGCAGTGGATAATCTTGTAACTCACCCTAAAAACAATAAACTCTGAATGGATGCTAAGGGGGGTCGAATGTGGGAGGATGTGTATACTGGACGATGTAGGCTCAAATATGGTTAGTGGCAATAGAACTCTATCGGAAGAGGTACGGGGGCCAATATGATCGGAGTTCAAACCCTGTATATAATCCAACAAAGCATATGCTCGTGGTGCAACTCGAGCCAATTATGAATCAAATTCTCCAAGTACGGTAAAAGGCTCACTATCTACCCATCCCGCGACCCTCGATCCAGCAATATAAGTCGTGCTAACCTAAATGGATCCACTTATCTCATCCAATGAAAGTGGATCAGAGGAAATGCATACTATACCATATAACTGTAGCCAATATCGCTCCTCCAAATACCATATGAATGGGCAGATAGAGACCTGAAAGCAAAACCTATGCCTTGAAAGTCAAAACTGATATGTGAGCGGATGATCCTCGCCAGGATGCATAAACTAAATATATTCCTGACATGGACAGGTGATAATGTTGGTGCATTACCTCATATCCGTCTGTTGCCTAGCCTCTATCACCTCATTGTGCACCCCCTATGTAGCATGGCGCAAATGCATGGCTAACCCTAAACGACGAAATCTAGGAAAGTAAATATATGGTGTGATATTCACCTTAGCGATAAGTTGTGGATGCATGTTAGTCGTATACTCATAATACCAAGAGAGAAGTATGACGATCGCCCATAACCCCTGCACTAAACAAGAGGAATAATGCACTGAAAGGTGTGACAGGCAGCTATGGACGATCATCATAGATAGGTAAACACAATCGATACCTGTCGTAGAACTCACAGCGTAAGGATAAAATATAGTAGAAAATATACAATAAGTAATAATAGTGAAGCATCATATAACAAACTTTCGAAACTTTCACAACATCTTGAAAGATTATCCAAGCATCATAGGAAATATCAAAGTCTGTACATAAAGCCTCACTATAACACTTATAGATCAACTCAAACAGCGGAAACTGAAATACTAGATAGTAATAAAACTGGTACGTAAGCCTCCAGCTCGCCTCCGAACTGTAACTCGTCCTCACTAAGCTATCACCTGTCACCTAGTCTGTCCATCCACAACCGGATGAACATCCCAAGGTAATAAGAAGGAAACATAAAACCTTGAGTCAGACAACAGTCTTAATGAGCGATAAATCAGCTAACAAACATCAACAATAAAGTGTATGAGAAGGGATAGATAAACATACTCATTTACCCACAACACCAGAGAAAAACTCAACCCTATCTTCCTATCTTCCCCGCATCGGACAGTGATAGCCTTTACAACAACATTTCAACCATACATCCATGGAAAACAGAACACCCATTCAATCATGGCAAAGCACTTATGACATCCAAATTATACATCTTATGTAAACCATCCTAATCGAAGTCAACATCCCTCAAGCACAAGTCCCAGAGGCCTAAACCAATATCAGACAAGCACCTAAGGAACATCTCCTTCGACGTTGGACAATCTACATAAGACGGTTCAAACAAGGCAACTAATCAACCATGAAAGACTTTGGCTATCACCGCCAATCCTGCTTCGAAACCATCGTTAATCGTATAATGGCCAACCTTGCCATATGTCAAGGGCTAATGGCAACCCCGGTTCTAGCATAAACTCCATACGCCTTTCAACGATACGTATGTTTGTCCAACCTTGACAGCTAGGCCTTTCAATAATACCCAGGGTACTCAACCTACAACTGATCTTTCAGACTTCTCTATTGTACCCTTGCGTCAAGCCTGCTAGAACTTATGATAACGATAATCTCTCGGCCTTCATATCTTTAGTCATTAAACCTGACGACTTTTCTTAACTCAAGCAACCTACTCGAGCTACCATTATCCATTAACTCACGACCTTTTAGTTGTCACCTCATTTGCTTCTCTACACCGTCCAACAAAAACCTTTCAACACTTTGAACCTTCCTACTTGAATTTCCTTCGAAGTCACACCATCACTGAGCCAAATTACATCACTGCGTTGCGGCTAGGGTTCGGGGGGTTGCACCCGAAAAATATAATTTTTTTTCAAGCTCTTATGTTCAAATCTGGGTCGTACCCGAAAAATATAATTTTTCAGAAATGACCCTGTGCGACCGACCCATCCTCCTGGAGCCGACCATCCCAAACCTTTATTAGCAGTACAACCGACCGACGCAATATCGTAACCGACCCCATCTTGGACAGACCCGAATCATGCCTACCGGACCAACCCGACCACATTTGTCTTGACTGACCAAACATCTTGGAGCCACCTGACCGACCCATGCGACTCCACCTCGACCGACCCGGCCTTACAACTCGCGCCCGACCGATCCAATTCAGACCGACCGACCCAATTGGCTTGCTCCCCAAAACTTGGATCTGCTTCCTCTTATGGTCGACCGACTCTTTTGTAACCGACTGACCCAAGCCTGGCCGACCCAGTTGAGACCGACCCAACCAAAACCCAAGTATTGTGACCGACTGTGTGTACTTCCACTTGTACTACCCTCGCACTACACCGTAATTCATGGCCGACCAAGTCAGGACCGATCCGAAACCTGTACCACTCCAATGCAACTATAATTTCGATCAAAACTCCTCCAAATGACCAAATTGACACAATATGCTCAACTAATTCATTCGACACAATCATAAGTACGTTATGGAATCAATAACAGCATGAATATGACAAGTATCCCTCAAATTATATAATTTCACCAAAAATCATGCTAAATGAACATATGATCTAAATTGCAGATCTAACTTGCATAAACATATGAAATAGCATAGGAATTTCCGGTTTAAACATGCTAACTTAAATCATAGGGTGTTTCATATGAAAATGGACTTACCAAGGAATAGATCTATGGTAAAACACTTGAATTTGATGAAAAACATGATCAAACATTCATATACTTCATTGAATCCATGTGAGAGATGCAAATCACTCACCGATTCTCCAAATCAAGCTAAAATCAATGTATTAAGATTTCGGACAGCAAGCAACTCGAACCAAACCCCTTCATCCGACGAATTCTCACTTCAAATGATGTAGATTTAGCCTCCAATGGTGTAGATCTTCGATTTCCTTCCTTAGATTTTGATTTTTAATGGTGGAAAGGTGTTAGAGGAAGGAGGAACTGTAACAACCCTGGTTTTCTGTTAAAATTTTGCGTGATTTTAATTAAAGTAAAAATGGTTAAACTTGAACTATGGAAAAAAAATTAATTGAATAAAATAAATTAGAGAAAACCGTCATGATGACAAATAATTTTATTTATGCATATATAATTGAAATAGATGGAAGCATAATTATTTTATATTTGATGTTGGATTATCAACAAATAAATTACTAAGCGTTGTGTTAAATTAAGTTATGTGTTGTCAATAGACCAATTATCAAGTGAGATGTTGAATGATTTTTTTTTGTATATAATTGAGGTAGTAGAAAGACAAAATTGTTTTGTAATGGTTCAACCTGTTAAATAAAATGAACGAACGTAAAATCGAGTAAATTTGACCAATGAAGTAGAATGAGCTGTAAATTAATTCTATTAGGTCGAAACATAACGGTAAATCATAGGTTTGAAAGAAAAAAAATCCAACCTAATTTTTAAAGCCTAAACCCATCATAAATACCATATCACACTCCCTATCGCATTATCCCCTATCGAGGAAAACCCGTGCCCAATTCTTCATCTCCAGAAATCGCAATTTAGGTTTTTATTAAATAAAAAAAAGATGGTGATCGACTGCTATCTGAAGATCGCATGCACGACCGTGCTATGCAGTTAATGTCCCGCTATTACCGCGCTTTAACCCACTATATCCTGTAGCGGATTTCCACCGCTACGCTTTTCCCAAATAGCCTTTCATATAGCCTCTCCGCTTTACGCCCTACTATATTCCTCTATTCCTGATATATCCAGTTATTTTTGCTATATTACATTATTCCCGCTATAGCTTTGAGGAAAGAAACGAACTGAAAAATGACATATATGCATTATAAAAATTATGAAGTTTGGTTTTTTAATTGAATTTTTTAATATATACTTTTAGAAACAAAAATACTCTATATTCTATAAAGTTTAGCCAATTTAAATAGCAATTTACATTTATTTACACATGTTTTTGTTTAGAATTAAGAATGTACTAATTATAGTTAAACTAAGTGCTAGTTTTTGGTCTAATTATCCTTTTTATAGTCGTAAAAACATTATGAACGAGCTACATGTGCTATTTTAAAGTCATCCGCTATATCCTGCTATTTCCTCGCTTTATCCCCACTATGACTTTTTGGACCTCCACCGCATTGGATCCGCTAAGCACTTTAAGTGCACAACGATCGTGACAGTCGGAGGCTCGATTTTTCTCGCGCTGGCCTGGTGTGTGTGTGACAGAGTTCGAGCACGATGTCCCAGCCCTCATCGGTGTTGAACGAAGCAAACGGGGAGCTGATGCGCGATATTTGATGAGAAGGCGATGCGATTCCACCCGTTCTAAGAGACTGATTTTGAAAGCTTTAGCTTGACCTTGGATTGTAGCGTCTCTCTTATTGAAATTCCAAGTTGTTGCAATATGGCGAGCACAACTTGGTTAATGATGGAGATCGATGCTCGAGAGGGGTCTGATTTTCATAATGTTGAAGCTGGGATGCTTTGCTGATTTGCGATTTTAAAGGCCTATCTAAGAGAAAAAAGCACCATAAAGGTGAGTTTTCCCCTCACTCACATCTATGTTTTATTCCATAATAGTTATATATATTCATATCATTATCCGAATTGGACTTAATTGTTTGAGTAATTGAATTGATTGCATGTTTGAATTGGTTGAATATATAACATGAAGCATGTTGCATGCTATGATTCACTTTGTTTGATGGATGAAGTGGTTGAATATGTGTTGTTCAACCCTAGTGTGTGTATTCAAATGGGTCTTGTTGCATCTTTTCCTAGCATCAAGTGCAATATTTTGTGATTTTGTATACCCTTTCTGAGTTGTTTCATAATAATAATTCTATAAATTGGAAGAGACAACATTATCACTAATTCGTACCTCGAATTGGTGAAGTTTAGATGATTTTTCGTATGTCGATTTCATGAATGATTTCGTGAATTTGTCGAAACCGTACACGTTTTTATAAATCGAGTTTGAAAAGGATTTTCTATATATAAATAATTGCTTTGAGACAAGTGTTTTCTAAGTTTTGTTTTTAAAGTATAATTATCTTAAAGCTATATAGCATACTATTTCCAATATACAAGAGTTTTCAAGGAAATATCAAAACGATTTCTAAATTTTTTATGAACATGTTTTCTCAAAAATCAAATACTTTTCGTATATAAAATCACACTTTTTTGCACCATTCGAGAAGGCGTGTTGGGAATTAAACGGTATTGTAAACCCCGTGGTATGGGACACGACGGTATGCAAAATTGGTTAATTCCAGATTCGTCTAATTAAAGCTGTTGATTTGTTGTTACTAATGATTGTTGTTTATGTTGATTTCCAGTGTGAAGCTGACTAGTTGGCAGTAAACCGGCAGTGAGAACGTGTGGTATGGGACGCACGGTTACCCTTGCTTGGGTTACTAACTAAAAGTTTGTAACACATATTGTTGTTTGTTGTTGAGCCAGTACTCGCTTCGGTGGGAAGCTTGACTCGGGGGGGAGTCTTATATACGTTCTCACTTGACCGGGAGGGTCAAGTTACACTTGGCCGGGGGGGTCTCGATGATAGGCGCCTTAATTTGAACACGTATAAAGTACTTGACTAAGCTCGGGGAAGCTTCTATGTTGATGCTCATGCAGATTTGTTGTTTTGGATTCACCTTATGTTGTTGTGTTGACTTTGTTGATTCTGTTGTTATTCGGTGCTTTGGATCCAATTTATGATGTTATTACTAGATTTCATTATTTTGATTTCTAGAGTTGTTGAGTTTCAAATGTTTACACCTTCATTGTTGACGTTAATAGTGTTATCTTGTGGGATAAGAAGGTGATTACACTAATGTTGCGTTGAACCCTTGTAAGAGTTCTATATGTTGTTGTTGTGCTTGTTTCCATCTGGTTTCATTGTATTTTGGGGTCCTTATTTAGATAACTTAGCGTTAGAACTTATGCAACATGTTATTGACGGAGACATTTGTATTTTTTTGTTGTAGCCCAACACGTGAGACAATCAAATATTGATTTAGTTGTAATTATCTCATGTATTCAGCTGTTTTGGAATTAATATTGTTCCTTCTCTATTGAGAAGAATTATCACTTGTGAGTTATTTCTCTTTCACTTTTGGATATTTAGAGATTGTCTGATTTGTGTATTCTACATACTCTGGTTAGGCCGAAAATTTTCAAGTTACAAGATGTCCTTAAGAGAAACCATGTGCATGTTACTTATTGAATTCTCATGAAGTAGACAAAAGAATCATTGATGCCTCCTTTCTTATGAATGATCATTGTGGATTGAATATTGTTGTCCCTCTTTATGTTATTACTCTGGTTAGAGTACACGGACATTTTGTGTTAACTATAATGGATTTAAACATAGACTGATCCATTTTTTATTTATATAATACTCGGGTCAGACCAAGACATCACGGGTGCAGGGACCTTAAGACCAGCTTGTATTTATTGTGCTTAGAAGGGTATAGTAACTTAGTTTATCATTCATTATTGCGTATTGTATGGATTAATGTATATATTGATGTGTATTAGACAAATGTATATAACATGTTAAATATTATACATTATATTTATCGATGCGATTGACTCAGTGTTCTCTGTATTCATGTATATTCTATATTGTTCTGTCCTGGAGGCACACGTGTAATTGTTTTGTACCGACATTGAGTACGTAAGAGCAAGTGATATTTCAGAAATTTTAATACAAACCAGTGTTAGTCCAAGAGAATTTGCATGTGGGTGCCCCTACAGCCTCATTCTCTGTATTATCTGACGGTGTTACTTAGTAATACTTTTGGATAATATAGGTATAGAGGTGGGGCATAACAATTTGGTTTCAGAGCAGGTTTAGAACAATGCATTATATGTATAAATAGTGACACGAGTATAGACCTTAGGAGAGACTTAGATTCCCTGTCCCCATGGGCGCATAGTAGATTTTATGGTAATCTTATGATAATCGGAGTATACGATGATTACTGGGGTAATCATCTAGGGACATACTTGTTATTTTTCTATCGTGTATTAATAATAATACTGTTGATTTCCTCCATAATTTTGATGTTTAACTTTATTTGAAATTTAAATAGTTGAGTGTGATTAAGAAATAAGAAATTGCGCAGTGGAGATTAATATATGAATTTCCGCTGAAGGGATTGTTTATTTGTTCTCCGATTGTTGATTGTTTAATAAGTGTTACAAATGAGTGTTGGATTTAATGTAAAAGTGAGTTTGAGATAGATGTTAAATTTACACAAACAAATAAATTAATAGCTATAACGATGACAACAATAATAATGTGAATCGTTAAAAGAATATATCGATAAATAAATAGTTGAAGAAGTTATTTTTGAGTCAAATTGTTTGTTGAGTGATTTAAGAATTCCAGTCGATGCGTCTGATCAACGTTATCGATAGGAATCCCTAAATACTTGTGCAGGACGATTCGACACAGTATTGTAAGAAAGAATTAAAATAAACAAGTGATAGATGAAAGGAAGATGTAATTATATTCGAGTATAATTGTTATTATCAAATAAATAATTCTAGATGTGATACTTATGTAAGCTATGAAAATAAAAGTTGTGTTAACTTGTCCGTTTAAGTGTGTTGAGAAAATTAACCGATACGGGTGCACACGTATTCGGTAAAGGTTCTTAAACACTAGGACGAGACATTTTGACACGACAGTGTGAAAAGGAAAATATATATATATAAATTGAGTTTTGAAAAGTTAAATAAAATAAAAAGTATTTAAAATTCTGGTATTTGATTTATTCACCTTGCCGAAAATAGAAGGTTTCGTATATTTGTGGATTTCTGAAAAGTTGAATAATCGAATTTGTCTTCTTTCATCAACTAATGGATCACGTATCTGTTTGATTTCCTTATTATTGTGGAAATTCAAACTTGACTGATTTAAATGCTTTTATAGTTATGAATAATTCCTTGCTTTTGTTTAATGATATAAACAGATTTAGCACATTAATTTTTGCCATAAGAAAAATATAACACTTGTATTGCTTCTTATGCTTCGGGCTTGAGTGATACTTCACTGTATTGTTTTATAAAAAGATTCTTAGCTGCTGGCCTTGATCACTTTTAAGCCTTGTACATCATAGTTCTGACTTTGTGTTAGTGTTTGAGCTTGTGTCTTGGTGTAACCTATTGTTGCATTGAACTTTCGTTTTGTTGGCCTGGAACATTTTGAGGTTGATGAGTGGCCGGCTTGGCTTTTGCACTAGATTATGTTGTCCTATTTGTGCTTTACACTATCATTGTGCATTGACCTGTACTTGTACACCTTTATATTGTTATTAGACTTGAACCTAGGCTTATTTATTCTTGTTTGTACCTTAGTCATGCTACTTGAAGCCTTTGGTTGCGGTTGATTAGTTACAAAAAACGCTGCAATGCAGCAGCAAATTGGAAGAAAAAAATGTATGAATATATTTGCCACCTTTTCTCACTTCCTCAATTCTCTGCTACATGAAAATGAAAACAAACATTATTTTATTTCTTTCTATTTTACATCACCACTATCTTGCTCTTCTCAGTCACATGAATTACTTCACTTCTCTTCTGAGGTAAATATAGTTGTTACCTTTTCTCTCTTCTCTAGCATTCACTCACATATTCACAACCACCATTTTATCTAATGGCAAGTTTACACAGCAACCGTTTTCGTTTGCTTTAAAGCACACATGAAGGTGCGTTAGGTTCCTCTGCAAATGAAAGCTCACACATTCTTAAAAATATAACGCATTAGGCTTCTCTTGGCAATAAAAATTTAGAATGTGTGGAGAATCCTTGCTACTTCTGAATTACACTCGTGGATGATTTGAACGTCTGAAGTTGTCTTGTTTGTGTTTCACGCTATTGCTGGTAACTTCTCTACTGTATTTGTACAGTGCCTAATTCATTTGTTATTGCATTTTGGCTGACACTGGTAATAGAGAACAGATGCTACACTTGGTCATTGCTTTGGTCGTTGTTTCCACTTAAACTTTGCATATGCCTGGCTTGTTTTATGTAAGCCAGCGTAGTAATATACCTGATAATTGAGAACAAGGGTAGTTTATTATCATTTATTTTATTTTTTCAATTAAAATTTTAGTCATTTCACATTTATTCTCTAACTAGAATTGATTTTGTAAGATTTCTAGCGAGGCAAAGAAAGATTCATACAAGGGCAAAATGTCGAACAATTATCTACTTTGAGCACCACACGCATATATGGTCATAATTCTATTGTTTTTTGTGTTTAGAACATATTTATAAAAACCGAAATTAAAGCGCAAGCCTGCGCGTTGTCATTTTTGTTTGCTGAGCCAGGTTAATTTAATCATAATTTTTGATTCTCTTATCCGATTTTGATGACTTTGGACACTCCGAAAACCTAAGAACGTGAGTTACAACTTTCATTTGAAGTGTTTTGCAAAAATTTGATGTTTAATGGGTTGAAAACGAGGTTCAATGTTGCTTTCCTGCATTTATATATTGTAAAATCTAGGGTGCATTATTTTGTTCATAACATCCAAATGGTTAATCCGACTTTTACGAATTTGGTCATTCCGGAAAGCTCAGGACTTAGGCTACAAATTTAGTCTTAAGTATTTCGTGAAATTTTGTCATTTACTAGGCTAAATACGCACATTTACATGGCAGGCCTGAAGTGAAATTCGTGCATTTTGTTAAACGAAATTGTATTATCTCTTGTTTTTGTCACAAATATTTGCACATCAGTTAGTACAGGTGCATGTGGAGCTTGTGTGAGGGGTTTGCATGAATTGCCGCTAATGCTCGCTAAATAATATGTTGTGTTAATTATTCATTCCATTAAATTATATTCATTTTGTTTCTCATGTGCGACTAATATTTACGATTGAGATAAATATTGGTGCACAAGGAAAAATATGGACGAATCAACGGCGCGTGCTCTCTTTTGCATGCTCAATTATAAGAAAATTGCTTATAAACGCTAAAACGAAGGTGCATTTTGGATTAAATATTGTGAAATAATGGTTATGTTGTGTTATTGGTTTATTTTCCCCGTGTTTTGGGATGCCCCATATTGGGATGCCTCTTCGGAGATGTATATTTTGTATTTATACTGTATTCTGTTTTCAGAAACGTCCTCCGTACAAAGGAGACTCTGCCGAATTTTTTTAAAATTTCGGGAGTTAGAATATTTTCATAAACTAAAAATTGTATATAGAAAATATAGAATGTTAAGTAAATTCAATTAAAACTCATTTGTACGCAATTGAACTGAGAATATAAACCACATCTTGACACAATTTATGTGGGGTATATTTAGTACATAAGGATTAGAATATAACTTGTTTACTTTTCTATAAGAAATTGCGAGGACATAATTTTGTTAAGGAGGGAAGTTTGTAACAACTCTGGTTTTATGTTAAAATTTTACGTGAGTTTAATTAAAGTAAAAAGGGTTAAACTTGAACTATGACAACATTGCAAATTGAATAAAACAAACTAGAGAAAACCATCATGATGCCAAATAATTTTATTTATGTTTATATAATTGAAATAGATGGAAGCATAATTATTTTATATTTGATGTTGGATTATTAATAAATGAATTCTAAGCGTTGTGTTAAATTAAGTTCTGTGTTGTTAATAGACCAATTATCAAGTAAGAAGTTGAATGATTTTTTTGTATATAATTGAGGTAGTAGAAAGACAAAATTACTTTGAAATGGTTCAACCTGTTAAATAAATTGAACGAACGTAGAATTGAGTAAAATTGACCTTTGAAGTAGAATGAGCTGTAAATTAATTCTATTAGGTTGAAACATAACGGTAAATCATAGGTTTGAAAAAATATATATAAACAAAATCAAACCCAATTTTTAAAGCCCAAACCCATCATAAATACCATATCACACTCCCTACCGCATTATCCCCTATCAAGGGAAACCCATGCCCAATTCTTCATCTCCAGAAATCCCGATTTAGGTTTTTATTAAATAAATAAAAAAGATGGTGACCAGCTGCGATCTGAAGATCGCAATGCACGACCGCGACACTCGAAGGCTTGATTTTTCTTGCGCTGTCTGGTGTGTGTGGCAGAGTTCGAGCACGTTATCCCAGCCCTCATTGGCATTGAACAAAGCAAACAGGGAGTTGATGCGCAATATTTGATTAGATGGAGATGCGATTCCACCCTTTCCAGGAGACTGATTTTGAAAGCTTTAGCTTGACCTAGGATTGTAGCGTCGCTCTTATTGAAATTCCGAGATGTTGCAATATGGCGGGCGCGACTTGGTTCATGATGACGATCGATGCTCGAGAGGATTTCATAACGTTGAAGCTGGGATGCTTTGCTGATTTGCGATTTTAGAGGCCTATTTAAGAGAAGAAAAGCATCATAAAGGTGAGTTTCCCCCTCACTCACATCTATGTTTTATTCCATAATAGTTATATATATATATATATACATATCATTATCCGAATTGGATTTAATTGTTTGGGTACTTGAATTGATTGCATGTTTGAATTGGTTGAATATGTAACATGAAGCATGTCGCATGTTGTGGATTCACTTTGTTTGATGGATGAAATGGTTGAATATGTGTTGTTTAACCCTAATGTGTGTACTTAAATGGGTCTTGTTGCAACTTTTCCAAGCTTCAAGTGCAATATTTTGTGATTTTGTGTACCCTTTCTGAGTTGTCTCATAAGACTAATTTCGATAAATTGGAAGAACAACATTATCACTAATTCGTACCTTGAATCGGTGAAGTTTAGATGATTTTTCATATGTCAGTTTCGTGAATGATTTCGTGAATTTGTCAACACCGTACACATTTTTATAAATCGAGATTGAAAAGGATTATCTACATACAAATAATTTCTTTGAGACAAGTGTTTTCTAAGTTTTATTTCAAAATTATAATTATCTTAAAGCTATATAGCATATAATATTTTCAATTTATAAGAGTTTTCAAGGAAATATCTTTCTAAATTGTTTTATAAACATGTTTTCTCAAAAATCAATTTTTTTCGTATATAAAATCACACTTTTCGGCACCATTCGAGAAGGCGTGTTGGGAATTAAACGGTATTGTAAACCCCGTAGTATGGGACACGACGGTATACAAAATCGTTTAATCCCAGATTCGTCTAATTGAAGTTATTGATTTGTTGTTACTAATGATTGTTGTTTATGTTGATTTCCAGTGTGAAGCTGACTAGTTGGCAGTAAACCGGCAGTGAGAACGTGTGGTATGGGTCGTACAGTTACCACTGCTTGGGTTACTAACTAAAAGTTTGTAACACATATTGTTGTTTGTTGTTGAGCCGGTACTCGCTTCGATGGGAAGCTTGACTCGGGCAGAGTCTTATATACGTTCTCACTTGACCAGGAAGGTCAAGTTACACTCGGTCGGGGGGTGGGGGTCACAATGATGGGCTCCTTAATTTGAACACGTATAAAGTACTTGGCTAAGCACGGGGAAGCTTCTTTGTTGATGCTCATGCAGAATTGTAGTTTCGGATCCACCTTATGTTGTTGTGATGACTTTGTTGATTCTATTATTATTCGGTGCTTTGGATCCAATTTGTGATGTTATTCCTAGATTTCATTATTTTAATTTCTAGAGTTGCTGAGTTTCAAATGTTTACACCTTTATTATTGACGTTAATTGTGTTATCTTGTTGGATAAGAAGGTGATTACACTAATGTTGTGTTGAACCCTTGTAAGAGTTCTATATGTTGATGTTGTGCTTATTTCCATCTGGTTTCATAGTATTTTGGGGTCCTTATTTAGACAACTTAGCACTAGAACTTAAGAAACATGTTATTGACAGAGACATTTGTATTTTGTTGTTGTAGCCCAACACGCGAGACAATCAAATATTGATTTAGTTGTAATTATCTCATGTATTCAGTTGTTTTGGAATTTATATTGTTCCTTCTCTATTGAGAAGAATTATCACTTGTGAGTTATTTAACTTTAACTTTTTGGATATTTAGAGATTGTCTAATTTGTGTATTCTACATACTCTGGTTAGGCCGAAAATTTTCAATTTACAAGATGTCCTCAAGAGAAACGATGGGCTTGTTACTTATTGAATTGCCTTGAAGTAGATAAAAGAATCATTGATGCCTCCCTTCTTATGAATGATCATTGTAGATTGAATAATGTTGTCCCTCTTTATGTTATTACTTTGGTTAGAGCACAAGGACATTTTATGTTAACTATAATGGATTTAAACATAGACTGGTCCGTTTATTATTTATATAATACTCGGGTCAGACCAAGACATCACGGGTGTCAAGACCTTGAGACCGGCTTGTATTTATTAAGCTTAGAAGAGTATAGTAACTTAGTTTATCATTCATTACTGTGTATTATATGGATTAATGTATATATTGATGTGCATTAGATAAATGTATATAAAATGTTAAATATTATACGTTATATTTATCGATGTGATTGACTCGGTGATCTCTGTATTCATGTATATTATGTATTGTTCTGTCCTGGAGGCACACATGTAATTGTTTTGTACCGACATTGAGTACATAAGAGCAAGTGATATTTCAAAAATTTTAATATGTACCAGTGTTAATCCAAGAGAATTTGCACGTGGGTGCCCCTATATCCTAATTCTCCGTATTATTTGACGGTATTACTTAGTAGTACTCTTGGATAATATGGGTATAGATGTAGGGCGTTACAGTTTGGTATCAGAGCAGGTTTAGAACAATGCATTATATGTATAAATAGTGACACGAGCCTAGACCTTAGGAGAGACTTATAGTCCTTGTGCCCGTGAGCGCGTGGTAGATTTTATAGTAATCATATGATAATCGGAGTATACGATGATTACTGGGGTAATCATCTTGGACGTACTTGTTATTTCTCTATCGTATATTAATAATAATACTGTTGATTTACTTCCCCCATAATTTTGATGTTTATCTTCATTTGAAATTTAATAGTTGAGTGTGATTAAGAAATAAGAAATTGCGCAGTGGAGATTAATATATAAATTTCCACTGAAGGCGTTGTTTGTTTTTTCTTCGATTGTTGATTGTTTAATAAGTGTTATAAATGAGTGTCAGATTTAATGTAAAAGCGAGTTTGAGATAGATCTTAAATTTACACAAACAAATAAATTAATAGCGATAATGACGACAATAATAATAATGTGAATCGTTAAAAGAATATATCGATAAATAAATAGTTGAAGAAGTTATTTTTGAGTTGAATTATTTGTTAAGTGATTTAAGAATTCCGGTCGATGCGTCTGATCAACTTTATCGATAGGAATCCCTAAATACTTGCGCAGGACGATTCGACACAGTATTGTAAGAAAGAATTAAAATAAACAAGTGATGGATGAAAGGAAGATGTAATTATATTCGAATATAATTGTTATTATGAAATAAATAATTCTAGATGTGATACTTATGTAAGGTATGAAAATAAAAGTGGTGTTAATTTGTCCATTTAAGTGTGTTGAGAAAATTAACCGATACAGGTGCTCACGTATTCGGTAAAGGTTCTTAAACACTAGGACGAGACATTTTGACACAACAGTGTGAAAAGGAGAAAATATATATATATGTTAAGTTTTGAAAAGTTAAATAAAATAAATAATATTTAAAATTCTGGTAGTTGATTTAGTCACCTTGCCGAAAATAGAAGGTTCCGTATATTTGTGGATTTCTGAAAAGTTGAATAATCAAATTTGTCTTCTTTCTTCAAATAATGGATCACGTATCTGTTTGATTTCCTCATTAAATTGGAAAATTCAAACTTGACTGATTTAAATGCTTCTATAGTTATGAATAATTCCTTGCTTTTGTTTAATGGTATGAACAGATTTTGCTTATTAATTTTTGCCATAAGAAAAATATAATACTTGTATTGCTTCTTTTGCTTCGGGATTGAGTGATACTTCACTGTATTGTTTTATAAATAGATTCTTCACTGCTTGCCTTGATCACTTTTGAGCCATGTACATCGCTGTTATGACTTTGTGTTAGTGTTTGAGCTTGTGTCTTGATGTAACCATTTGTTGCATTGAACTTTCGTTTTATTGGCCTGGAACATTTTGAGGTTGATGAGTGGCCGGCTTGGCTTTTGCACTAGGTATGCTATACTGTTTTTTTTTTGCCCTATCATTGTGCATTGACCTGTACTTGTACACCTTTATATTGTTATGAGACTTGCACCTGTGCTTGTTTATGCTTGTTAGTACCTTATTTATGCCACTTGAAGCCTTTGTTTGCGATTGATTAGGAAAAAAACGCTGCAATGCAGCAGCAAATTGGAAAAATAATAATGTACGTATATATATTTGCCACCTTTTTTCATTTCATCAATTCTTTGCTAGATGAAAATGAAAACAAACCATATTTTATTTCTTTCTATTTTGCATCACCACTATCTTGCTCTTCTCAGTCATATGAATTACTTCACTTCTCTTCTAAGGTAAATATAGTTGTTACCTTTTCTCTCTTCTCTAGCATTCACTCAAATATTCACAACCACCATTTTGTTCTATGGCAAGTTTACATAGCAACCCTTTTAATTTGTTTTAAGGCGCACATAAAGGTGCGTTAGGTTCCTCTATAAATGAAAACACACACATGCATAAAAGTATAACGCATTAGGCTTCTCTTGGCAACAAAAATTTAAAATGTGTGAATGTGTGGAGCATCCTTGCTACTTCTGAATTACACTTGTGGATGATTTGAACATCTGAAGTTGTCTTGTTTGTGTTTAACGCTATTGCTGGTAACTTCGCTACTGTATTTGTACAGTCCCTAATTCATTTGTTGTTGCATTTTGGTTGACACTGGTAATAGAGAACAAATGCTACATTTGGTCATTGCTTTGGTCGCTGTTTCCACATAAACTTTGCATATGCCTGGCTTGTTTAATGTAAGCCAGCGTAGTAATATACCTGGTAATAGAGAACAGTGGTAGTTTATTATCATTTATTTTATTTTATTTTTTCTATTAAAATTTTAGTCATTTCACATTTATTCTCTAACTAGAATTGATTTTGAAAGATTTCTAACGATGCAAAGAAAGATTCATACAAGGGCAAAATGTCGAACAATTATCTACTTTGAGCACCACATGCATATATGGTCACAATTCTATTGTCTTTTGTGTTATGAACATACTTTGAAGAAAAAAACGAAATTAGAGCGGTAGCCAGCGCGTTGTCATTTTTGTTTGCTGAGCCAGGTTAATTTAATCATAACTTCTGATTCTCCTATCCGATTTTGACGACTTTGGACATTCCAGAAACCTAAGAACGTGAGTTACAACTTTCATTTGAAGTGTTTTGCAAAAATTTGATGTTTAATGGGTTGAAAACGAGGTTCAATTTTGTTGTCCTACATTTAAAAATTTAAAATCTGGGTTGCATTATTTTGTTCATAACATCCAAATGGTTAATCCGATTTTTACGAATTTGGTCATTCCGGAAAGCTTAGGACATAGGCTACAACTTTTATCCCAAGTATTTCATTAAATTTTGTCGTTTACTAGGCTAAATACGCACATTTACATGGCAGGCCTGAAATGAAATTTGTGCATTTTGTTAAACGAAATTGTATTATCTCTTGTTTTTGTCACAAATATTTGCACATGAGTTAGTACAGGTGCATATGGAGCTCTTGTGAGGGGTTTGCATGAATTGCCGCTAAAACTCACTAAATAATATGTTGTGTTAATTATTCGTTCCATCAAATTATATTCATTTTGTTTCTCATATGCGACTAATATTTACGATTGAGATAAGTGTAGGTACATAAGGAAAAATATGGACGAATCAACGGCGTGTGCTCGCTTTTGCATGCTCAATTATAAGAAAATTGCTTATAAACGCTAAAATAAAGGTGCGTTTTGGATTAAATATTGTGAAATAAGGGTTATGTTGTGTTATTGGTTTATTTTCCCCATGTTTTGGGATGCCCCGTATTAGGATGCCTCTTCGGAGATGTATATTTTGTATTTATATTGTATTCGGTTTTCCGAAACGTCCTCCATACAAAGGAGACTTTGTCGAATTATTTTAAAATTTCGGGAGTTAGAATATTTTCATAAACTAAAAATTGTAAATAGAAAATATAAGATGTTAAGTAAATTCAATTAAAACTCATGTGTATGCAATTGAACTGAGAATATAAACCACATCTTGACACAATTTATGTGGGATATATTTAGTACATAAGGATTAGAATATAACTTGTTTGCTTTTCTATAATAAATTACGAGGACGCAATTTTGTTAAGGAGGAAAGTTTGTAACAACCCTAGTTTTCTGTTAAAATTTTACGTGAGTTTAATTAAAGTAAAAAGGGTTAAACTTGAACTATGGCAATTTTCCTAATTGAATAAAATAAATTAGATAAAACCATCATGATGCCGAATAATTTTATTTATGTATATATAATTGAAATAGTTGGAAGCATAATTATTTTATATTTGATGTAGGATTAAATAAATAAATTACTAAGCGTTGTGTTAAATTAATTTGTGTGTTGTCAATAGACCAATTATCAAGTAAGATGTTGAATGATTTTTTTGTATATAATTGAGGTAGTAGAAAGACAAAATTACTTTGTAATGGTTCAACCTGATAAATAGAAAGAACGAACATAGAATCGAGTAGAATTGACCATTGAAGTAGAATGAGCTGTAAATTAATTCTATTAGGTTGAAACATAACGGTAAATCATAGGTTTGAAAAATATATATAAATAAAATCAAACCCAAAATTTAAAGCCCAAACCCATCATAAATACCATATCACACTCCTTATCGCATTGTCCCCTATCGAGGGAAACCCGTGCCCAATTCTTCATCTCCAGAAATCCCGATTTTGGTTTTTATTAAATAAATAAAAAAGATGGTGACCGGCTGCGATCTGGAGATCGCAACGCACGACGTGAAAACCGGAGGCTCGATTTTGCTTCGCTGGCCTAGTGCGTGTGGCAGAGTTCGAGCACGGTATCCCAGCCCTCATTGGTGTTGAACGAAGCAAACTGGGAGCTGATGCGCGATATTTGATGAGAGGGCGATGCGATTACACCCGTTCCAGTGGAAAATTTTTGAAAGCTTTAGCTTGACCTAGGATTGTAGCATCGCTCTTATTGAAATTCCGAGTTGTTGCAATATGGCGGGCACGACTTGGTTCATGATGGCAATCGATGCTCAGGAGGGAACTGACTTTCATAACGTTGAAGCTGGGATGCTTTGCTGATTTGCGATTTTAGAGGCCTGTCTAAGAGGAGAAAAGCATCATAAAGGTGAGTTTCCCCCCACTAACATCTACGTTTTATTCCATAATAGTTATATATATATATATATATATATATATATATTCATATCATTATCCGAATTGGATTTAATTGTTTGGGTAATTGAATTGATTGCATGTTTGAATTGGTTGAATATGTAACATGAAGCATGTTGCATGCTATGGATTCACTTTGTTTGATGGATGGAATGGTTGAATATGTGTTGTTCAACCCTAGTGTGTGTATTTAAATGGGTCTTATTGCATCTTTTTCTAGCTTCAAGTGCAATATTTTGAGATTTTGTGTACCTTTTCTAAGTTGTTTCATAAGAATAATTCTTATAAATTGGAAGAGCCAACATTATCACTAATTCGTACCTCGAATTGGTGAAGTTTAGATGATTTTTCGTATGTCGGTTTCATGAATGATTTCATGAATTTGTCGACACCGACACATTTTTATAAATCAAGTCTGAAAAGGATTTTCTATATATAAATAATTGCTTTGAGACAAGTGTTTTCTAAATTTTGTTTCAAAAGTATAATTATCTTAAAGCTCTATAGCATACAATATTTTCAATATATAGGAGTTTTCAAGGAAATATCAAAATGATTTCTAAATTGTTTTATAAACATGTTTTCTTAAAAATCAAATATTTTTCATATATAAAATCACACTTTTCTGCTCCATTCGAGAAGGCATGTTGGGAATTAAACGGTATTGTAAACCCCATGGTATGGGACATGACAGTGTACAAAATCGGTTAATCCCAGATTCATCTAATTGAAGTTATTGATTTGTTGTTACTGATGATTGCTGTCTATGTTGATTTCCAGTGTGAAGATGACTAGTTGGCAGTAAACCGGCAGTGAGAACATGTGATATGGGACGCACGGTTACCGCTGCTTGGGTTACTAACTAAAAGTCTGTAACACATATTGTTGTTGGTTGTTGAGCCAGTACTCGCTTCGGGGGGAGCTTGACTCGAGGAGAGTCTTATATACGTGCTCACTTGACCGGGAGGATCAAGTTACACTCGGTCGGGGAAGTCGTGGTGATGGGCGCCTTAATTTGAACACGTATAAAGTACTTGGCTAAGCTCGGGTAAGCTTCTTTGTTGATGCTCATGCAGATTTTTTGTATTGGATCCATCTTATGCTGTTGCGTTGACTTTGTTGATTCTATTGTCATTCTGTGCCTTAGATCTAATTTATGATATTATTCCTAGATTTCATTATTTTGATTTCTAGAGTTGTTGAGTTTCAAATGTTTACACCTTTATTGTTGACGTTAATAGTGCTAGCTTGTGGGATAAAAAGGTGATTACACTAATGTTGCGTTGAACCCTGGTAAGAGTTCTATATGTTGATGTTATGCTAGTTTCCATCTGGTTTCATAGTATTTTGGGGTCCTTATTTAGACAACTTAGCACTAGAACTTAAGAAACATGTTATTGATGGATAAATTTGTATTTTGTTGTTGTAGCCCAACATGTGAGATAATTAAATATTGATTTAGTTGTAATTATCTCATGTATTCTGCTGTTTTGGAATTTATATTGTTCCTTCTCTATTGAGAAGAATTATCACTTGTGAGTTATTTCTCTTTCACTTTTTGGATATTTAGAGATTGTCTGATTTGTGTATTCTACATACTCTGGTTAGGCCGAAAATTTTCAAGTTACAAGATGTCCTCAAGAGAAACATGTGCATGTTACTTATTGAATTCCCTTGAAGTAGATAAAAGAATCATTGATGCCTCCCTTCTTATGAATGATTAGTGTGGATTGAATAATGTTGTCCCTCTTTATTTTATTACTCTGGTTAGAGCACACAGACATTTTATGTTAACTATAATAGATTTAATCATAGACTAATCCGTTAATTATTTATATAATATTCGGGTCAGACCGAGACATCACAGGTGCAGGGACCTTGAGACCGGTTTGTATTTATTGGGCTTAGAAGAATATAGTAACTTAGTTTATCATTCATTATTGTGTATTGTATGGATTAATGTATATATTTATGTGTATTATGTAAATGTATATAAAATGTTAAATATTATATATTACATTTATCGATGCGATTGACTCAGTGATCTCTGTATTCATGTATATTATATATTGTTCTGTCCTGGAGGCACACGTGTGATTGTTTTGTATCGACATTGGGTACATAAGAGCAAGTGATATTTCAGAAATTTTAATACGTACCAGTGTTAGTCCAAGAGAATTTTCACATGGGTGCCCCTATAGCCTCATTCTCTGTATTATCTGACGGTATTACATAGTAATACTCTTGGATAATATGGGTATAGAGGTGGGGCATTACAGGAATATAGGCCACCAAATGAGAGAATGGAGAAAGTAAACCATTCTCCGTACCTCCCACCTCCTATTTAGAGATTTCCACCAGCCCACTAATGGGCCTCTACAAATCAGCCCATTAAGGCTCCGACAATCTGAACAGCCAAGTGAAAAACCTTAAAACAGCGATTTCTCCCAAACTGCTGAGCCAAATCTTTAATATAACCACTCTACGGAAAGGCGATCATTGTTTCTTTCCGATGGCACATGTCTCACCACCTGATTCGACATGAGTCAAAAGTTATGCACTGTACAAGACTGAAAGGGGCAAAATGGTCACAAACAAAATTGGTAAAAATTATGGACATGTCTCACATCACCATAAGCAACATATTAAAATATGAGGATGATCCAACCCTCAGGAAATAAAATAAATATTTTACGTTCCTCCGATACGTAAAATGCGGGCTGTTACATTCTCCCCCCTTAAGAATTTTGCCCTCGAAATTCCAAGCAACCACAATAATTTCGCATGCCTATCATCCATGAGAAACCAATTATATCATCTAAATAGCAACCATCAAGCCATGCATCCATAGCCTTATCCTAGCACACAAAATTCTATCAAATAACAACAAGATACAATGATATAACGATGATACGATATCAAAGGGTCCTACCGACGAACAGTTCTAGATGAGTCGCCCTCATGCTTTCTTCCGTCTCCCACGTACAATCGTCGCCATCTTCACTCAATTATACCTTGACTAGCTTAACCGTCTTCCTCCTAAGCTGTTTCGTGTCATTTCGCACAATACGAAGCGACTTACGAGGTTTCACAACTGCGCTTTCTACTTCTAGGTCTTTGTGAATACCCGCAACTTCCCCGTAAAGGAAGGCGTCGGATAGTTCGAGAACAAGCCACAACAGAACACAAACAGAAGAACGTTTCATTGTATATTACAACAACGCATCAGATTACAAGAATATACAGAGTATAAACAAATGAATATTACACAGAAATATCAGAGATTTAAATTACATTTAAATACATAGCAGCGGAAAATAATACATTACACAACTAGAATGAGATATACGGATACAAAGCTTTCCGGATATCGTTCCAGCTGTAAACCAGGATCCTGTGAATATAAATCTGCAAAACCAAAACTACTAGCTGTCCGTGTCAAAATAAGGGCACCCAGAGTTTAGGTTAAAACAATAAACTCCAGGTCAGTCATGGGACTGGTGTGAGAACTAAAACAGTTATAAATCTTTATTTTAAATCATTAGGTAAATCAAGGGACCACGCCGTATAACACGGAACGGGTTTCCTCCCAAGAATACCAGTGCATGAGACAAACAGCGCAATGCTAAATAAAGAAAAATGAAGCTGTTATAAGACCCAGGTCCTATCACACAATGCAACGCAAGCCGGGGGATAGGGTTTTCCCTTATAACAGCCAAAGAATGCTTGATACGTTTAAAACAAATCATTTGATACTATTATAAGTGCATAGTGTATAAAACAACTTCAAATCATAAGTATCAATCATAGGCGGCATGAACGGCCCATAACACTATGTCGCCATATATAAGTTTACAATCAAAACCGCAAATGTCGTATTGGAAGTTGGGTTATCATTTATGGTATGAACCGAGGCTAGGGGCAAGATCCTCACCGATTCGAGACGCTCTAGCCCGCCCCTCAGGACCCAGACTCAGGTGGGCCCTTGGATCGTCAGGGTCGGTCCACCGATGTGGATTAAAATGCCTGAACATGCGTTTCCCCGCCCTTTGGGGCGTAAGCCTGGCCCGTCAGCCGACCAGAAGCATCGGCCGAAACCGATATCACGAGGCGCCTCGCTTTTCAGCAAGTAATAATAAGTAACATCCACATGAGTCAAACTCGTCAGCCAGTTCAAGCACTGACGCCACTCTTAACTAGAAAGAAACGCTTGTCCTCCCTGAGGTCCGTCTCCCGTTTTTGATTCATACCGGGTGTGATACTCGCGAATCAACGTTACACAAAGCTACGCCACAAAGGCCGTGCTTCGATCATCAACCACAAGACTTTGCTTTTCAACAGAAGCCTTGATCATTTGCATCTTAGCATGCCACACAGGCAATTCACTCCATGCGATTGATATCCATCAATATATAACCCCTGAGCTCGTTCGTCTCAGAGAAGGGCGTTAAGCAAGAGAATAAATTCTCCGCCGCCAAACAGATATATATTTAACAGAGATCAATCACACGGACTAAAATCCAATGTCAGACACACAGTCCATTTACAAGTCCGTTCTGGGTCTGAACGAAACCGGAGGCACTTTCCTCGCATATCCATCCATCTCCAAGTACGTCTGGACGATCACCAACTGTTTCCATCTTCTTGGGTGTACAGCCCAATCAAGATCATCAGTAATCACCCAAACGACGTGAAGACTTCCGGTCTTCGACCATCGTCTTCATCTTCGACTTATCGTCGTATCAGTTATTCAGAATGGGATAAACCCGGTCTTTCCGAATAACTCGCGTATATTTTAAATAAGTGTTACACAAACACAACATACGCCTCATTCCAATTCATCAGTCATTAACCGTAAATTAATCAAGAGAATAATTCCCCAAATATTAACCCCGAAGGCCGAAACCAACATCAGATCAATATCCAAAAAACCATTCTGCTTGGCTAACCGACAGTTAATTTCTAATTTCACATTCATAGGGAAAGGTTCCCATTAATTTTATCAAAGATAAATTCTTTAATTTATTCTTTAATCTACTGTTGAATATCGATTCAAACTAGTCGGGATTAACGAAACTTACCGAAGTAATCATTTGTTTTAATTTCCCAATCCCAACCTATTTATCCCATGAAGTAAAACTGGTAATACTTCATATCTAACACCACGGTGTTATCGGTAAATTCAATTACCATTTCACGTTCAAATCTAATTAAAGATTTAACTATCGCCTGGAGTAAAACTGGTGATACTCCATTCTCGATTATTTCAATCTAATTAAAGATTCATTAAAACTCCACTTAGTTTTAATCGTTAACTGGGTTAAAGAATCAGTGTCATTTAAAACACGGTTCACGGTAAACCCAAAATCACCTTCATTAATTATCGGGTTAAAGAACGAGTGTTATTTAAAACACTGTCCACGATAAACCCAAAAATCAATACCAATTCAGTTCCAATTAAATATAATTTAATTGGTACTCTTCATTAAATCTAAACAAAAAGATTTAATCTTTTCACAACTGGGTTCAAAAACAGTGTTAGTGAAGACACCATTCACGACAAACCCAAATCACATTCGATATTCAATACAAGGCTCTGAATAGAAAATATATCGGCTTATATTCAATATCAAATTCTACGACTAACAAATATCGCATTGGAAATAACGATATATATATATCTTTCAAATTTCCATAACAACATTTGTATAATCACGAAATCCAACATCGAAATATTCCGAAGACAATTTCGATTCAAATCCATTCCAATGCAATCATTGGAAATTTTGGTTATTTTTAAAACCATTTCAAATTCAATTTATTTATTTAAAAATAAATAGAATTACATTTCTAGTTCAAAACTAGTTCATTTCGATAAAAATCTATTTTTATCTTTTCAAATATGGAGTTTTTCATCCCAATCCTTTCTAAATCATTTCTTATGATTTTACACAAATTATTACTATTTTTAATAATTTTATCAAGGCCCGTACAGTCGATTTCCATCAATGGCCATCGAACTGCACTTACAGCGACCTTTTTCGGATTTGATTTGGACGTATCTCCAAATCCAACCGTTAGATTTCAAATTTCTAACATTCATTAGAAAGCTCTTTTCGATACGAACCCAACGGTTCCGGTTTTAGGAGAATCCGACGGTCGGATCTCCCGCAATGTCCGTTTGAAATAAATGGTCGAAATTCACGAACTGCCGCGGCGCGGCGCGTTCTATTCAGGCCATTATATTATATATATAATATATATAATATATACTTCGTCGATTCCTATTTAAAACGAATTATATAAATAGTTTTGAATTCGTTTCAAAAACATTTTCAACTTCCTTTTCAATTCAAATCGAAATTGAATTCTTCTTTATAAATTCGTTTCAAAATTCATTTCTATTCAATTCAAATTTCAATTCAATTTGAATTCGTTTTCAATTCAATTCATTTCGAAATCGTTTTCAATTCAATTCATTTCGAAATCATTTTCAATTCAATTCAATTCGAAATCGTTTTCAATTCAATTCATTTCGAAATCGTTTTCAATTCAATTCATTTCGAAATCGTTTTCAATTCAATTTAATTCGAAATCGTTTTCAATTCAATTCATTTCGAAATCGTTTTCAATTCAATTCATTTCGAAATCGTTTTCAATTCAATTCATTTCGAAATCGTTTTCAATTCAATTCATTTCGAAATCGTTTTCAATTCAATTCATTTCGAAATCGTTTTCAATTCAATTCATTTCGAAATCGTTTTCAATTCAATTCATTTCGAAATCGTTTTCAATTCAATTTGAATTCGTTTTCAATTCAATTCATTTCGAAATCGTTTTCAATTCAATTCATTTCGAAATCGTTTTCAATTCAATTTGAATTCGTTTTCAATTCAATTCATTTCGAAATCGTTTTCAATTCAGTTCATTTCGAAATCGTTTTCAATTCAATTCATTTCGAAATCGTTTTCAATTCAATTCATTTCGAAATCGTTTTCAATTCAATTCATTTCGAAATCGTTTTCAATTCAATTCATTTCGAAATCGTTTTCAATTCAATTCATTTCGAAATCGTTTTCAATTCAATTTGAATTCGTTTTCAATTCAATTCATTTCGAAATCGTTTTCAATTCAATTTGAATTCGTTTTCAATTCAATTCAAAATATTCGATTTCGAAATCACTTTTCAATATTCATTTTAAGATGAATAAAATCGATATAAATATCGTTTACGTCAAAATGGCGTCAATCTAATCAACACGGCTTCATAAATTTCTATTTTCAAATATTCTATTTCAAATATTTCTTTTTCAAAATAGTTGTTATTATCAAAATATTTCGTTCAACACATGACCAATCTCAATGAATGAGTACTGTCAACACATGAACTTTTATTTTATATCGATAAAGATGTAAATTTTATTACTAAAATATTTCGTTCAACACATGACCAATCTCAATGAATGAGTACTGTCAACACATGAACTTTTATTTTATAATATTCTTTATTTTTCAAATTGGAATGAGGCCCAATCAATTACCATATAAAGTTAATTATATGGATTTTCATACAACACATGTATATAATTACATTGAAAAAAAATCAACCATCAACCAAAGTGCACTACACTGTATAAGCATCAAATATAGATATTCAACGCTTATAACAGCCTGTCAATCAATCGATCGACACATTTAATCAATCAGGATGAGTGAACTTCAAATTTCATCCCAACACCCGTGTGGGGTTTCAAACAATCAAACGCATATTTTATTTGTGCAGTTGGGCGATGTGTAAAATTTATCGTCTCAATCAATGTCATTCAAATAGGTGTACATAAACAAACCGTCCGGTTTATAAATGAATATTTTATTTTATTCACTTCACGTTAAAAATTATATTTTTAACGATAAAACATTTTATTTCAACCTATGAATTTCTATTCAATTCATTTACACAATAAAATGATATTTTTAGTTTTCTAACATATTTTAGAAAATTTCGGCGGCATAACGGCACGATACTAGAAACGGGACAAGGCCTAGCCTTATCCCCGGTCTAGTGAAGGCCCACGCCATTCACACATCAATCAAATCAATTCGTTATGCAAACCCCAAAATTTGGAGTAAGAGTCTAACCTAGCCTTACTCCTTCGCCTTATAACGGCGCGCGTCTAATCCTAACCAATTTATCGATTCGATTTTTCACACCACAAACCACATTCAAACCAATATCGCAATCAATCACCAAACAGCCAAACAAACAAGTCCATGGTCTGTGGACGATTGTGTCGGGTGCTACTAAACACCGTCTGCATCCTAGTATATATATATATAACTAGAAAAAAGAAAGTGAAAGGTGAGAAATTCTCACCGATAGCTATCCTAGCTCCACGGCACTTCTTATGCAGGAAATCTTCACTGTTCTCGTCGATATCACTTTCTTCGCCCGTATTCTCTACATATGCAAAAATCGAATTTTTACTTCGCTATTCCATATATAAAAATCATATTTTTCTATCGAAGTTCAATATATAAAAACCATATTTTTCTATCGAAGTTCAATATTTAAAAACCATATTTTTCTATCGAAGTTCAATATATAAAAATTCTATTTTTCTATCGAAGTTCAATATATAAAAATTCTATTTTTCTATCGAAGTTCAATATATAAAAATTCTATTTTTCTATCGAAGTTTAATATATAAAAATTCCATTTTTATTTCAAAGTTCAATATATAAAAATTCCATTTTTATTTCAAAGTTCAATATATAAAAATTCCATTTTTATTTCAAAGTTCAATATATAAAAATCTTATTTTTATTTCATCGCTATAAATAGAATAAACATCGTATTTTTATTCCAACTAAAAATTATATTTTTATATTACTATTCCTTATATAAAGATCAAAATTTTAATACTTCTATAATATAAAAATTATATTTTTCTATCAATAAAAATCATTACTTAATACTAGCATAAAAAATCATATTTTTAATTTACAAAGATATTTTATATTTTAAAAACCAATGTTATTTATATTTTTAAAAGCCAATGTTGTTTATTTTTTTCAATTTCTGTTTTAAACAGAATAATTAGCTTAAGTAAGAATAATTAAAAAAAAAAAGTAGAACCTTTCTTCCACCGTCGAATTCCTACAGGCGATATTAAAACCCATTTCATCGTTGAAAACACCCACCTGCGCGCGTTAAACCAGGGGACCGGAGACCGATCTACGGGTGTCACATCAACCGCCTAGGCGTGAGCTCCCTTCGCTACCGACGGTGAAGAACTCGGGCTCCCCAATCAATCGAAAATCGCGCTCAAACCCACCGTCTTTGAGGCAGAAATTCTCCCTTGATACCACATGGTTCTCGATCATACTAGCGTGATTTTAAAGAGCTTGGAAATCTCCACAGTTTTTGCTTTGAAACCGGAGTTTGATTCGATTTAGATTGAGCGAATTTGTGGTTTTATTATCGGAGAATTCTGGCCGTTCAATTCATGTGGCGGCTGCGTTTCTTTTGGGGGAGGATTAGGGTTTTGGACCCCCCTATATAGATATTTATATTATTATTTTCATTCGAAAATGTCTTGTTTAATTCCCGAACTCGAAATCGAACCCAACGACTGTCGTCCCTAGTGTATTACCCCCATTCCGAACACAATGGGATATGTATCGTGAGCCAATTTGACCTTTAAGATCAGTTTCCATTGAATTTAAAATATAATTCTTTATATATTCGATTTAAAAGCACATTTCAATTTACTGGGGTCACATACTAACTCTAAAAATTCCCGAAAAATATTTTCTAGCTTCGTATTGACGATACGGTCCTAACAAAACTAGTTTCGTCGAATTCTGAGACCGTTAGAAAAATGGCCATTTTCCAGTCGATTAAAATCAACTGAAACTGGTCAAACGCGTTTTCCTTTGCCACGCTCACATATTGATTCGAAAAATTATGAAATTTTGAACCTAGCAATAACTTAACACCACGGACCCAACAAAAGTGGTTTCGTCGAAATCCGAGGTCGTTTGCAAAATGTCCATTTTTAAGGGCCTGAATTCCATAACGACTATTCAGAATTTTCAACTGGACATATGTTTTGATTCCCGATATGAAATCTTGATTTTTCGGATTCGTTGGAAAGATATTCACAATTAGATCCCATTATTTTTGGTTTCACTAAAATCCGGATTGTTTTGCACCCGGTACGTTCAATTGAAGTTTGAAATCGAATTATCGAACTACCGCGCCATTTTCAATTCTATTTATAATTATTTATAATTATTTATATTCTAACGACGACGCGTATAATATATACGTTCGAATTATATTCAAAATAGATTTCACGTCGATATTATTTAAAATAATTCATTTTAAATAATCTAAACTCGCTAAAATTGCAAAAATAAAAATTTCAAACTGGCTCGCATTTTACGGGTTGTTACAATCTCCCTCACTTAAAACTTTTCGTCCCCGAAAAGGAACAAAGTCGAAAGTGGTTTGATTATTCAGCTCTACGATCGATCAGGCTTCCATTCTCCAACTCTTTAGTTTTTGAGAATTTTCAAAATTTCAAAAATTTGGCTAACACCCTAAATTTTCGAAAAATTTCGCCATAACCTCCCCTGCACCGGGAGCATCGGGGAATTTCAAATAGCTTCCCCGGTCCTTCAGATCTCAAAAAGAAAAAGAAAAAGCCAAGCGGCTAGCCAATAGGCTCATAAAATCATCATCACCCAAACAAAACAGTAAATTATGTAGTAAACATGTACCTATTTGTCGGGCAAACAAATTTTATTCTTCGGCTCTAGCCTCTTTGCTATGACCTGTTCAATGTAAGCATATGTATATGCAAGCAAATGCGACCAATTCTCAATATAGTTCAATATTTGGTTTAGTTAGGCATAAAGGTTCAAAATTATCAAACAATTAAACAAACAACACAAACATCAATCAATTAGTGAATTAACGTTTCAAATTGATAATTTTGATCATATACTGAAAATCTTGTTTTTGATGCCAATTCACCACAATGTGTTCTAGCTATATTAGTTTTGGTTCTCACACCAGTCTAATGGAAACATATAGATATCACACCTTCGAAACACGAATATAAATATTGATAATGCGGCCGCATTACCAAAATTATCTCCGGGCGACTAGAGTGTGATTCTATATCTATCCAGTATATTAAAATTTCAAATACACGTTTGCAAGGCGTATATGCAAAGTTTTTATATACTGAACTGTCCAAATCAATATAAATAAATAATCAAATACGAATAATTGATTTAGATTTTCAAAACAAAATTCGTTTTCATTTTCAAAAACATACTCTTCACACTCGTTCTAGGATACTTCTGATCCCATCTCTAACGAGTCATTCTAATTGGATATTACTAATCCAATATCTGATGAATTCTTTCGTACGGTTCTAATGTGTCTTGTTCTCTAGCTTTGTAAACCAAAGCTCTGATACCAACTGTGAATACCCGCAACTTCCCCGTAAAGGAAGGCGTCGGATAGTTCGAGAACAAGCCACAACAGAACACAAACAGAAGAACGTTTCATTGTATATTACAACAACGCATCAGATTACAAGAATATACAGAGTATAAACAAATGAATATTACACAGAAATATCAGAGATTTAAATTACATTTAAATACATAGCAGCGGAAAATAATACATTACACAACTAGAATGAGATATACGGATACAAAGCTTTCCGGATATCGTTCCAAATGTAAACCAGGATCCTGTGAATATAAATCTGCAAAACCAAAACTACTAGCTGCCCGTGTCAAAATAAGGGCACCCAGAGTTTAGGTTAAAACAATAAACTCCAGGTCAGTCATGTAACTGGTGTGAGAACTAAAACAGTTATAAATCTTTATTTTAAATCATTAGGTAAATCAAGGGACCACGCCGTATAACACGGAACGGGTTTCCTCCCAAGAATACCAGTGCATGAGACAAACAGCGCAATGCTAAATAAAGAAAAATGAAGCTGTTATAAGACCCAGGTCCTATCACACAATGCAACGCAAGCCGGGGGATAGGGTTTTCCCTTATAACAGCCAAAGAATGCTTGATACGTTTAAAACAAATCATTTGATACTATTATAAGTGCATAGTGTATAAAACAACTTCAAATCATAAGTATCAATCATAGGCGGCATGAACGGCCCATAACACTATGTCGCCATATATAAGTTTACAATCAAAACCGCAAATGTCGTATTGGAAGTTGGGTTATCATTTATGGTATGAACCGAGGCTAGGGGCAAGATCCTCACCGATTCGAGACGCTCTAGCCCGCCCCTCAGGACCCAGACTCAGGTGGGCCCTTGGATCGTCAGGGTCGGTCCACCGATGTGGATTAAAATGCCTGAACATGCGTTTCCCCGCCCTTTGGGGCGTAAGCCTGGCCCGTCAGCCGACCAGAAGCATCGGCCGAAACCGATATCACGAGGCGCCTCGCTTTTCAGCAAGTAATAATAAATAACATCCACATGAGTCAAACTCGTCAGCCAGTTCAAGCACTGACGCCACTCTTAACTAGAAAGAAACGCATGTCCTCCCTGAGGTCCGTCTCCCGTTTTTGATTCATACCGGGTGTGATACTCGCGAATCAACGTTACACAAAGCTACGCCACAAAGGCCGTGCTTCGATCATCAACCACAAGACTTTGCTTTTCAACAGAAGCCTTGATCATTTGCATCTTAGCATGCCACACAGGCAATTCACTCCATGCGATTGATATCCATCAATATATAACCCCTGAGCTCGTTCGTCTCAGAGAAGGGCGTTAAGCAAGAGAATAAATTCTCCGCCGCCAAACAGATATATATTTAACAGAGATCAATCACACGGACTAAAATCCAATGTCAGACACACAGTCCATTTACAAGTCCGTTCTGGGTCTGAACGAAACCGGAGGCACTTTCCTCGCATATCCATCCATCTCCAAGTACGTCTGGACGATCACCAACTGTTTCCATCTTCTTGGGTGTACAGCCCAATCAAGATCATCAGTAATCACCCAAACGACGTGAAGACTTCCGGTCTTCGACCATCGTCTTCATCTTCGACTTATCGTCGTATCAGTTATTCAGAATGGGATAAACCCGGTCTTTCCGAATAACTCGCGTATATTTTAAATAAGTGTTACACAAACACAACATACGCCTCATTCCAATTCATCAGTCATTAACCGTAAATTAATCAAGAGAATAATTCCCCAAATATTAACCCCGAAGGCCGAAACCAACATCAGATCAATATCCAAAAAACCATTCTGCTTGGCTAACCGACAGTTAATTTCTAATTTCACATTCATAGGGAAAGGTTCCCATTAATTTTATCAAAGATAAATTCTTTAATTTATTCTTTAATCTACTGTTGAATATCGATTCAAACTAGTCGGGATTAACGAAACTTACCGAAGTAATCATTTGTTTTAATTTCCCAATCCCAACCTATTTATCCCATGAAGTAAAACTGGTAATACTTCATATCTAACACCACGGTGTTATCGGTAAATTCAATTACCATTTCACGTTCAAATCTAATTAAAGATTTAACTATCGCCTGGAGTAAAACTGGTGATACTCCATTCTCGATTATTTCAATCTAATTAAAGATTCATTAAAACTCCACTTAGTTTTAATCGTTAACTGGGTTAAAGAATCAGTGTCATTTAAAACACGGTTCACGGTAAACCCAAAATCACCTTCATTAATTATCGGGTTAAAGAACGAGTGTTATTTAAAACACTGTCCACGATAAACCCAAAAATCAATACCAATTCAGTTCCAATTAAATATAATTTAATTGGTACTCTTCATTAAATCTAAACAAAAAGATTTAATCTTTTCACAACTGGGTTCAAAAACAGTGTTAGTGAAGACACCATTCACGACAAACCCAAATCACATTCGATATTCAATACAAGGCTCTGAATAGAAAATATATCGGCTTATATTCAATATCAAATTCTACGACTAACAAATATCGCATTGGAAATAACGATATATATATATCTTTCAAATTTCCATAACAACATTTGTATAATCACGAAATCCAACATCGAAATATTCCGAAGACAATTTCGATTCAAATCCATTCCAATGCAATCATTGGAAATTTTGGTTATTTTTAAAACCATTTCAAATTCAATTTATTTATTTAAAAATAAATAGAATTACATTTCTAGTTCAAAACTAGTTCATTTCAATAAAAATCTATTTTTATCTTTTCAAATATGGAGTTTTTCATCCCAATCCTTTCTAAATCATTTCTTATGATTTTACACAAATTATTACTATTTTTAATAATTTTATCAAGGCCCGTACAGTCGATTTCCATCAATGGCCATCGAACTGCACTTACAGCGACCTTTTTCGAATTTGATTTGGACGTATCTCCAAATCCAACCGTTAGATTTCAAATTTCTAACATTCATTAGAAAGCTCTTTTCGATACGAACCCAACGGTTCCGGTTTTAGGAGAATCCGACGGTCGGATCTCCCGCAATGTCCGTTTGAAATAAATGGTCGAAATTCACGAACTGCCGCGGCGCGGCGCGTTCTATTCAGGCCATTATATTATATATATAATATATATAATATATACTTCGTCGATTCCTATTTAAAACGAATTATATAAATAGTTTTGAATTCGTTTCAAAAACATTTTCAACTTCCTTTTCAATTCAAATCGAAATTGAATTCTTCTTTATAAATTCGTTTCAAAATTCATTTCTATTCAATTCAAATTTCAATTCAATTTGAATTCGTTTTCAATTCAATTCATTTCGAAATCGTTTTCAATTCAATTCATTTCGAAATCATTTTCAATTCAATTCAATTCGAAATCGTTTTCAATTCAATTCATTTCGAAATCGTTTTCAATTCAATTCATTTCGAAATCGTTTTCAATTCAATTTAATTCGAAATCGTTTTCAATTCAATTCATTTCGAAATCGTTTTCAATTCAATTCATTTCGAAATCGTTTTCAATTCAATTCATTTCGAAATCGTTTTCAATTCAATTCATTTCGAAATCGTTTTCAATTCAATTCATTTCGAAATCGTTTTCAATTCAATTCATTTCGAAATCGTTTTCAATTCAATTCATTTCGAAATCGTTTTCAATTCAATTTGAATTCGTTTTCAATTCAATTCATTTCGAAATCGTTTTCAATTCAATTCATTTCGAAATCGTTTTCAATTCAATTTGAATTCGTTTTCAATTCAATTCATTTCGAAATCGTTTTCAATTCAGTTCATTTCGAAATCGTTTTCAATTCAATTCATTTCGAAATCGTTTTCAATTCAATTCATTTCGAAATCGTTTTCAATTCAATTCATTTCGAAATCGTTTTCAATTCAATTCATTTCGAAATCGTTTTCAATTCAATTTGAATTCGTTTTCAATTCAATTCATTTCGAAATCGTTTTCAATTCAATTTGAATTCGTTTTCAATTCAATTCAAAATATTCGATTTCGAAATCACTTTTCAATATTCATTTTAAGATGAATAAAATCGATATAAATATCGTTTACGTCAAAATGGCGTCAATCTAATCAACACGGCTTCATAAATTTCTATTTTCAAATATTCTATTTCAAATATTTCTTTTTCAAAATTGTTGTTATTATCAAAATATTTCGTTCAACACATGACCAATCTCAATGAATGAGTACTGTCAACACATGAACTTTTATTTTATATCGATAAAGATGTAAATTTTATTACTAAAATATTTCGTTCAACACATGACCAATCTCAATGAATGAGTACTGTCAACACATGAACTTTTATTTTATAATATTCTTTATTTTTCAAATTGGAATGAGGCCCAATCAATTACCATATAAAGTTAATTATATGGATTTTCATACAACACATGTATATAATTACATTGAAAAAAAATCAACCATCAACCAAAGTGCACTACACTGTATAAGCATCAAATATAGATATTCAACGCTTATAACAGCCTGTCAATCAATCGATCGACACATTTAATCAATCAGGATGAGTGAACTTCAAATTTCATCCCAACACCCGTGTGGGGTTTCAAACAATCAAACGCATATTTTATTTGTGCAGTTGGGCGATGTGTAAAATTTATCGTCCCAATCAATGTCATTCAAATAGGTGTACATAAACAAACCGTCCGGTTTATAAATGAATATTTTATTTTATTCACTTCACGTTAAAAATTATATTTTTAACGATAAAACATTTTATTTCAACCTATGAATTTCTATTCAATTCATTTACACAATAAAATGATATTTTTAGTTTTCTAACATATTTTAGAAAATTTCGGCGGCATAACGGCACGATACTAGAAACGGGACAAGGCCTAGCCTTATCCCCGGTCTAGTGAAGGCCCACGCCATTCACACATCAATCAAATCAATTCGTTATGCAAACCACAAAATTTGGAGTAAGAGTCTAACCTAGCCTTACTCCTTCGCCTTATAACGGCGCGCGTCTAATCCTAACCAATTTATCGATTCGATTTTTCACACCACAAACCACATTCAAACCAATATCGCAATCAATCACCAAACAGCCAAACAAACAAGTCCATGGTCTGTGGACGATTGTGTCGGGTGCTACTAAACACCGTCTGCATCCTAGTATATATATATATAACTAGAAAAAAGAAAGTGAAAGGTGAGAAATTCTCACCGATAGCTATCCTAGCTCCACGGCACTTCTTATGCAGGAAATCTTCACTGTTCTCGTCGATATCACTTTCTTCGCCCGTATTCTCTACATATGCAAAAATCGAATTTTTACTTCGCTATTCCATATATAAAAATCATATTTTTCTATCGAAGTTCAATATATAAAAACCATATTTTTCTATCGAAGTTCAATATTTAAAAACCATATTTTTCTATCGAAGTTCAATATATAAAAATTCTATTTTTCTATCGAAGTTCAATATATAAAAATTCTATTTTTCTATCGAAGTTCAATATATAAAAATTCTATTTTTCTATCGAAGTTCAATATATAAAAATTCCATTTTTATTTCAAAGTTCAATATATAAAAATTCCATTTTTATTTCAAAGTTCAATATATAAAAATTCCATTTTTATTTCAAAGTTCAATATATAAAAATCTTATTTTTATTTCATCGCTATAAATAGAATAAACATCGTATTTTTATTCCAACTAAAAATTATATTTTTATATTACTATTCCTTATATAAAGATCAAAATTTTAATACTTCTATAATATAAAAATTATATTTTTCTATCAATAAAAATCATTACTTAATACTAGCATAAAAAATCATATTTTTAATTTACAAAGATATTTTATATTTTAAAAACCAATGTTATTTATATTTTTAAAAGCCAATGTTGTTTATTTTTTTCAATTTCTGTTTTAAACAGAATAATTAGCTTAAGTAAGAATAATTAAAAAAAAAAAAAGTAGAACCTTTCTTCCACCGTCGAATTCCTACAGGCGATATTAAAACCCATTTCATCGTTGAAAACACCCACCTGCGCGCGTTAAACCAGGGGACCGGAGACCGATCTACGGGTGTCACATCAACCGCCTAGGCGTGAGCTCCCTTCGCTACCGACGGTGAAGAACTCGGGCTCCCCAATCAATCGAAAATCGCGCTCAAACCCACCGTCTTTGAGGCAGAAATTCTCCCTTGATACCACATGGTTCTCGATCATACTAGCGTGATTTTAAAGAGCTTGGAAATCTCCACAGTTTTTGCTTTGAAACCGGAGTTTGATTCGATTTAGATTGAGCGAATTTGTGGTTTTATTATCGGAGAATTCTGGCCGTTCAATTCATGTGGCGGCTGCGTTTCTTTTGGGGGAGGATTAGGGTTTTGGACCCCCCTATATAGATATTTATATTATTATTTTCATTCGAAAATGTCTTGTTTAATTCCCGAACTCGAAATCGAACCCAACGACTGTCGTCCCTAGTGTATTACCCCCATTCCGAACACAATGGGATATGTATCGTGAGCCAATTTGACCTTTAAGATCAGTTTCCATTGAATTTAAAATATAATTCTTTATATATTCGATTTAAAAGCACATTTCAATTTACTGGGGTCACATACTAACTCTAAAAATTCCCGAAAAATATTTTCTAGCTTCGTATTGACGATACGGTCCTAACAAAACTAGTTTCGTCGAATTCTGAGACCGTTAGAAAAATGGCCATTTTCCAGTCGATTAAAATCAACTGAAACTGGTCAAACGCGTTTTCCTTTGCCACGCTCACATATTGATTCGAAAAATTATGAAATTTTGAACCTAGCAATAACTTAACACCACGGACCCAACAAAAGTGGTTTCGTCGAAATCCGAGGTCGTTTGCAAAATGTCCATTTTTAAGGGCCTGAATTCCATAACGACTATTCAGAATTTTCAACTGGACATATGTTTTGATTCCCGATATGAAATCTTGATTTTTCGGATTCGTTGGAAAGATATTCACAATTAGATCCCATTATTTTTGGTTTCACTAAAATCCGGATTGTTTTGCACCCGGTACGTTCAATTGAAGTTTGAAATCGAATTATCGAACTACCGCGCCATTTTCAATTCTATTTATAATTATTTATAATTATTTATATTCTAACGACGACGCGTATAATATATACGTTCGAATTATATTCAAAATAGATTTCACGTCGATATTATTTAAAATAATTCATTTTAAATAATCTAAACTCGCTAAAATTGCAAAAATAAAAATTTCAAACTGGCTCGCATTTTACGGGTTGTTACAATCTCCCTCACTTAAAACTTTTCGTCCCCGAAAAGGAACAAAGTCGAAAGTGGTTTGATTATTCAGCTCTACGATCGATCAGGCTTCCATTCTCCAACTCTTTAGTTTCTGAGAATTTTCAAAATTTCAAAAATTTGGCTAACACCCTAAATTTTCGAAAAATTTCGCCATAACCTCCCCTGCACCGGGAGCATCGGGGAATTTCAAATAGCTTCCCCGGTCCTTCAGATCTCAAAAAGAAAAAGAAAAAGCCAAGCGGCTAGCCAATAGGCTCATAAAATCATCATCACCCAAACAAAACAGTAAATTATGTAGTAAACATGTACCTATTTGTCGGGCAAACAAATTTTATTCTTCGGCTCTAGCCTCTTTGCTATGACCTGTTCAATGTAAGCATATGTATATGCAAGCAAATGCGACCAATTCTCAATATAGTTCAATATTTGGTTTAGTTAGGCATAAAGGTTCAAAATTATCAAACAATTAAACAAACAACACAAACATCAATCAATTAGTGAATTAACGTTTCAAATTGATAATTTTGATCATATACTGAAAATCTTGTTTTTGATGCCAATTCACCACAATGTGTTCTAGCTATATTAGTTTTGGTTCTCACACCAGTCTAATGGAAATATATAGATATCACACCTTCGAAACACGAATATAAATATTGATAATGCGGCCGCATTACCAAAATTATCTCCGGGCGACTAGAGTGTGATTCTATATCTATCCAGTATATTAAAATTTCAAATACACGTTTGCAAGGCGTATATGCAAAGTTTTTATATACTGAACTGTCCAAATCAATATAAATAAATAATCAAATACGAATAATTGATTTAGATTTTCAAAACAAAATTCGTTTTCATTTTCAAAAACATACTCTTCACACTCGTTCTAGGATACTTCTGATCCCATCTCTAACGAGTCATTCTAATTGGATATTACTAATCCAATATCTGATGAATTCTTTCGTACGGTTCTAATGTGTCTTGTTCTCTAGCTTTGTAAACCAAAGCTCTGATACCAACTGTGAATACCCGCAACTTCCCCGTAAAGGAAGGCGTCGGATAGTTCGAGAACAAGCCACAACAGAACACAAACAGAAGAACGTTTCATTGTATATTACAACAACGCATCAGATTACAAGAATATACAGAGTATAAACAAATGAATATTACACAGAAATATCAGAGATTTAAATTACATTTAAATACATAGCAGCGGAAAATAATACATTACACAACTAGAATGAGATATACGGATACAAAGCTTTCTGGATATCGTTCCAGCTGTAAACCAGGATCCTGTGAATATAAATCTGCAAAACCAAAACTACTAGCTGCCCGTGTCAAAATAAGGGCACCCAGAGTTTAGGTTAAAACAATAAACTCCAGGTCAGTCATGTAACTGGTGTGAGAACTAAAACAGTTATAAATCTTTATTTTAAATCATTAGGTAAATCAAGGGACCACGCCGTATAACACGGAACGGGTTTCCTCCCAAGAATACCAGTGCATGAGACAAACAGCGCAATGCTAAATAAAGAAAAATGAAGCTGTTATAAGACCCAGGTCCTATCACACAATGCAACGCAAGCCGGGGGATAGGGTTTTCCCTTATAACAGCCAAAGAATGCTTGATACGTTTAAAACAAATCATTTGATACTATTATAAGTGCATAGTGTATAAAACAACTTCAAATCATAAGTATCAATCATAGGCGGCATGAACGGCCCATAACACTATGTCGCCATATATAAGTTTACAATCAAAACCGCAAATGTCGTATTGGAAGTTGGGTTATCATTTATGGTATGAACCGAGGCTAGGGGCAAGATCCTCACCGATTCGAGACGCTCTAGCCCGCCCCTCAGGACCCAGACTCAGGTGGGCCCTTGGATCGTCAGGGTCGGTCCACCGATGTGGATTAAAATGCCTGAACATGTGTTTCCCCGCCCTTTGGGGCGTAAGCCTGGCCCGTCAGCCGACCAGAAGCATCGGCCGAAACCGATATCACGAGGCGCCTCGCTTTTCAGCAAGTAATAATAAGTAACATCCACATGAGTCAAACTCGTCAGCCAGTTCAAGCACTGACGCCACTCTTAACTAGAAAGAAACGCATGTCCTCCCTGAGGTCCGTCTCCCGTTTTTGATTCATACCGGGTGTGATACTCGTGAATCAACGTTACACAAAGCTACGCCACAAAGGCCGTGCTTCGATCATCAACCACAAGACTTTGCTTTTCAACAGAAGCCTTGATCATTTGCATCTTAGCATGCCACACAGGCAATTCACTCCATGCGATTGATATCCATCAATATATAACCCCTGAGCTCGTTTGTCTCAGAGAAGGGCGTTAAGCAAGAGAATAAATTCTCCGCCACCAAACAGATATATATTTAACAGAGATCAATCACACGGACTAAAATCCAATGTCAGACACACAGTCCATTTACAAGTCCGTTCTGGGTCTGAACGAAACCGGAGGCACTTTCCTCGCATATCCATCCATCTCCAAGTACGTCTGGACGATCACCAACTGTTTCCATCTTCTTGGGTGTACAGCCCAATCAAGATCATCAGTAATCACCCAAACGACGTGAAGACTTCCGGTCTTCGACCATCGTCTTCATCTTCGACTTATCGTCGTATCAGTTATTCAGAATGGGATAAACCCGGTCTTTCCGAATAACTCGCGTATATTTTAAATAAGTGTTACACAAACACAACATACGCCTCATTCCAATTCATCAGTCATTAACCGTAAATTAATCAAGAGAATAATTCCCCAAATATTAACCCCGAAGGCCGAAACCAACATCAGATCAATATCCAAAAAACCATTCTGCTTGGCTAACCGACAGTTAATTTCTAATTTCACATTCATAGGGAAAGGTTCCCATTAATTTTATCAAAGATAAATTCTTTAATTTATTCTTTAATCTACTGTTGAATATCGATTCAAACTAGTCGGGATTAACGAAACTTACCGAAGTAATCATTTGTTTTAATTTCCCAATCCCAACCTATTTATCCCATGAAGTAAAACTGGTAATACTTCATATCTAACACCACGGTGTTATCGGTAAATTCAATTACCATTTCACGTTCAAATCTAATTAAAGATTTAACTATCGCCTGGAGTAAAACTGGTGATACTCCATTCTCGATTATTTCAATCTAATTAAAGATTCATTAAAACTCCACTTAGTTTTAATCGTTAACTGGGTTAAAGAATCAGTGTCATTTAAAACACGGTTCACGGTAAACCCAAAATCACCTTCATTAATTATCGGGTTAAAGAACGAGTGTTATTTAAAACACTGTCCACGATAAACCCAAAAATCAATACCAATTCAGTTCCAATTAAATATAATTTAATTGGTACTCTTCATTAAATCTAAACAAAAAGATTTAATCTTTTCACAACTGGGTTCAAAAACAGTGTTAGTGAAGACACCATTCACGACAAACCCAAATCACATTCGATATTCAATACAAGGCTCTGAATAGAAAATATATCGGCTTATATTCAATATCAAATTCTACGACTAACAAATATCGCATTGGAAATAACGATATATATATATCTTTCAAATTTCCATAACAACATTTGTATAATCACGAAATCCAACATCGAAATATTCCGAAGACAATTTCGATTCAAATCCATTCCAATGCAATCATTGGAAATTTTGGTTATTTTTAAAACCATTTCAAATTCAATTTATTTATTTAAAAATAAATAGAATTACATTTCTAGTTCAAAACTAGTTCATTTCGATAAAAATCTATTTTTATCTTTTCAAATATGGAGTTTTTCATCCCAATCCTTTCTAAATCATTTCTTATGATTTTACACAAATTATTACTATTTTTAATAATTTTATCAAGGTCCGTACAGTCGATTTCCATCAATGGCCATCGAACTGCACTTACAGCGACCTTTTTCGAATTTGATTTGGACGTATCTCCTAATCCAACCGTTAGATTTCAAATTTCTAACATTCATTAGAAAGCTCTTTTCGATACGAACCCAACGGTTCCGGTTTTAGGAGAATCCGACGGTCGGATCTCCCGCAATGTCCGTTTGAAATAAATGGTCGAAATTCACGAACTGCCGCGGCGCGGCGCGTTCTATTCAGGCCATTATATTATATATATAATATATATAATATATACTTCGTCGATTCCTATTTAAAACGAATTATATAAATAGTTTTGAATTCGTTTCAAAAACATTTTCAACTTCCTTTTCAATTCAAATCGAAATTGAATTCTTCTTTATAAATTCGTTTCAAAATTCATTTCTATTCAATTCAATTTGAATTCGTTTTCAATTCAATTCATTTCGAAATCGTTTTCAATTCAATTCATTTCGAAATCATTTTCAATTTAATTCAATTCGAAATCGTTTTCAATTCAATTCATTTCGAAATCGTTTTCAATTCAATTCATTTCGAAATCGTTTTCAATTCAATTTAATTCGAAATCGTTTTCAATTCAATTCATTTCGAAATCGTTTTCAATTCAATTCATTTCGAAATCGTTTTCAATTCAATTCATTTCGAAATCGTTTTCAATTCAATTCATTTCGAAATCGTTTTCAATTCAATTCATTTCGAAATCGTTTTCAATTCAATTCATTTCGAAATCGTTTTCAATTCAATTTGAATTCGTTTTCAATTCAATTCATTTCGAAATCGTTTTCAATTCAATTCATTTCGAAATCGTTTTCAATTCAATTTGAATTCGTTTTCAATTCAATTCATTTCGAAATCGTTTTCAATTCAGTTCATTTCGAAATCGTTTTCAATTCAATTCATTTTGAAATCGTTTTCAATTCAATTCATTTCGAAATCGTTTTCAATTCAATTCATTTCGAAATCGTTTTCAATTCAATTCATTTCGAAATCGTTTTCAATTCAATTCATTTCGAAATCGTTTTCAATTCAATTCATTTCGAAATCGTTTTCAATTCAATTTGAATTCGTTTTCAATTCAATTCATTTCGAAATCGTTTTCAATTCAATTTGAATTCGTTTTCAATTCAATTCAAAATATTCGATTTCGAAATCACTTTTCAATATTCATTTTAAGATGAATAAAATCGATATAAATATCGTTTACGTCAAAATGGCGTCAATCTAATCAACACGGCTTCATAAATTTCTATTTTCAAATATTCTATTTCAAATATTTCTTTTTCAAAATAGTTGTTATTATCAAAATATTTCGTTCAACACATGACCAATCTCAATGAATGAGTACTGTCAACACATGAACTTTTATTTTATATCGATAAAGATGTAAATTTTATTACTAAAATATTTCGTTCAACACATGACCAATCTCAATGAATGAGTACTGTCAACACATGAACTTTTATTTTATAATATTCTTTATTTTTCAAATTGGAATGAGGCCCAATCAATTACCATATAAAGTTAATTATATGGATTTTCATACAACACATGTATATAATTACATTGAAAAAAAATCAACCATCAACCAAAGTGCACTACACTGTATAAGCATCAAATATAGATATTCAACGCTTATAACAGCCTGTCAATCAATCGATCGACACATTTAATCAATCAGGATGAGTGAACTTCAAATTTCATCCCAACACCCGTGTGGGGTTTCAAACAATCAAACGCATATTTTATTTGTGCAGTTGGGCGATGTGTAAAATTTATCGTCCCAATCAATGTCATTCAAATAGGTGTACATAAACAAACCGTCCGGTTTATTAATGAATATTTTATTTTATTCACTTCACGTTAAAAATTATATTTTTAACGATAAAACATTTTATTTCAACCTATGAATTTCTATTCAATTCATTTACACAATAAAATGATATTTTTAGTTTTCTAACATATTTTAGAAAATTTCGGCGGCATAACGGCACGATACTAGAAACGGGACAAGGCCTAGCCTTATCCCCGGTCTAGTGAAGGCCCACGCCATTCACACATCAATCAAATCAATTCGTTATGCAAACCACAAAATTTGGAGTAAGAGTCTAACCTAGCCTTACTCCTTCGCCTTATAACGGCGCGCGTCTAATCCTAACCAATTTATCGATTCGATTTTTCACACCACAAACCACATTCAAACCAATATCGCAATCAATCACCAAACAGCCAAACAAACAAGTCCATGGTCTGTGGACGATTGTGTCGGGTGCTACTAAACACCGTCTGCATCCTAGTATATATATATAACTAGAAAAAAGAAAGTGAAAGGTGAGAAATTCTCACCGATAGCTATCCTAGCTCCACGGCACTTCTTATGCAGGAAATCTTCACTGTTCTCGTCGATATCACTTTCTTCGCCCGTATTCTCTACATATGCAAAAATCGAATTTTTACTTCGCTATTCCATATATAAAAATCATATTTTTCTATCGAAGTTCAATATATAAAAACCATATTTTTCTATACCATATTTTTCTATCGAAGTTCAATATATAAAAACCATATTTTTCTATCGAAGTTCAATATATAAAAATTCTATTTTTCTATCGAAGTTCAATATATAAAAATTCTATTTTTCTATCGAAGTTCAATATATAAAAATTCCATTTTTATTTCAAAGTTCAATATATAAAAATTCCATTTTTATTTCAAAGTTCAATATATAAAAATTCCATTTTTATTTCAAAGTTCAATATATAAAAATCTTATTTTTATTTCATCGCTATAAATAGAATAAACATCGTATTTTTATTCCAACTAAAAATTATATTTTTATATTACTATTCCTTATATAAAGATCAAAATTTTAATACTTCTATAATATAAAAATTATATTTTTCTATCAATAAAAATCATTATTTAATACTAGCATAAAAAATCATATTTTTAATTTACAAAGATATTTTATATTTTAAAAACCAATGTTATTTATATTTTTAAAAGCCAATGTTGTTTATTTTTTTCAATTTCTGTTTTAAACAGAATAATTTGCTTAAGTAAGAATAATTAAAAAAAAAAAAAAAAGTAGAACCTTTCTTCCACCGTCGAATTCCTACAGGCGATATTAAAACCCATTTCATCGTTGAAAACACCCACCTGCGCGCGTTAAACCAGGGGACCGGAGACCGATCTACGGGTGTCACATCAACCGCCTAGGCGTGAGCTCCCTTCGCTACCGACGGTGAAGAACTCGGGCTCCCCAATCAATCGAAAATCGCGCTCAAACCCACCGTCTTTGAGGCAGAAATTCTCCCTTGATACCACATGGTTCTCGATCATACTAGCGTGATTTTAAAGAGCTTGGAAATCTCCACAGTTTTTGCTTTGAAACCGGAGTTTGATTCGATTTAGATTGAGCGAATTTGTGGTTTTATTATCGGAGAATTCTGGCCCTTCAATTCATGTGGCGGCTGCGTTTCTTTTGGGGGAGGATTAGGGTTTTGGACCCCCCCATATAGATATTTATATTATTATTTTTATTCGAAAATGTCTTGTTTAATTCCCGAACTCGAAATCGAACCCAACGACTGTCGTCCCTAGTGTATTACCCCCATTCCGAACACAATGGGATATGTATCGTGAGCCAATTTGACCTTTAAGATCAGTTTCCATTGAATTTAAAATATAATTCTTTATATATTCGATTTAAAAGCACATTTCAATTTACTGGGGTCACATACTAACTCTAAAAATTCCCGAAAAATATTTTCTAGCTTCGTATTGACGATACGGTCCTAACAAAACTAGTTTCGTCGAATTCTGAGACCGTTAGAAAAATGGCCATTTTCCAGTCAATTAAAATCAACTTAAACTGGTCAAACGCGTTTTCCTTTGCCACGCTCACATATTGATTCGAAAAATTATGAAATTTTGAACCTAGCAATAACTTAACACCACGGACCCAACAAAAGTGGTTTCGTCGAAATCCGAAGTCGTTTGCAAAATGTCCATTTTTAAGGGCCTGAATTCCATAGCGACTATTCAGAATTTTCAACTGGACATATGTTTTGATTCCCGATATGAAATCTTGATTTTTCGGATTCGTTGGAAAGATATTCACAATTAGATCCCATTATTTTTGGTTTCACTAAAATCCGGATTGTTTTGCACCCGGTACATTCAATTGAAGTTTGAAATCGAATTATCGAACTACCGCGCCATTTTCAATTCTATTTATAATTATTTATAATTATTTATATTCTAACGACGACGCGTATAATATATACGTTCGAATTATATTCAAAATAGATTTCACGTCGATATTATTTAAAATAATTCATTTTAAATAATCTAAACTCGCTAAAATTGCAAAAATAAAAATTTCAAACTGGCTCGCATTTTACGGGTTGTTACAGTCTTCGTACTGCTCTGGAGATACCACCAAATTCGAATCATGCACGAACTTCTGTAGGAACGAGACATGGAAAACTTTATGCATACTCGACATCTTCTCAGGTAACTCCAACCTATATGCGAGCTTTCCAATTCACTCGACAAACAGAAATGGTCCAACGAACCTAGGAGCCAATTTTCCTTTACTTCTGAATCAAACCACATGCTTTAATGGCGAAATTTTCACAAAAACCATGTCGCCTACGTTGAATTTCAAATCTTTTCAATGCTTATCAGCATAACTCTTCTGATGATCTTGGGCTGCCTTCATTCGTTGCCGAATGATCTCGATATAATCCGAGGTCTCTCTAATCATCTCAGGTCCAAGTATCAAATTATCTCCAATCTCTAACCAATAAGCTGGAGAATTACACGGCCTTCCATACAATGCCTCGTATGGTGCCATCCTAATGCTCCGTTGGTAGCTGTTGTTATATGCAAACTCAGCTAAATGTAGATAGTCTTCCCACGATCCTCCGAAGTCTAACACACAAGCCCTCAGGAAATCTTCTAAAACTCAATTGACTCTCTTGGTCTGACCATTAGTTTGGGGATGATAAGTCATACCTAAACATAACTCGGTTCCCAAAACTTCATGTAAACTTTTCCAAAATCCGCTCATAAACAATGGATCTCGGTGACTCACCATACTCTTTGGGATACCATGGAATTGAACTATCCATTTCACATAAAGTTCAGCCAACTTTGATGCCGTCCTAGTCGACTTGACATGAATGAACCTTGCACTTTTGATCAAATGATCCACGATGACCCAAATCCCTTCGTTTCTTGCCCTAGTTCTAGGTAGTCCATCAATAAAATCCATCGATATCTACTCCTACTTCCACGTATGAACTTCTAATGGCTGAAGCAAACCACTCTGCTTCTTCTGTTCAGCTTTCACCAACTGACAGTTCATGCATTTGAAAATGAACTTTCCAATATCTCGCTTCATCCCTTCCCAGTAGTATACTCGCTTCATGTCCTGATACATCTTATTACCACCGGGATGAATTGTCAACTTCGAGTGATGACATTCTCTTAGAACCTCATCTCTCAATCCGTCGATATCTGGAACAACTAATCGCCCTTGCTTTCAAAGCCAACCTTCTCGATTGACTTCGAACTCTTTATCTTCCGGTTCTAGTTTATGGATAAACTCAACAAGCTTTGCATTTCGCTTTTGGCTCTCGCCAATCCTTTCGATGAGAGTATGTCTTATCAATAAGCTTGCCAGCATTTTAGGTTCTAATTCACGCCTTGGCCTGAAATCAAACCCCGCCAAGTACTCGAGGCTTTTCCATTCTGAAAACATCGCTCCCAAACTTGCATGCCTTCGGCTCAACGCATCTTCCACTGTGTTGCCTTTCCAAGAGTATAGGCTATACCAAAATCATATGATGCCAGAAACTCTAACCACCGTTGCTGCCAAAGATTCAAATCATTTTGGGAGAAAAGATACTTTAACAACTTGTGATCCATGAACAACTCGAATCGAACTCCCAATAGGTAATGTCTCCACACCTTAAGAGCAAACACAATCGCTGCCAACTCCAAACCATGAGTTGGATAATTCCTTTCATGCGGCTTTAGCTGTCGACTCGCGTAGGCCACAACCTTATCCTTCTACATTAGCACTGCTCCAAGTCCAGTACCACATGCATCGGTATACACAATCATTTCTTCATTCCCACTTGGAATGGTCAAAACATAAGCACTCGTCAGTCTCACTTTCAGGATCCCGAACACTTATTCACACTTTGCATCCCATGTGAACACTTGATTCTTCTTCGTCAATCATGTCAATGGTGCAGCTACCTTGAAGAAATCCTTGATAAACCATCGGTAATAACCAGCCAAACCAAGGAAACTCCGAACATCCTTTGCATTCTTAGGTCGATGCCAGTCCTGGACTGCTGCACCCTTAGCAGGGTCAACCGCTATCCCATTTCCAGAAACAACATGGCCTAAGAACCTCACTTCCTTCTTCCAGAAGTGAAAATTTGAAGCTAAGCTCTCAGTTGACGCTTTCGCAAGATTTCCAAAACAACTCTCAAGTGCGTCTTGTGCTCTTCCTCATTCCGAGAGTAAACCAGAATATCATCCATGAACTCAAGCACAAACTTATTCAACTGATCTCTGAAAACTCTATTCATAAGATCCACAAAATACACTGGCGTGTTAGTCATCGCGAATGGCATCACCAACCATTCAAAGAAATCGGACGGTGTCCTAAAAGCAGTCTTTGGCACACTATCCTTAGTCACTCTCAACCGGTGAAATCCCGTTGCCGAATCCATCTGAGAAAACACTTTTGCCTTGTGAAGCTGATCGAACAAGTCATCAATCCTTGGCAACGGATACTTATTCTTCTTGGTCACCTTGTTCAGCTCACGATAGTCCACACACAATCTTAACGAGCCATCTGCCTTGGTTGCAAACACGACCGGTGCACCCCATTCGGAAACACTTCTCTGAATGAATCCCTTTCCAAAGGTCACATACATGAACCACCAACTCTCGCTGTTCCTTAGGCACCATCCGGCTAAGAAGCATAATGATTGGTCTAGCACCCTCGACCAAATCGATTCTAAACTCGATACGATGCGACGACAACCCTTTGAACTCGTCAAATACATCCTCATACTCATTAGCGATCAGCACAAATGACAAGTCTTCCTGTGGTATCACAAGCGAATATAGATTGCTTACGAAGACCCCGTCTTCAGGCTTACATCTAATCAACACCTTTCGCAATTCCACATCACTGACCCTCACCTCTAGCTTCTCACAATTCACTCTTTCGGCATACCTCTTGAGCCAATCCATGCCTAAGATGATCCCAAACCCAGCGAAGTTAAGAACAAAGCAATCACACACAAAAGAGCAACCATGACTCGACAACACTAAACCACGAAAAATCATGCAAAGGATGGACAAACCCCCAACTGGATTAGTCACAACGAAAGGTCTATCACAAATCTCGGGTTCCAAACCCAAGCGGCACAAAAGTTCATTGCAAATGACAGAATCAAACATAACTCAAACTGAAACACCTCAAACGGAAAGAGTACCTTGAACGACGGCACCCTTTCCCTTCTCCTCTGCAGTAGGAGCTCTTGAAGAAGATGGCACGACTTCCAAAGCATATGCCTTCACAACCTGCTTGCCCTTATCTGATTCTAGACAATCTTTCTTCTCATGCCCAGGCTTTCCACACTTGAAGCACTTCTTCTCAGTTCTGGGATTCTTGCACTCATTAGCAAAATGACCCTTCTATTGGCAGTTAAAGAAAACTAGCTCACTCTTTGCTTCTCCTGTCCATCCTTTCCTTTCTATTGTTGTTGCTTCCACTTCTTATTATTACCGCCTTGTTGTGGTTTCTGAATTTCCTTGGTTGCAGCGACAACATTTGCTTCCTTAGGAAACAAGCTTTCATGGCGTACGGCTTTTTCTACAATCTTCTCGAATGAATCATCAAGATGTTCCACCAGTGCTCTTCCTATGTAGGTATCCAGACCCAAAACAAACTTCTCGTTCTTCTGATAGGGTGTACCAATGTATGAACGAGCTTATCTGAACAAGGCCTCGAAGTCAGAAACATAGTCAAGCACAGATTGACCATTCTATTTCAACTCTACGAACTTCTTGAACAAAGATGACTTCTGAGCAGTGGAGATAAACTTTAATTCAAACTTAGCTTGGAATTTCTCCCATGAACTCTCTTCCTCTGGAGTCTCAAGTGTAACTGAATTCCACCATTCCATGGCCCTGCTTTGCAGCTGCCTTGACGCAATCTTTCTCTTAGTTGCATCTTCCAATCCCAAGTCTCCAAAAATACGGACACAAGAATCCATCCATCACTAAATCTCTTCAGTTGGCACAGTTCCTTTGAATGGTTTCCCTCCTAGAGATGTATAATCCTTGCACAGCTTCGCAAAATCCACAACCCTAGCAAACTGAACACCTACATCTACCGTAGCTGCCACCGGAGCGGGAATCCTTCGCGTGAATGCCTCCATCATGGCTTCAAACATGGTAGGGTAGTCTGGTTCACCGCCATTTTCCCCTCCATTATTAGCTCCCCTAGCAGTGTGTCTTGTTGTTCGTCTACTCATTCTAAATCTGCAATTTAGAATAATTAGCCACTTTCAAGAAAACTGCTAAAGGAATACAACCGCTACTACTTTATATGCTAATATATATAGTAAGCATCCAATTTAAATCTACAAATATGTATCTCATACATAATTACGTGTTTGAACTTTTGGCTAAAACATTAACCAGAGCTATGATACCAAATGTGATGACCGCCCACAACCCCTGCACTATACAAAAGGAATAATGCGCTGAAAGGTGTGCCAGACAGTTGTGGACGATCATCGCAGGTAGGTAAACACAATCGATACCTGTCGTAGAAATCACAGCGCAAGGATAAAATATGGTACAAAATATACAACAGGTAATAATAGTGAAGCATCATATAACAAACTTTTGAAACTTTCACAACATCCTAAAAGATCATCCAAGCATCATAGGAAATATCAAAGTCTGTACATAAAGCTTCACTACAACACTCATAGAGCAACTCAAACAGCGGAAACTGAAATACTAGATAGTAATAAAACTGGTACGTAAGCCTCCAACTCGCCTCCGAACTACAACATCGTCCTCACTAAGCTATCACTTGTCACCTACCACCTAGTCTGCCCATCCACATCCAGATGAACAGCCCAAGGTAATAAGAAGAAAACATAAAACCTTGAGTCAGACAATAGTCTTAGTGTGCGATAAATCAGCTAACAAACATCAACAATAAAGTATATGAGAAGGGATAGATAAACATACTAATCTACCAACAACACCAGTGAAAAACTCAACCCTATCTTCCCCACATCGGACAGTGATAGCCTTTACAACAACATTTCAACCATACATCCATGGAAAACAGAACACCCATTCAATCATGACAAAGCACTCGTGACATCCAAATTATATATCTTATGTAAACTATCCTAATCGAACTCTACATCCCTCAAGCACAAGCCCAGAGGTCTAAACCAATATCAGACAAGCACCCAAGGAACATCTCCTTCAACGTTGTACAATCTACATGAGACGGTTCAAACAAGGCAACTAATCAACCATGACAGACTCTGGCTATCACCGCCAATCCTGCTACGAAACCATCATTAATCCTATGATGGCCAACCTTACCATATGTCAAGGGCTAATGGTAACCCCAGTTCTAGCATAAACTCCATACACCTTTCAACAATACGTATGTTTGTCCAACCTTGACAACTAGGCCTTTCAATGATACCCAAGGTACTCGACCTACAACCGATCTTTCATATGTCCCTATTGTACCCCTGCTTCGAGGCTGGTAGAACTTACGATAATGATAATCTCTCGGCCTTCATATCTCTAGTCATCCGACCTGACGACTTTTCTTAACTCAAGCAACCTTTTCGAGCTACCATTATCCACCAACTTACGACCTTTGAGTTGTCACCTCATTCGTTGTTCTACACTGTCCAACGAACACCTTTCAACATTTCGAACCTTCTTACTTGAATTTCCTTCGAAGTCGCACCATCACCGAGCCATTGTGCTATGGCTAGGGTTTCGGGGGTACCCGTTTTTTTTTCAAGCTCTTTTGTTCAAATCTGGGTCGTACCCGAGAAATATAATTTTTCAGAAATGACCATATGCGACTGAGCCATCCTGCAAGAGCCGACCGACCCAAACCTTTATCAGAAGTACGACCGACCGACCCAATATCGTGATCGACCCCATCTTGGACCGACCTGAATCCATTTCTACCCGACCAGCCCGACCACTTCGGACCGACCCTACCACCATTGTCTTGACCAACCCAACATCTTGGAGCCACCTGGTCGACCTGTGCGACTCCATCTCGACCGACCCGGCCCTACAACTCCCGCCCGATCGATCCAATTTAGATCGACCGACCCAATTGGCTTGCTCCCCAAAACATGGACTCCACTTCCTCTTATGGCCGACCGACTCTGTTGTGACCAACCGACCCAAGACTAGCCGACCCAGTCGAGACCGACCCGACCCAAACCCAAGTATTACGACCGAACATGTGTATTTCCAATTATACTACCTGATTTGACCCGAGTCAATGGCACAGGTCTCACTACCTGATTCGACCTAAGTCAAAAGTTATGCCCTGTACAAGATTGACAGAGGCAAAATGGTCATAAAAAAATTGGTAAAAATTATGGACATGTCTCACATCCCCATAAGCAACATATTAAAATATGAGAATGATCCAACCCTTAGGGAATAAAATAAAAATATTTTACGGTCCTTCGATACGTTAAATGCGGGATATTACAGGAAGAATGTACTGAAAACCATACATCACTCTGGACTGTTGTAAAATATATGTATCCAAAGCTAAATAGAGATAACCTAGGATGACACTACCATAGTCATATCTATGAAGCCCACCAACATTTACCAATCCAAACAAATATCCAAGTCTAATCGTGCATTTGTTGTTTGTGAAAAATGTAGACCCAAACAGATACAATATAAAAGCACGAATAACAGGAGTACGCATGTCCTTTGCATCCCTATAATCTACTCTCTCTCTCTCTCTCTATATATATATATATATATATATATATATATATATATATATGTAAGCATGTTAGTGTAACAAATCCTCTTCTAACATTCTCAATAGTTAAAGTGGGTAGCTGACCTGAATATGACTCAAAATTCTCGTATGAGCTATCAAATGGTACTGGCATACGATCTAGTCGGCAAACCTCTATACCACTCATCATATAAAAATCTAAAGGAGTCAATCCTAACTCAAATTTGGGAAAATGAAAGGTATGGGTGGTAAGTGTAACGTCCCATAGTTTTGCTAGTTAGATATTTAAATTATTTTATTATTTTAAATATTAATTCGGATTTATAAATGGATTTATAATTCGTTTATATAACGAAGATTAAACGTATATTTATAAAATTCGAACTCCTAAATGTTGTGGTATTTCATAATTTACGATGTGAAATTCATGAATATTGGTACGAATATAAAACGCTCAACGATAATTGACAATGAAATTAAATGATCATACGAAATAGAACATTCAAATCAATGCGTTGTTTACCTTATGATGAGGCTCGTGCTACGCACACGAGAAATTGTTCGATATATTATATAGGCCTTAAAAATATTTTCTTTTCAGACGATCACCGTTTTCGATGAAACAAATTTTATAGGAATGCGTATAACTAGTTATTGCTAGATTTCTAGTTTGGAGCCGATCGAAGTTGATTTATCGGTGCGTGCAATTAAATGGTGAGACAACAATTTAAATAACGCCGTTGTGTAAACGGAGTCCATTTCCAACAAAATTAATTTCATTGTGATCGGAACATTAAGATGTAGCAGTACATCCATTTTTCATGGTGTTTGGAGTTGTGTGTGACGGTAAATAGCGATGTATAATCTGATCGTATCAAAACCAATAAATAAAATGCTAAATCCCCTTTTTAAGCAAGAAGTAAAAGGAAATGTGTGACCTATCCTATTTCTAGCCACGCACAGCCTATCCCCTTAATGAAGTACCTTATTTCTTATGGGATGGGCAACTAAAATAAGTACAAACCCATCCATTCGTTCCCTAACTAGCACACGGACTTTACAAACGTACCTATACTATTTCCTCCATAAAATGAAAACACAAGGAAGCCTAAGAATTTACATCGCACAACCTAATATTGGAATTGAAAACTCAATGGTGCCGTCCATCAAAAGCACGGTCCTACACCTACTCTAAATATAAAATGAAAACGCAATCTAAACTATACGTATGAAATGAAGATTCCTGTATAGCTATTTTCTAATACCAGCTACCCATGAAGTGAAGACTCGCGCACATGGCTAAATGGAAATAGCTGCTATATAATTTCAAATAAAAAATACACACAGTATAATTTTCGACAGCCTGTACATCCTACATTTTGGGTACTGGAAAACCTATCCTATTTCATACTTCAAACTTAAGTAAGATAAGGGCACAACTATACTTTCTCCTATGCAAGCCTACAATCATTTTCCTTCTATATTTCTTTCACATTTCCTTTTGCAATATGTCCCTATTTAGTTGTGCAATCGCAAGTCTACTCTGATTCATTTTTTCTAGGTGAAGAAATAGAAATGCAAGCACATGCTATGATTTTTGAACCTACCCTACTTCCTTTTTGTTTCTTAGTCTACGCAACATAAGCTATACACATTAGTAGACAGCTGCATGCTATGTTTTCAAATCAAGCATGTTATGTTTTCAACTTCCTTCCTAATTAAGTTTACGAGTTGCCTTCCTATATCGTTTTCCTGACCTACCCACATAAAACTGTACACGCTAAGCGATCACCTCATTCACAGCTACTTGTACTGAGTGATGTTGAAGACATCATTCCTATCCTTAGTTTTCCCCCTATAAATGCATGAGTGATCTTACCATCATCCCATTTAAACAACGCAACCTCCATTAAAACCAGGGTGACTCCCACCGTGAAGAGTAAGTAGTAAAGTAAGCGGTCAGTGAGGATGGACGAACGAGAGGAGTAGTACGGCAGTTCATGATGGCTGGGTATTTCGAACTGAAATGGGAGAGAGCACTGTGCGGGGTTTTGCGAATTCATACAAGACTGGAGGAAGAAATGTCAAAGTAAAGGAAGAAACGCAGGGTGTGGACTATATAGAGAGTCGAGCAGTGTGGGGGTTCGTGAATAGTGAAGCGTTGAAGGGGAGCTGGTAGCGTGGGTTCTTGTTTCAACACACAACAGTAGGGATGTTGGATTGTAGCGTGAAGGAAGCACCATGAGCTAATGTCCGTATATTTCATAAAGTGGTGACGTGCATGGGAGTATATCAGAACTTGTTGTAGCAGATAGCAGAAGAAATAGGAGAGAAGTATGGGGAAGCAAACAGTTGGCAGAAGTAATATTAGTGAAGAGAAGTGAATGGACAACCACATGCGTGTTACGAAGCAAATAAATAGGGGTGATGAGGTATCATGCATTCTCGTGAACAATGGAAGCTGGATGCATGTGGGCATGGTTTCGATGGGCATCAGGTGGGTTTTGTACATGGTCAATGGGAAGAGAAGATGGGAATAGCAGCGAGATAGAATTTATAAGTGCCTAATTACGCGGTCCTTATAATTAAGAAATGGTTAAAATATTATTAGCATAAAGTAATAATTTACATAAGGGTTAGTAGTAAAAAACGCGTGGCCTGAGATTTAAATGAAATGTGTCTAATTCCCCTTTTAAAACGTAAGTTATTATTCAGGTAACTAATATATATATTTTAATTTTAATAATAACATGTCTATATACATATTAATGTGAAGATATGCCTAACCGCGTTTATGTTGTTTAATCCATTTCCAATAGTCTAATAGCGTGTTAATTTTCCTAATCAGGTTTAGATACATATACCTTATGCAGGGTAAATCATGAGTATGCAGCGTTTCTGAGTAGTTATTGTGCCAATCTATTTTGTATCGTGAAACAATATTGTCCCTAGCCATATTTAGTTAATTACTGAATCACTCACTAACGTAAGTAAGAACGGTAGAATTCAAGTGTTATTAGTTTTTATTTCCGTAAATACCTAACACAGTTTTAAGATGCCTAATTTATTAAAGTGAAAATTAGGCTCACATCCCAATTTTCAAACTTAATTAAAGCCACGTCCACCCATACTTTTATTTATAAATCCTGTCCCTAAAATCAGATGCCGCCCAAACTTTTGATCCCTTCCGCCTGCTCCTCAAGTCCCCTTCGCCTTTTTCAATTTGTGGCAAAAAAATGTGCTCATGCATAAAAAAAATTCTAAATTCTGGAAATAATCCCAGGAGCCCACGCAAACTGAAAAAAAAAAGTTGCATACATGTATGCAACTATTACTGATAGTTGCATACATGTATGCAACTTTTTAAATACACATGCAAAAAAGATCCGCAAGCCTGCTGAATAATTGCATACAAGTATGCTGTTATTCAAAATAGCTGCATACTTGTATGCAGTAATGTGTTGAAAGCCGAAGGCGTGACAATATGTGCATACTTGAATGCATATTTTCTGCATAACTGCATACTCGTATGCACATATGCAAGCATGCGTGTTTTCCATGCAGAAATCGAATAGATGCATGAAATCATGCATGTATTTCGGAAAATCCGCATACATGTATGCATATATGCTGTTGTATGATGCGGAATTGAAATAGATGCATACATGTATGCAACTATTTGAAATATGTGCATGTTTTTATGCATTTTACTGCATTTTTCGCTGTTTTGTGTATTTTTTGATTTTGACGTGTTTGTTGATTGATTTTCCACCTGATTTTTTTGGCGTGAACATGTTTTATTTAATTATGAATTGACCTGATTTTTTTATATTTTTTTTATATTTTTTTATATGTTTTTGAAAAATAGGGACCTAATTTACAATAAGTTAAGGACCGGATGTGAGCCTAATTTTGAAACTTAATAGGGACCTGTGACAAACGGACCCTTTATTAAATATGCCACAACGTGATTACGATCAAATTATGATTTAAATTAAAGAATTTAAATAAAAGTTTAAATAGTTTAAATTAAAACCATTATCGTATAAAATAGTATAACGTCCTCATATGTTTACAGAACTCAACCAGCGGGGAGACGTTGGAATGGTCCTATCGAGTGTTTCATTCTGAAATAGATTTGGACGCATTTGGAGGCAGCTAATTTTTCAATTAAATAAGCATTCAATTTAATTGGAAACATTCGATACCCCGACGGACGGAGACCAAGGTGAGTTTAACTCACTCAGTTTTTATCCCACTTGTATTTTATATAAGTTGGATTTTAAATATTTGTGTGCTATGATTGTAAATTGGTTGATGGATGTTTGGATTGCTATTATTGTTTGATGGTTGAATAATATATCTGTCTATTGAGATAAATGGTATTGTTGAGATAACGTATTTGGATGCAGGGAAAACAGGTTAGACGGATCCAACTGGATTCCTCACATTTTTTGTTTATTTTCATATTACAGTTATATGAATTGTTAAACCAATATGACTTGATGATTGACTTGATTATTGATTGTTGAATTTAAATTCAACGTCAGTTTAGCTTTAACCAATGGATAGTACTAGTTGAGTAATTGGTGGCAGTTGGCCAAAAATATATCATTTTATAAATATTGATCTACCGTTAGGAGAATTGACAGTAATGAAGTTATAAAAATTATTTTATAACTAAAGTTAGACTTTGAAAACTATTATTATGAATAGAAGTTATAAAGGGAAAAAATATTATTTGTTAATTTATTTACCTATGTCTATAAATTTTTTAAATGGTTTGATAAACCAAATTCTTATGTTAATAAGAATTATAAGTAGAGTGAGCAGAAATTGACCTAACGGTTAAAAGTTGGATTTATTGTTTCTCACAGACAATCAAATGGAATTATTTAAATTAATTACTAATTAATTTAAAAGAATGATTAAATGGAATTCGTTAACGAGATAATCATGTTTTTGAATTGATTAAATTAGTTTGTTGTTAATTAATCTAATGAAATAGATTAACGAATTTATTTTTACTTTAATAAGATTTTAAATAAAAATTTACTATTTGTTTAGTTTAATAAGAAGTAACTATTTCGAAAATAGTTGAAGGTAATGTAAATTATTATTTTAATAATTTAAGTGATCAATTCATAATGAGATAAATTCAGGTAAGAAATCCAAGTGGATATTGAAATATAAATGGGATTTTTGAAAAGAGTTGATGAACGATGTTATACTAAAAACTGAGTTTTATAACTAAGTTGTAAAGGAGATTTTAAGCCAAGGTTGTGACACCCCACGTCCGTTAGTGTCACTCGCTAAGGGAATGCATTAAGTTTCGTGAAGCGTTATAGGTAAACAGACACATAATAATTACAAGACAGATATAAATAAGATAGCAGCGGAAATTTAAATTTTATTTCAAACATAAATCTTAATACCGTGGTCCACAATACCATAAGTCACAAAAACCATTACAATAAAATAACTTTTGTCTTGCACCATTAGAGTACATAAGTATATAAAAAGCATAATTCCCCAATTAAAAGAGTTAAGCCATGGTAGAGACAAGAACTTGAGCCATACTTCAGAAGTAGCTCCTAGATAGATGATATCTTAGTCCTGACTAAGCCTGAGTGTTTCCTCCCTGAGAACCTGGGGGGAAACGGAAGAAAGAAGGAGAAACAAAAGGGTCAGGCATAAAGTCTGGCGAGTCTAGTTACTTTTAGCTAGTAAATAAATAAAAGTAACATGATAGGCATATAAAGTGGATAAGAGAGACTACTACATAAATGGCAGGTGTGACAAGGTAGACAGGATAAGGTGTATACACTTCTCTAATGATTACTCTGCATTATTACTAGTATAACCAAAATGAGATGATCACTTCCACTATAAGTTGGTAGACTTAGGGCATTCGTCCAAGTGTACCCTAACCACTACCCTAATCTATCGGCTCCCTACTCCGTAGATACCTTTTGCTGGCCCCACAGTATGAGGTATCACTTCCTAAAGTGGCAACCCTTTATTTCCCAAGATGTGCACAACCATATCTACTGGTGTCACGGTCATCTTATCCCCCTCTGCCCGGCTCATGCACACACATGGCCCGTTCGGTTTGCGCCGCCCACACCGTCCTCCACGTTTGGATCTCTTGCAATCAGTCAGTAAGCGTGTCCCCTCTCCGCCTAGTACGGAGTACTTTTATTTGATACCTACTTCGGGTTACTAATTGAAATGGGTCCCACACAATATGATACAAGCTCTCCCCTTTGTCTTGTATCCCCTACTAGGTTTTCATTGACTATGTATACCATTAGGTGTCTTTAATTACATAGCCCTATTCTGTTCTGCTTACCCTAAAATGTGTCTTTAATTACATAAATTTTATATTTTCCTCCGGTTATGTATACCACTAGGTGTCTTTATTTACATAACCTTATCAGATTAAGTTTGTGAGCCTATATGTAAATATTACCCACCCCCTCCAGATTTTCTTAACCCATCCACTATCCAATCAATTTACTTAACCCTAACCTTAGTTCATAATTATACAATCCCCATGGATTAGATTTGGTTAAGTAGTCCAAGTCATTACCATGTCCATTTATGGGTTATAATGGGCTAGACCTTCCACATTAGGCCTAAAACGTGTGGATGCTGGATATGTCGGTCGGTTCCGGGCAGTCTTATTTCACAGTTGGGCCTAACAACGTGTCTTAGCCCGATTCGTATTTGCATACTTAGATCTCACACATTAGGTTCAACATTAGTGGTTGTTGGATATGCCGGTCGGGTCCAGGCAGACTTCCACCACTAATGCAACCTAACCTCGTGTCATAAGTACAATTACAATTCCTAATTGTAATTACTAGACATTCCATTGTTAATTAATTAATCAATTAATTAATCCTTTCCCTTTATACGTGTTAATGCCCACTCTACCCAGTAATTTGAATTATATGTCCAAAAATGTTCAAATTCAAATTATGCCAATATTAACCCTTTTTCCCCTGTTCCCGAACTAGTGTACTCATAAATTGGTGGCATGCCTAGGCTAGACAGTATTCTAATCATAAATGATAATAGGGAAAATAATGAGAATATAACCAAAGTGGTCATTTTAACATAACTTGGCATAAACATAAACTAGCATGATGATAAGGTGAACATACATACTGGCATGGACATGTAATTAACATCATAACAAGGTGGACATAAAACTGATGAAATTGTGGCCGTCAATTGATTCTAACATAACTACGATGTCACAATAAGCATAGTAAGATCTAAGTTAGCAATTTAGATGTCCAACTGGTTTAGATCTAACATGATAAACACAAGGTGACAAATTAGATCACATAATTCAGATCCAAAGGTTAAAATAGATCTAACACCATTAGGATGACATAATAGCATGTTTAGATCTAAATATGAGTTCACATGTCCAATTTACAACATATCTAAGTTGATCGCAATATGACAGGTGAAAGGTGATTTACATAAAGAATTAGATCTAACCAATGTTGCAACTGTCCAAATTAACAGATTTACATTCACCGCAATATAGTTACAAATCAAGATCGACATAGGCAACATAATAGAATAACCACAATTGTATTAGATCTAAAGGTGTAGATCTATCATGACATAGTATAAGATTTAACAATAGCATAGATTCATATTTTACAACATATCCAATCACAGTCTTTCACAATTTACTTTTATTCATTTAAACCTAAAAGCAACTAGGAACTCACTGTGTTTGGATTGTCAAGATGATAGAAAAGAAGTTGGTGTTGAATCTATGCTTGAATCTCATAATTGGATTTGCAAAACTGATAGTTGTTTGAATAAAACAGATCCGTCTCAGTTCGCACACCGATAGCATTTGGCTCCCATAATTTCCAATGAAGAAATAGGAGAATTGGACACATATATATAACTGCAGAAACCTCTGAAACCGACTGCCACCTCATCCCTAGGGGTGTCGACACCCCTGTGGGTGGGTCGACCCATAGGTCGACACCCCTTAAGGGGGATCCACCCCCCTAATGTGGGAAATTTGCCGTCTTGAAGAATTTTTGATTTTCGAACTGTTCTGGATAGGTTTTGACTCATATCTGACTAATACGTGACTCATATGTGTATATATGTTCTTTCTCCGCGTATACAAATTTAAAACCCTCATAATTTCTTCATGCGGTGTCCGTTTTATGCATACCAAATGTCTATCTTGACCAGAATTTTGAGACGGACGTGATGGCGCAATCCGTTTTCCTTAATTCTGAATATTAAATTAATTATTATTTAATTTATCCTCTTTTAGTGTAGTTAAAATTCATGGTGTTACATTCTCCCCTACTCAAAGGATTTCTTCCCTGAAATCTAAGTTGAGAAGAATGCATATCCTACCATCCATCTGCTCATCCAACAACCACTGGCATCCATTGTCCTTAAAGACTTCTAATGCTTAAATGAATATATGCAGCGGTGTGTGTATTTGTCCCAACACTAATGCGAAAGATCAGGCGGTCTACTGATTCAGTTGACCTCCTTAATGCAGTGTATGTTAGTGCCATGAATCCAAGATGTATGCAAATAAACCTATTATATCATATAAGTTCTATATGTGTGCACACTCGTTCGTCCAAATGCAACATCCATATGCTAATTCATCCATTTCCATCCATAAAAGAAAAGAAAATGCACACACATCCATATGCAGTATGAAAGTGATTGAGTCGATCTTAGTGCCCAATGTGTGTGTATATGCGTCCACAGGCAACCACTAGCAAACACTTGCATCCACTTGCATCCATCAAAAAAAACATGTCTCAAACACATGCTTACATCCATAGGATTCCTATCTAAAGGTCAAAAAATACTATGGATAAGATATACTCAAATGATAGAAACAACCACTGATAAAACTTTGAAAAAGGAGTTAAGAACATACCCTCGAAAAGGAAAGGGTACGAAGCACGAATCTTGTCTTCGGTTTCCCAAGTCGCATCCTCTGGGTTATCTCCCCATTGAACCTTTTGCAACTTGATCTCTTTACTGTGTAGATTTTTAACTTCTGATCCAAGAATACGGGAAGGAACTCGTCTGACTGTCGCCTCCTGTTCCACTTTTACTTCTTCCAACATACTCAGCTCAACGATTACTGTGGTTTCATGCAGGCACTTCCGTAGATGAGAAACATGGAAAATATCATGAACGCCGAATAGATTTTCTGGAAGCTTTATTTTGTAGGCCAATCCTCTCGGTTATGGGAAATGGTCCCACAAACCTAGGTGCCAACTTCCCTACTAATCTGAAGCGAACCACATTCCTCAGAGGTGACGCTTTGATAAAAACTAAGTCTCCCACTTCAAATTCGATGTCAGTCCTTCTCTTGTCTGCATAGGATTTCTGCCTATCTTGAGCTGTCTTCATCCGCCGTCGAATAAGGTCAGTCTTTTCGGATGTTTCCCTAACCATATCTGGTCCATGTAATAATCTTTATGTAGATTCCCACCAATAAGTTGGTGATCTACAGGGTCGTCCGTACAATGCTTCGAAGGGTGCCATGCCGATGCTAGCTTGATAACTATTATTATAGACAAACTCTACTAAAGGAAGGTGCACTTCCCAAGTCCCTCCGATGTCTAGGATACACAACCTCAAAAGATCTTCAAGAATCATGTTCACCCTCTCCATCCGTCCATCGGTCTGAGGATGATAAGCGGTGCTAAAACACAACTGTGTAACTAATGCTTCTTGCAAGCTCCTGCAAAATTCGATGGTAAAGATGGGGTCACGATCGCTCACGATACTGGAAGGTACTCCATGAAGACGAACTATCTCACGAACATAAATTGTTGCCAACCATGATGTTGTCCTCTTACTCTTAACTGGAATAAAGTGCGTGCTCTTAGTGAGTCTGTCTACCACAACCCAGATACTGGTGTTGCCTTTCTTCGATCTAGGCAAACCATCTATGAAATCCATAGAGATGCTCTCCCATTTCCACTGCGGAACCTCCAACGGATGAAGTAATCCATCGGGCTTCTTTTGCTCAACTTTGACTTGCTGGCAAACTAAACATTGAGAAACAAATTCGGCCACATCTTTCTTCATCCCAACCCAAAAGAAAACACTCTTCATGTCCCTGTACATCTTGTCACCGCCTGGATGAATGGTCATCTTAGAATGGTGGGCTTCTCCTAGGACTGCCTTTATCAAGCTTCCAGTTTGAGGAACAAAAAGCCTTGCATCTCGTCGCAACCACCCCTTTTCATCTATGGTATATCTACTGAGGTGACTAGAAGTCTCCCCTCTTCTGAGCTTATCCATGATGTCTAGAATTTGTGCGTCACCTTGCTGTGAAGCTCCTATCTGGTCCATAAGAGTTGGTCGTATCTCCAAGGATGCAAACAAATCAGGCAAAATCTTGATGGAGGGTGTAAAATTAAAAGCTGATATGAACTCCAAGTTCTTTCTTTCCACAAACAGAGGACTCAGGGCCATCCTCTACCTACTTAGTGCATCTGGTACCACATTACCCTTGTCATGGGTATAAGCAATCTCAAAATCATAAGAAGCTAGAAACTCCATCCACCGTTGTTGCATTAAATTGAGATCCTTCTGCGAGAACGGATACTTGAGAGATTTATGATCGGTGTATAACACGAACTTTTCTCCAAGTAAATAATGACGCCACGTTTTTAATGCAAATAATATGGCAGCTAGCTCTAGATCATGGGTGGGGTAGTTCTTTTCATGAACTCTCAACTGCCTACCCCCATAACACTTTACTTTCCCTTCTTGCATTAGAACCGCACCAAGCCTTGTACCACACGCATCAGTGTAAACAGTAAACACTTTACTCCCGTCAGGCAAAGTCAAGAGTGGGGCTGTTGTCAGAGCCCTCTTCAGTAGTTGGAAAGCAACGTCACAGTCTATATCCCATGAAAATGCCAAGTTCTTCTTCGTTAGCCTGGAGAGTGGGGCTGATATCTTTGCGAAGTCCTTAATGAACTTCCTATAGTAACCTGCCAACCCAAGAAAGCTTCTCACCTCGGTTGCATTTTTAGGTATCTTCCAATCTTGCACCGCAACCACCTTTGTGGGATCTATAGCTATCCCTTCTTTGGAGACCACATGCCCTACAAATCTCACCTCTTTTCTCCAAAAATGGCATTTGGAGAAGTTTGCTTTAAGCTGATGGTCACGGAGAGTTTTCAAAACTTCTCTCGAACGTTGGGCATGCTCTTCTTCGCTTTTGGAGAAGATCAAAATATCATCAACAAATACTACAACAAATTTATTTAGGAACTCCCGAAACACCCTACTCATCAGATCAACAAAATAGGCGGGTGCATTTGTCAGCCCAAAAGGCATAACTAGCCATTCAAAAAAACCGTCCGAAGTCCTAAAAGCAGTCTTATCTATGCTATCCTCCAACACCCTCAACTGATGGAACCCCGTGGGCAAGTCTAACTGGGAAAATACTGAGGCATCAACAAGCTGATCAAATAAATCATCAATCCTCGGAAGCGGGTGCCTATTCTTCTTAGTGAGTTTATTCAGCTCTCTATAGTCAACACACAAATTAAGCGAACCATCTGCCTTAGTTGCGAATACTACTGGAGCACCCCATTCAGATATGCTTCGTCTGATAAACCCCTTCTCAAGTAGCTAGCCTACTTTCTTACTCAGCTCCCTCCATTCCCTCGGAGCCATGTGGCGCACTGGCAATGCAACTAGCTTTGCATTGTCCACCAAATATATACGAAAGTCGATCTCGCGCCTTAGAGGTAAACCCCGAACCTCATCAAAAACATCGAAAAAATCTCGGACTACTGGAACAGATTGCAGATCGTCGATAGATGCATCAAGAGACTCTAGGAAACTAAGCATAACCGACCCTTGTGGGTCACAAGAAATCTCGAGGGTTCTCTCATGACAAGTCAGAAGCCTAAAAACCCTCTTCTCACAATCCAGAGTGGCACCATACGTGGTAAGCCAATCCATTCCTATCATTAACCCATAGCCCATATACCAGAGAACATACGCGTCGCATTCAAACTCGACGCCTAACACAGATATTTTCAAACCCCAACAAATCATAGATAAATGAGCCGAACCACCAATGGGGTTTGAAACAACTACGAGATCCACTACCATACTAGTAATTAAGTGCAGAAAATTCAACTACAGAACTTGATATAAATGAATGTGAGGCACCAGAATCAAAAAGTGTTCTAATAGGATGGTTTGAAAGAGAAATTAAACCTTCCACAGAAATTTTTCTACCTCTCTCAGGAGTACTGATCGTGAGAGCATGCACCTGCCTTCCAGAAGTCCCTGTCCTTTGACCCTGTCCCTGTGATCCTTGTTTCTTCGGGCACTCTCTAGCAAAGTGTCTGACCTCTCCATAGTGGTAGCAAGAGTTCTTCCTTCGCTTACAATCTTTAACCAAATGACCTTCCTTCCCACAATTGTGACATTTTCTCTTATCCTTGCCTTTATTATTTTTCCCTCCTTTGTTCTGTTGTTGTCGTTGTTGCTGTTTCCCTTCTTGGGCCACACCTTCCTATTTTGCGATGTCTCCTCAGCCTTCTTTCTCCCTTGTCTTCCTCATGCATTAGGGCCATATCGACAAGCTTTTCAAAATGGCCCCCATTGGAATATGGGACATGGCTAACCCATGCAGAGGATCATTCAGCCCTTTAGCAAACCGCAAAGCCCTTTTGTGCGGCGTATCCACCAACTCTAAACTGAACCTTGCTAGCTGGTTGAATTTATTCACATACTCTTTTACTGTCAAGTTTCCTTGTTTGAGTGCTAAGAATCTCTCCATCTGCATGCTGCTTTCGGCTTGGGAAAGAAATTTCATTTTGAACCTCTGTCTAAAATCTTCCCAAGTTTCCACCTGGCGTCCAGCTTGAGGACTTCCCACCAAAATGAGGCTTCGTCCTTCAGTAGCCAGGTGGCTAACTGAACCTTCCTTCTATCCTCTACTTCAAAGATTATGAACAAGTCCTCGGTCTCCTTGAGCCAATTCCGAGCTTCTACGAATGTCTTGTTCCCATAGAATGGCTTCCCTCCCATAGCACGGAAGTCCTTGCAGATCTTGGCGAAGTTATCGGCTCTTGGAGCGGGAGGAGGAGGAGGAATGGCTGGTGCAGCTGGGGGAGGAACATTTCCTTGGCCTTCCACAGGCGCTGTGGCCTTCAAATATCTATAGTACCATCTGGGTATTGTGATGCCCTCTGGGATATTAGGAATGTTCTGTTCCCTAGACATACTGAAAAAGGAAAAAGGAAGAAATTTAGATAAAGGACCAAAGGATACTACATATGACTTTTTGGGGATTGTTTTTCAAAACAGACTTTTCTTTTTTAAAAATGCTTTCTTTTAAAATCTTTTTGAAAATAATTTTCATAAACTTTTATATAATCTGGTAACCTTCAGCTCTGACCAAGTGTGACACTCCACATCCGTTAATGTCACTCTCTAAGGGATTGCATTAAGTTTCATGAAGCGTTATAGGTAAACAGACACAGAATAATTACAAGACATATATAATTAAGATAGCAGCGGAAATTTAAATTATATTTCAAACATAACTCATAATACCGTGGTCCACAATACCATAAGTCACAAAAACCATTACAATAAAATAACTTCTGTCTTGCACCATAAGAGTACATAAGTATATAAAAAGCATAATTCCCCAATTAAAAGAGTTAAGCCACAGTAGAGACAAGAACTTGAGCCACACTTCAGAAGTAGCTCCTAGAAAGATGATATCTTAGTCCTGACTAAGCCTGAGTGTTTCCTCCCTAAGAACCTGGGGGGAAACGGAAGAAAGAAGGAGAAATAAAAGGGTCAGGCATAAAGTCTGGCGAGTCTAGTTACTTTTAGCCAGTAAATAAATAAAAGTAACATGATGGGCATATAAAGAGGATAAGAGAGATTACTACATAAATGGCAGGTGTGACAAGGTAGACAAGATAAGGTGTATACACTTCTCTAATGATTACTCTGCATTATTACCAGTATAACCAAAATGAGATGATCCCTTCCACTATAAGTTGGTAGACTTAGGGCATTCGTCCAAGTGTACCCTAACCACCACCCTAATCGATCGGCTCCCTACTCCGTATATACCCTATGCTGGCCCCACAGTATGAGGTATCACTTCCTAAAGTGGCAACCCTTTATTTCCCAAGATGTGCACAACCATATCTACTGGTGTCACGGTCGTCGTATCCCCCTCTGCCCGGCTCATGCACACACATGGCCCATTCGGTTTGCGCCGCCCACACCGTCCTCCACGTTTGGATCTCTTGCAATCAGTCAGTAAGCGTGTCCCCTCTCCACCTATTACGGAGTACTTTTATTTGATACCTACTTCGGGTTACTGATTGAAATGGGTCCCATACAATATGACACAAGCTCTCCCCTTTTTCTTGTATCCCCCACTAGGTTTTCACCGACTATGTATACCATTAGGTGTCTTTAATTACATATCCTTATTCGGTTATGCTTACCCTAAAAGGCGTCTTTAATTACATAACTTTTATATTTTCCTCCGGATATGTATACCACTAGGCGTCTTTAATTACATAACCTTATCGGGTTAAGTTTGTGGGCCTATACGTAAATATTACCCACCCATCCAGATTTTCTTAACCCATCCACTATCTAATCAATTTACTTAACCCTAACCTTAGTTCATAATCATACAATCCCTATGGATTAGATTTGGTTAAGTAGTCCAATTCATTACCATGTCCATTTATGGTTTATAATGGGCTAGACCACCCACATTATGCCTACAATGTGTGGATGCTGGATATGCCAGTCGGGTCCGGGCAGTCTTATTCCATAATTGGGCCTAACCATGTGTCTTAGCCCGATATCTATTTGCGTACTTAGACCTCCCAAATTAGGTTCAACATTAGTGGCTACTAGATATGTCGGTCAGGTCCGGGCAGACTTCCATCATTAATGCAACCTAACCTCGTGTCATAAGTACAATTACAATTCCTAATTGTAAATACTAGACATTCCATTATTAATTAATTAATCAATTAAACAATTAATTAATTCTTTCCCTTTATAGGTGTAATTGCCCACTCTACCCAATAATTTGAATTATATCTCCAAAAATGTTCATATTCAAATTATGCCAATATTAACCCTTTTTCCCCGGTCCCTAACTAGCATACTCATGAATTGGTGGCATGCCTAAACTAGACAATAGCCTAGACATAAAAGATAATAGGGAAAATAATGGGAATATAACCAAAGTGATCATTTAAACATAACTTGGCATAAACATAAACTAGCATGATGATAAGGTGAACATACATACTGGCATGGACATGTAATTAACATTATAACAAGGTAGACATAATAATGAACTTGTGGCAGTCAATTGATTCTAACATAACTACGGTGTCACAATAAGCATAGCAAGATTTAAATTCGCAATTTAGATGTCCAATTTATTTAGATCTAACATGATAAACACAAGGTGAAAATTTAGATCACATAATTCAGATCCAAAGGTTAAAATAGATCTAAAACCATTAGGATGACATAATAGCATGTTTAGATCTAAATATGGGTTCACATGTCCAATTTACAACATATCTAAGTTGATCGTAATATGATAGGTGAAAGGTGATTTACATAAAGAATTAGATCTAACCAATGTTGTAACTGTCCAAATTAACAGATTTACATTCACCACAATATAGCTACAAGTCAAGATCCACATAGGCAACATAATAGAATAACCACAATTGCATTAGATCTAAAGGTGTAGATCTATCATGGCATAGTATAAGATTTAACAATAGCATAGATTAATAGTTTACAACATATCCAATTCACAGTCTTTCACAATTTACTTTTATTCATTTAAACCTAAAAGCAACTAGGAACTCACTGTGTTTGGATTGTCAAGATGATAGAAAAGAAGTTGGTGCTGAATCTATGCTTGAATCTCAAAATTTGATTTGCAAAACTGATAGGTGTTTGAATAAAATGGATCCGTCTCAGTTCGCACACCGGCAGCATTTGGCTCCCATAATTTCTAGTGAAGAAATAGGAGAATTGGACACATATATATAGCTGTAGAACCCTCTAAAACTGACTGCCACCTCAGCCCTATGGGTTTCGACACCCCTGTGGGTGGGTCGACCCATAGGTCGACGCCCCTTAAGGTGGGGTCGACCCCTGTGTCCACACCCTTCTATGGTGGTCGACCCCCTAAAGCGCGAAATTTGCCGCCTTGACGAATTTTTGACTTTCGAACTATTTTGGATAGGGTCTGACTCATATCCGACTCGTACATGACTCATATGTGTATATATGTTCTTTCTACACGTATACAAACTTAAAACCCTCATAACTTCTTCATGCATTGTCCGTTTTACGCAAACCAAATATCTATCTTGACCAGAATTTCGAGACAGACGTGATGGCGCAGTCCATTTTCCTTGGTTATGAATATTACATTAATTATTATTTAATTTATCCTCTTTTAGTGTCGTTAAAATTCGGCGTGTTACAAAAGTGATAGCTTAAAATAAATGTTTGAATTAAGAAAAGGAGAAGAGAATTAAAAGGGATGTATATTAAACCTGAGTTTTATAAATGATGTTTATAAAAGGGGGAGCGTAAAGCTAAAACGTTAAGTTTAAATTAACGTTACTTAATAATGGAATTGAAACGAGATTTTCAAAGTGGAAAATGGTTGAATAAATTACAAGTGGGATAATATGGGTTGATAATTAGTCGAGATAAGAATTTGAATCTAACTAGAGATTGTTGAGTTGAGTGATTTTCTAAGTATTGATCAGATGTTGATTTTGGTCTTCGAGGCTAACACTTAGAGTGTTATTCGCTTACCAATTTACTGTTAGAGACTAATGATTGTTAGAGTGAATATATGCATGGGTAATGTTATTATAAATGTTTTGAAATAATAGTAAGATGGAAAATTGAATATAGTTATAAAATGTTTTTTCCAAATATTGAAATGAAATGGTTTTGAGAATATTACTAAGAAGTGAATACCGTGTTTTAAATTATAAAGAATTAGAAGTTGAATCAATCATTTGTTAATTATTTACAATTAAAAGGGCCAAATGTTGCTGGGTGCTGAATCAATGAATTCATTTTATTTTCATGATTGAATGGTTGTTTATTTGATAGTTAAATAACCGACTATCAAATCTGGACAATACGATTGTCGGTACGGAAAGACCAGGATCGAATTTATATTCAAAAATCATTCCGAACCATCGAATACGAAGTCGTCGAAGATACTGATTGAAGATGGAGCAACTGAAGACCATGGGTATTCATGAGCGAAAGGATTATTTGTCAAATTTCTTTGGTTTAGCGGCCAGAGGTATTTCGACAGTGATTCTGTCGTGATTGGAATCTTTTGGATTGCAAGGACTACTCGCTACTAATCCATAGGGTAATTTAAGGATGTAGTAGGAGAGTGCCTTCGGCTTGTCTAGTCCCAGGACAACTTGTAAAGACGGATGTCTGACGGAGTATTTCCAAAGGGATTACGTACGTTGATTTCCTCAAACGTATTTCTGTAGCGGAGAAGACACCTTCTCCTAATGTAACATCTCGGGTATTTTTATGTAAATTAACTACTGATTTTTGGCAGATCTGACGATGTGGCATTCAAAGTGAATGGTGGTGTGCTATCTTAAAAAGGTAATTTCAAACCTCAAGCCTCACAACTGGGAAATGACCAAAATCGGGCAGGCATCATGGCTATGTGGATCGCTCCCATTAGGGTGTATAATCACCTATCTAGAGAAATTCCATTTCATTCTTTAATCTATTTCAACGCTGTCCCTTTTCGGGAAACGGTTGTTGATCCCAACCGTTGGTGATATACATTCAATAAACTCAAGCGAAATGAGTGGTTGGTCATGTGTGCGCCGGCTTGCAAGACGTTCTTGTTGAACCCAGTGTATTCGCCTCTAGGGATACACTATCGGCAGGTGGTTCCATACCTTGCCATAGTTGGAATCCAATTTCCAATAAGCATGTAACGACCCAGATTTTTGAACAGTTTATTTTAAATATTTAGTATGGTTTTTAAAATATTGAATTTAAAATATAATAATTTAATATGGTATATATGTTCGAATTAAATTTCAGAATATATATTGTTCAATTTAGGGTAGTGTTATGATATTGAAACGTCAGTCTGTACGTTAAAATAGCGGTTTAGAATTTTAAATTAAAAGAACCGCGATATAGTTTAGTTTTTAATTAAAGAAAAAATCAAATCAAGTTAATTAAAAATCCTATCAGCCGACCTAACCATTAACCATGCAGACCTAATTTGTTTCCTTGAGCAGAATAATTGGTCGCCTTCTTTTGATATCTAGGAAGCAGATAATTAATGGCGCACGTACTTTGGTCTCCCTCTCTTCTTCTATATAATCTCGTCTGCCCTCCCCTTTACTCCTCATTTTCATTTAGCTTCCTTGCTTAAACCGTTAACGCCATTACATAATCCAATCTTCTAATAAAATAAAATAAAAGGGAGATAGAGGAATCGAAATCGCAAGGCTACTGTTACTCCGACGCCAAGGCGCTCGCGCTACAAGGTTCGAAATTGGATCTAGATTGAGCAGAGCGAAGGGGATCCAACACTGATATTTTAGGACGAGCGCGATTTCAACAAAGGTGGAGTCGATACTGGGTAAAATGGGTTTGTGCGACGTTGATGAGCAGGGTTTTGGGGGTGCTTGGGAGGATAGTTGGGCGTCAGTGATGAACTGAGTTGACTGGAAGGTCTCGATTGGTATCTGGGAGTTCAAAGAGAGGTGGCGACATTCGATTGCCGATATAGGATGTTGAACAAGAGGGGAAAAGGGATGGCCGTGACTTACAAATTTTGGATGAGGAGTTCGTCAGTAAATAAATGTGTGGATGTTGCTGCGAACAAGAGTTGAGGGATAAAAGATTTATAAGGTAATTTATTTTAGTTTAATTAGTAAATAATATAATAAGGATTTTTATTTTTAGAAATTAGTTTTTAAAATTGGTCATTTATTATTTAGGAAATAGTTTATACAAAAGAAACTAGTTGGTAAATATATAAATGGTAGAATAGTTTGTTTGAGTATGGAAATTGGCACGGACTGCTAAGCTTGTAATATAAAAGCCAAAAAGAAATTTTTGAGTAAATCATTTTATGAAACATAAATTATATTGGTTATGTTAGAAGGAATTTAATAACCATTAATAGAAGAGAAGAATAGAGGAAGTATTTAAATAATTGATTTAATAAATAAATGGTTAATCGGTAAAATTAAATAAAATTGTCGCAGGATCAAATATCATTCGAGAAGATTAGTAGCCAGTAATTTCGAGATAAACAGGATATTCGACAACTGCAAATCACGGTGAGTAAATCTCACTCACCTTTTATTTCTAATTATTTTTATTTCATTAAAAATAATTGTCTGTTGCTTGTGTGAATATTTTGTGGTTGTTTTATATATATTAGTTATTTAGGCTATATATATATATATATATTGGGTTGATTGATTGGTTGGATTCCCGCAGTCTCATTAGCGGATGCCCGCAGTTTCATAGCGGATGATTACCCTATACGCCCCACGCTATGATTAGTGGATGACCTTCTATACCACGATATTCTGCCACGAAGCAGAATGGGTATTATTTATGTGCTAACATCTGTGGATGCAGGAAAACAGGTTGGAGGAATCCAACTGGTTTCCTCAAAAATATATTATCTGTTTGTTTATTTGTTTGCATATATATTGTTATATATGATGTGTTAGAAAAATAAACAATTGGTTGCTTTGTGTGTTTTATCACTGGGCTTAAGTAATGGTATTTAAAAAAATATCGTAAAAAGGATATTTGAGATTTTAAAAGGAGAAATTCTATTTTTAAATAGAATTTGAATTTTTAATGGAATAAAAATATAAACTTGTTTTGAAAAATAAAACAAGTAGTTTCTTTATAAACGAAGTTTATAAATAGTTCTTTTATAACGAAGTTATAAATGAAGTGAAAAGAATTATCATTTGATAATTCAGAAATAGAAATACAAGTGTGAAATTGAAAGGGGAAATCTATCTTCAAAAGGAAAATAGAGATATTGATTTCAAAAAGGAATCGAAGTCGAGACTTGTTTAAAGAAATTGAATAAAGAGAATCCAATGAAGTTAACTATAGTGTTTTGAAAATATGATTCAAAAGAAAATTTAAATATAGAATTTGAATTCAAATAGAAAAGGAAATGGAAATTTGAATTTAGAATTCAAATAGAAATCCAAAGTGGATTTGGATATAGAACTTTCAAATGGTGTTTGAATATAGAGAATTTGAAATAGAATTTCCAAATAGAATTTGAAATAGAATTTCCAAACAGAATTTTCAAAAGAGAATTTGAGATAGACTTTGAAAATAGAATTTCAAAAATAGAATTGCAATGATATTTGAATTCAAATAAAATTGAAAGAGAATTTGACTATAGAAATTCAAAAGGATTCAAAAGGGATTCAAATATAGAACTTGAATTTCAAAGGGATTTAAAATATGGGATTTGAATTCAAGGGAATTGAAATAGGATTTGAATTCAAAAGAATTCGAATGGGATTGGAATAAAGGAAATTCAAAATGGAATTTCAAATAAATGTAATTTGAAATGTTAAGAATTTCAAAGAAGAGGAAGTGGAATTTGAAACATTTAGAATTTCAAATGGAATCTTAAAGGGAGATTGAATATCAGAAATTCAAATAGAAGTTCAAATAGAATTTGAATAGACGAAATTAGAATCAAAATAGAATTTGAATTCAAGAAATTTAAATAAAATTTGAATTCAAAGGAATTCGAATAAAGAAATTCAAATAGAGATTTGAATGTAGAATTTCAAAATAGAATTTGAAATAAACTTTGAAATAGGATTTTCAAAGCAGAATTTGAAATAGAATTTCAAATAGGATTTTCAAAATAGGAAATCCGAATAGTTTTGAAATAGAATTTGGATTCAAGGGAATTTAAAAGGGATTTGAATATGAAATTCAAATGGGTTTTAAACTATGGAATTTTGAATATAGAATTGAAAAAGAAGTTTGAATATTTGAATTTCAATATAATTCAAATATAGAAATTGGAATATAGAAGTTCAAATGGAATTTTAAACATAGAGTTTGAATAAGAGAATTCAAATGAAGTCAAGTATTGAATTTGAATATGGAATTGAAATAGAAATTCAAATATTGAATTTGAATATCCACTAGAAAAGGAATTGGGATTTGAAATATAGAATTCAAAAGTGAGATTGGAATTTGAATCAAGGAATTCGAATAGAGTTAAATGGAGTTGAATTCATTTTAAAGAAGTTTAAAAGTTTATATATATAAATATAATTAAAACGAACTCGCCGCAGCGCTGCAGTTCATAAATTAACAATTCGAACTTAAATCGAATATACAGAACACAATTGAAGTCGAAATTCTTCGCAACAAGAAACGTCAGGACCGGTTTGATAATAGTTTTCTAATGAAAGAGAAAAATCTGAATTTCGTCGTATAGATTTTGAGTTATGTCAAAATCAAATTTTTAGAAAAGCAGCGCCATAAACCATTATAAACCATAATGGATTTTATATATAAATATTGGGATTTTTAAGCAAATAAAAATCCGGATTGCCATTTAAAAATCTAGACTTGAGTTAGAAAATAAATGTGAACTCAAGTGAAGTAAAGAAGATGAATTTTGAAACAATAATCCTATTTTTGATTTTTGAATAGAATTAACTAAATCAAAGGAGAATTAGTTAATTGAGTTTGAACTAAGGTCGAACTTTGAAAAGTGAAAATTTGGGATTGTAAATATATATTCGAAATCGAATATAGAACAAAAATTGAAATTTGAATTCAATTAGTTGATAAGTATGTTGGAATATATTTGAAATATGTTATATTCCAATAAACAAGCGAAATAGACCAACGAGTTAATTAACGAGTTAATTAACGAGTTCGGTCAAAACGAGTGTGTGAAGTTGAAATAAATTTGACAGGTATAGACATACAGGTGTTAAACAGATATGGGATGAAGTATATGAAGATTTAAATTTATGTGCCCGACAAAAAGGTACATGTTTAAATTCATATATGGGTTTTATGCGCCGTATCGGCAAGCCGCTTGGCTTTTTCTTTTTTCTTTTTGAGATTGGAAGATACCGGGAAGCTATTTGAAATTTCCCGATGCTCCCGATACAGGGGAGGTTATGGCGAAATTTTCCGGAAATTTAAGGAGTTAGAATATTTTTAAGATATTTTGATAATTTGAAATCATTGTATCGACGTATTGAATTCGATAGTAAAGTGAATATAAAAATCGAATGTTGTAAACAAAAAGGGATAGAGATAAAGTATTGGAATTGTTTCCAATTGCAAATAGAGATATTTTCTAATATATAGAAAATAAAAGAAGTTGATATTTGGAAACGTTTTCCAAATGGCGTAAGAGGCAAGATGATTATTGAAAATATTTGGTTAACAAATATCGATAAGGAAATGGAGAAGAGATTTAATTAATGAAATATTAATTAAGGAGCCCAGTGATTTGTTTGATATGTTGATTGAACACTTGTTTTTATTCGATAGTTAAATCACAGACTATCGAAGTTTTTGACTATCGTTGTCAATATGGAGAGACCGGTTGGATTATTATCCGAAGAACCACTCCGTATCGGCATTAGCGTTGCGAACCAAGTATGCTGAATATATTGAAGACGGAGTAAAGTGCAAGGGCTTTTCTAGAAATAGAAATGGTGCCTTCGGTTTCGTTCAATCCCAGAACGAACGTATATGGACGAATGTCTGACAGAATATTTCCAATGATCAAATGGGTTGGTCTGTATGAGTATATATGGTTGCAACGGATTTATTCCCTTAGCATAACATCCAGAATATTTGTGCAAATCAATTAGTGATTAACGGATCTGATGATGTGGCATTCAAAGTGATTGTGCTATCAATGAATGGTAAGAAATCGTAGCCTCAGGCCTCAACAACCCGGAAAGGACAAAAATCGGGCAGGCAGCATGGCTATGTGGGTCGCACCCATTAGGGTGTATAATCACCTATCTAGAGAAATTCCTTTTGTTTCTAAATCTATCGATTCTGCCCATTCGGGAAACGGTGGTTTGAGTCCAACCGTTGGTGATATACATTCGATACACTCAAGCGAAATGAGTGGTCGGTCATGTGTGGGCCGGGTTGCAAGACGTTCTTGTTGAACCCAGGTGTATTCGCCTCTAGAGATACATCATCGGAAGGTGGTCCCATACCTTGTCATGTTAGAGATCCAATCTCCAATAAGCGCCATGCGGTTTTTGATTTTATACTATGTATGTGGAGCGTGAGATGCAAGCGTTCTGCTATTTGGTTATTTACTTGATGTAGACATTACTATAATATCACTGGATTGATATCAAAGTGATTTGGGTTATAGTAAGGTAAAAACCGTCCGTGTTTATGTGTGGGCTGGTCTTACTATTATCTTTTCTTTTGAAAGGGTTTTTAAAAGTTAAGCAAGTGGTTGGAGTTTACTCACACCAGTCCCATGACTGACCCAGAGTTTATTTTGTTTTGCTTTCCCTAAACTCTTGGGTGCCCAAATTTGTACGGGCAGTCAAGTAGTTCAGGTGTTTACAGATACCATTGGAGGAGCTTGGAGCAGGAGGCTTCAGCGTTAGTTACCTAGTGTTATTTTCCGCTGTATTGTAAGTATTGAACTCTGATTCTGAATGTACATGTATACAGGAAATTTGTATTACAAAAGTATATGATATATTATATTTTATTCATTCCGCTGTGAGGTTCATGTTTACCCTGATGTTGTGTATTCTTCTTCTCCTATTCTAATATTTCTTTCTTCCTATTTCACATCTTCTAACTTCTTTCTATTAATGGTTCGTATTTCTGTGTTATTTGGGTTGGACGTGTGGTGTTTTTAGTCAACTCAGATAGCACGGATTTGCGGGTCGTTTCAGTTGGTATCAGAGCTTAGGTTGAGCGAACACCTAGGCTTGTGTGGCATGTGCTCATTAGAGATAGGGTCAGTAGTACCCTAGAATGAGTTGAGTATATATATATATATATACGAGAGAGCGTATTTGTTATTTGATATAAAAATTGTTTTATATTGTGTTGGCTTGTCTGTTGAGTAGTTTATGAATTCTGGTCGAATCGTGGGACGCCACGAAGTCGATAGGGATTTCTAAACACTTGAACAGAAAATACGACATGATATTGTTTTTAAATGGGTAAATGAAATAATTTTACCCGAAATTTCTATTTTGATATAGAAAGAATAATTTTCTAGAATTATTATATGGATGTGTTGGATGTTGATTTTATAATCAAATGAGAGTATAAATTTAGAATGGTTATTTATAACCAAAACTGAATTGGTATATGAATGAAATATATACAAATGAGATGAATTAAAATAAAGTTCAAACCAGAATTCAAAATCCTGGGAAGTTTGAAAATATTTTCCAAAGAAAAATAAATTAATATAGCTTTGTTTTGTAAAGGTTTTGAATAAATACCATTTTTAGATGAATTTTGAAATAATAAAGCACTGAACTCACTTCGGTGGCTGGGAAATAATTCTGATAATGATTGCAACATCATCAGTGTTCATTTTCGAGTTTCTAAGTGATAGGTGGCTACCTTAGAAAGTTTTTGATGGAAATTTGTTTTGAAAGAAAACAAGTAGATTGAAAATTCAAATGTTTTGAATTGAGATGAAAATAAATATAAGTATACATTTATGTATTTCAAAGAATTTGAAATGAAAACCCTGGGAATTGAATTCTGGAATTGGAATGTAACTTAAGCTAGTTAAATGGATTGAAGTGAATCAATTGACTAGAATCAATTTGGATAAATTGGGGTTGAACCAATATGAATAGAATATGAGTTGGATGTGAATAACTTAATTGCAAATCATTCAGAGTTAAATGAATGAAAGCATATATAGTGTGTGATATTGAATATAAATGGATTGATCGTAGATCATTCAAATTAAATGAAGGAAGACCAAAAGTTTTGATGGAATTAAATTATTGAAATACGAGGAGTTGAGTGTCAACATAAGAGAAATGTTGAAAAGTAATAAATTTGTACCATTTTTCCTACCTTAGCAATTTCGAGGACGAAATTATTTTAAGGGGGAAAGAATGTAACGACCCAGATTTTTGAACAGTTTATTTTAAATATTTAGTATGGTTTTTAAAATATTGAATTTAAAATATAATAATTTAATATGGTATATATGTTCGAATTAAATTTCAGAATATATATTGTTCAATTTAGGGTAGTGTTATGATATTGAAACGTCAGTCTGTACGTTAAAATAGCGGTTTAGAATTTTAAATTAAAAGAACCGCGATATAGTTTAGTTTTTAATTAAAGAAAAAATCAAATCAAGTTAATTAAAAATCCTATCAGCCGACCTAACCATTAACCATGCAGACCTAATTTGTTTCCTTGAGCAGAATAATTGGTCGCCTTCTTTTGATATCTAGGAAGCAGATAATTAATGGCGCACGTACTTTGGTCTCCCTCTCTTCTTCTATATAATCTCGTCTGCCCTCCCCTTTACTCCTCATTTTCATTTAGCTTCCTTGTTTAAACCATTAACGCCATTACATAATCCAATCTTCTAATAAAATAAAATAAAAGGGAGATAGAGGAATCGAAATCGCAAGGCTACTGTTACTCCGACGCCAAGGCGCTCGCGCTACAAGGTTCGAAATTGGATCTAGATTGAGCAGAGCGAAGGGGATCCAACACTGATATTTTAGGACGAGCGCGATTTCAACAAAGGTGGAGTCGATACTGGGTAAAATGGGTTTGTGCGACGTTGATGAGCAGGGTTTTGGGGGTGCTTGGGAGGATAGTTGGGCGTCAGTGATGAACTGAGTTGACTGGAAGGTCTCGATTGGTATCTGGGAGTTCAACGAGAGGTGGCGACATTCGATTGCCGATATAGGATGTTGAACAAGAGGGGAAAAGGGATGGCCGTGACTTACAAATTTTGGATGAGGAGTTCGTCAGTAAATAAATGTGTGGATGTTGCTGCGAACAAGAGTTGAGGGATAAAAGATTTATAAGGTAATTTATTTTAGTTTAATTAGTAAATAATATAATAAGGATTTTTATTTTTAGAAATTAGTTTTTAAAATTGGTCATTTATTATTTAGGAAATAGTTTATACAAAAGAAACTAGTTGGTAAATATATAAATGGTAGAATAGTTTGTTTGAGTATGGAAATTGGCACGGACTGCTAAGCTTGTAATATAAAAGCCGAAAAGAAATTTTTGAGTAAATCATTTTATGAAACATAAATTATATTGGTTATGTTAGAAGGAATTTAATAACCATTAATAGAAGAGAAGAATAGAGGAAGTATTTAAATAATTGATTTAATAAATAAATGGTTAATCGGTAAAATTAAATAAAATTGTCGCAGGATCAAATATCATTCGAGAAGATTAGTAGCCAGTAATTTCGAGATAAACAGGATATTCGACAACTGCAAATCACGGTGAGTAAATCTCACTCACCTTTTATTTCTAATTATTTTTATTTCATTAAAAATAATTGTCTGTTGCTTGTGTGAATATTTTGTGGTTGTTTTATATATATTAGTTATTTAGGCTATATATATATATATATATTGGGTTGATTGATTGGTTGGATTCCCGCAGTCTCATTAGCGTATGCCCGCAGTTTCATAGCGGATGATTACCCTATACGCCCCACGCTATGATTAGTGGATGACCTTCTATACCACGATATTCTGCCACGAAGCAGAATGGGTATTATTTATGTGCTAACATCTGTGGATGCAGGAAAACAGGTTGGAGGAATCCAACTGGTTTCCTCAAAAATATATTATCTGTTTGTTTATTTGTTTGCATATATATTGTTATATATGATGTGTTAGAAAAATAAACAATTGGTTGCTTTGTGTGTTTTATCACTGGGCTTAAGTAATGGTATTTAAAAAAATATCGTAAAAAGGATATTTGAGATTTTAAAAGGAGAAATTCTATTTTTAAATAGAATTTGAATTTTTAATGGAATAAAAATATAAACTTGTTTTGAAAAATAAAACAAGTAGTTTCTTTATAAACGAAGTTTATAAATAGTTCTTTTATAACGAAGTTATAAATGAAGTGAAAAGAATTATCATTTGATAATTCAGAAATAGAAATACAAGTGTGAAATTGAAAGGGGAAATCTATCTTCAAAAGGAAAATAGAGATATTGATTTCAAAAAGGAATCGAAGTCGAGACTTGTTTAAAGAAATTGAATAAAGAGAATCCAATGAAGTTAACTATAGTGTTTTGAAAATATGATTCAAAAGAAAATTTAAATATAGAATTTGAATTCAAATAGAAAAGGAAATGGAAATTTGAATTTAGAATTCAAATAGAAATCCAAAGTGGATTTGGATATAGAACTTTCAAATGGTGTTTGAATATAGAGAATTTGAAATAGAATTTCCAAATAGAATTTGAAATAGAATTTCCAAACAGAATTTTCAAAAGAGAATTTGAGATAGACTTTGAAAATAGAATTTCAAAAATAGAATTGCAATGATATTTGAATTCAAATAAAATTGAAAGAGAATTTGACTATAGAAATTCAAAAGGATTCAAAAGGGATTCAAATATAGAACTTGAATTCAAAGGGATTTAAAATATGGGATTTGAATTCAAGGGAATTGAAATAGGATTTGAATTCAAAAGAATTCGAATGGGATTGGAATAAAGGAAATTCAAAATGGAATTTCAAATAAATGTAATTTGAAATGTTAAGAATTTCAAAGAAGAGGAAGTGGAATTTGAAACATTTAGAATTTCAAATGGAATCTTAAAGGGAGATTGAATATCAGAAATTCAAATAGAAGTTCAAATAGAATTTGAATAGACGAAATTAGAATCAAAATAGAATTTGAATTCAAGAAATTTAAATAAAATTTGAATTCAAAGGAATTCGAATAAAGAAATTCAAATAGAGATTTGAATGTAGAATTTCAAAATAGAATTTGAAATAAACTTTGAAATAGGATTTTCAAAGCAGAATTTGAAATAGAATTTCAAATAGGATTTTCAAAATAGGAAATCCGAATAGTTTTGAAATAGAATTTGGATTCAAGGGAATTTAAAAGGGATTTGAATATGAAATTCAAATGGGTTTTAAACTATGGAATTTTGAATATAGAATTGAAAAAGAAGTTTGAATATTTGAATTTCAATATAATTCAAATATAGAAATTGGAATATAGAAGTTCAAATGGAATTTTAAACATAGAGTTTGAATAAGAGAATTCAAATGAAGTCAAGTATTGAATTTGAATATGGAATTGAAATAGAAATTCAAATATTGAATTTGAATATCCACTAGAAAAGGAATTGGGATTTGAAATATAGAATTCAAAAGTGAGATTGGAATTTGAATCAAGGAATTCGAATAGAGTTAAATGGAGTTGAATTCATTTTAAAGAAGTTTAAAAGTTTATATATATAAATATAATTAAAATGAACTCGCCGCAGCGCTGCAGTTCATAAATTAACAATTCGAACTTAAATCGAATATACAGAACGCAATTGAAGTCGAAATTCTTCGCAACAAGAAACGTCAGGACCGGTTTGATAATAGTTTTCTAATGAAAGAGAAAAATCTGAATTTCGTCGTATAGATTTTGAGTTATGTCAAAATCAAATTTTTAGAAAAGCAGCGCCATAAACCATTATAAACCATAATGGATTTTATATATAAATATTGGGATTTTTAAGCAAATAAAAATCCGGATTGCCATTTAAAAATCTAGACTTGAGTTAGAAAATAAATGTGAACTCAAGTGAAGTAAAGAAGATGATTTTTGAAACAATAATCCTATTTTTGGTTTTTGAATAGAATTAACTAAATCAAAGGAGAATTAGTTAATTGAGTTTGAACTAAGGTCGAACTTTGAAAAGTGAAAATTTGGGATTGTAAATATATATTCGAAATCGAATATAGAACAAAAATTGAAATTTGAATTCAATTAGTTGATAAGTATGTTGGAATATATTTGAAATATGTTATATTCCAATAAACAAGCGAAATAGACCAACGAGTTAATTAACGAGTTAATTAACGAGTTCGGTCAAAACGAGTGTGTGAAGTTGAAATAAATTTGACAGGTATAGACATACAGGTGTTAAACAGATATGGGATGAAGTATATGAAGATTTAAATTTATGTGCCCGACAAAAAGGTACATGTTTAAATTCATATATGGGTTTTATGCGCCGTATCGGCAAGCCGCTTGGCTTTTTCTTTTTTCTTTTTGAGATTGGAAGATACCGGGAAGCTATTTGAAATTTCCCGATGCTCCCGATACAGGGGAGGTTATGGCGAAATTTTCCGGAAATTTAAGGAGTTAGAATATTTTTAAGATATTTTGATAATTTGAAATCATTGTATCGACGTATTGAATTCGATAGTAAAGTGAATATAAAAATCGAATGTTGTAAACAAAAAGGGATAGAGATAAGTGATTGGAATTGTTTCCAATTGCAAATAGAGATATTTTCTAATATATAGAAAATAAAAGAAGTTGATATTTGGAAACGTTTTCCAAATGGTGTAAGAGGCAAGATGATTATTGAAAATATTTGGTTAACAAATATCGATAAGGAAATGGAGAAGAGATTTAATTAATGAAATATTAATTAAGGAGCCCAGTGATTTGTTTGATATGTTGATTGAACACTTGTTTTTATTCGATAGTTAAATCACAGACTATCGAAGTTTTTGACTATCGTTGTCAATATGGAGAGACCGATTGGATTATTATCCGAAGAACCACTCCGTATCGGCATTAGCGTTGCGAACCAAGTATGCTGAATATATTGAAGACGGAGTAAAGTGCAAGGGCTTTTCTAGAAATAGAAATGGTGCCTTCGGTTTCGTTCAATCCCAGAACGAACGTATATGGACGAATGTCTGACAGAATATTTCCAATGATCAAATGGGTTGGTCTGTATGAGTATATATGGTTGCAACGGATTTATTCCCTTAGCATAACATCCAGAATATTTGTGCAAATCAATTAGTGATTAACGGATCTGATGATGTGGCATTCAAAGTGATTGTGCTATCAATGAATGGTAAGAAATCGTAGCCTCAGGCCTCAACAACCCGGAAAGGACAAAAATCGGGCAGGCAGCATGGCTATGTGGGTCGCACCCATTAGGGTGTATAATCACCTATCTAGAGAAATTCCTTTTGTTTCTAAATCTATCGATTCTGCCCATTCGGGAAACGGTGGTTTGAGTCCAACCGTTGGTGATATACATTCGATACACTCAAGCGAAATGAGTGGTCGGTCATGTGTGGGCCGGGTTGCAAGACGTTCTTGTTGAACCCAGGTGTATTCGCCTCTAGAGATACATCATCGGAAGGTGGTCCCATACCTTGTCATGTTAGAGATCCAATCTCCAATAAGCGCCATGCGGTTTTTGATTTTATACTATGTATGTGGAGCGTGAGATGCAAGCGTTCTGCTATTTGGTTATTTACTTGATGTAGACATTACTATAATATCACTGGATTGATATCAAAGTGATTTGGGTTATAGTAAGGTAAAAACCGTCCGTGTTTATGTGTGGGCTGGTCTTACTATTATCTTTTCTTTTGAAAGGGTTTTTAAAAGTTAAGCAAGTGGTTGGAGTTTACTCACACCAGTCCCATGACTGACCCAGAGTTTATTTTGTTTTGCTTTCCCTAAACTCTTGGGTGCCCAAATTTGTACGGGCAGTCAAGTAGTTCAGGTGTTTACAGATACCATTGGAGGAGCTTGGAGCAGGAGGCTTCAGCGTTAGTTACCTAGTGTTATTTTCCGCTGTATTGTAAGTATTGAACTCTGATTCTGAATGTACATGTATACAGGAAATTTGTATTACAAAAGTATATGATATATTATATTTTATTCATTCCGCTGTGAGGTTCATGTTTACCCTGATGTTGTGTATTCTTCTTCTCCTATTCTAATATTTCTTTCTTCCTATTTCACATCTTCTAACTTCTTTCTATTAATGGTTCGTATTTCTGTGTTATTTGGGTTGGACGTGTGGTGTTTTTAGTCAACTCAGATAGCACGGATTTGCGGGTCGTTTCAGTTGGTATCAGAGCTTAGGTTGAGCGAACACCTAGGCTTGTGTGGCATGTGCTCATTAGAGATAGGGTCAGTAGTACCCTAGAATGAGTTGAGTATATATATATATATACGAGAGAGCGTATTTGTTATTTGATATAAAAATTGTTTTATATTGTGTCGGCTTGTCTGTTGAGTAGTTTATGAATTCTGGTCGAATCGTGGGACGCCACGAAGTCGATAGGGATTTCTAAACACTTGAACAGAAAATACGACATGATATTGTTTTTAAATGGGTAAATGAAATAATTTTACCCGAAATTTCTATTTTGATATAGAAAGAATAATTTTCTAGAATTATTATATGGATGTGTTGGATGTTGATTTTATAATCAAATGAGAGTATAAATTTAGAATGGTTATTTATAACCAAAACTGAATTGGTATATGAATGAAATATATACAAATGAGATGAATTAAAATAAAGTTCAAACCAGAATTCAAAATCCTGGGAAGTTTGAAAATATTTTCCAAAGAAAAATAAATTAATATAGCTTTGTTTTGTAAAGGTTTTGAATAAATACCATTTTTAGATGAATTTTGAAATAATAAAGCACTGAACTCACTTCGGTGGCTGGGAAATAATTCTGATAATGATTGCAACATCATCAGTGTTCATTTTCGAGTTTCTAAGTGATAGGTGGCTACCTTAGAAAGTTTTTGATGGAAATTTGTTTTGAAAGAAAACAAGTAGATTGAAAATTCAAATGTTTTGAATTGAGATGAAAATAAATATAAGTATACATTTATGTATTTCAAAGAATTTGAAATGAAAACCCTGGGAATTGAATTCTGGAATTGGAATGTAACTTAAGCTAGTTAAATGGATTGAAGTGAATCAATTGACTAGAATCAATTTGGATAAATTGGGGTTGAACCAATATGAATAGAATATGAGTTGGATGTGAATAACTTAATTGCAAATCATTCAGAGTTAAATGAATGAAAGCATATATAGTGTGTGATATTGAATATAAATGGATTGATCGTAGATCATTCAAATTAAATGAAGGAAGACCAAAAGTTTTGATGGAATTAAATTATTGAAATACGAGGAGTTGAGTGTCAACATAAGAGAAATGTTGAAAAGTAATAAATTTGTACCATTTTTCCTACCTTAGCAATTTCGAGGACGAAATTATTTTAAGGGGGAAAGAATGTAACGACCCAGATTTTTGAACAGTTTATTTTAAATATTTAGTATGGTTTTTAAAATATTGAATTTAAAATATAATAATTTAATATGGTATATATGTTCGAATTAAATTTCAGAATATATATTGTTCAATTTAGGGTAGTGTTATGATATTGAAACGTCAGTCTGTACGTTAAAATAGCGGTTTAGAATTTTAAATTAAAAGAACCGCGATATAGTTTAGTTTTTAATTAAAGAAAAAATCAAATCAAGTTAATTAAAAATCCTATCAGCCGACCTAACCATTAACCATGCAGACCTAATTTGTTTCCTTGAGCAGAATAATTGGTCGCCTTCTTTTGATATCTAGGAAGCAGATAATTAATGGCGCACGTACTTTGGTCTCCCTCTCTTCTTCTATATAATCTCGTCTGCCCTCCCCTTTACTCCTCATTTTCATTTAGCTTCCTTGTTTAAACCGTTAACGCCATTACATAATCCAATCTTCTAATAAAATAAAATAAAAGGGAGATAGAGGAATCGAAATCGCAAGGCTACTGTTACTCCGACGCCAAGGCGCTCGCGCTACAAGGTTCGAAATTGGATCTAGATTGAGCAGAGCGAAGGGGATCCAACACTGATATTTTAGGACGAGCGCGATTTCAACAAAGGTGGAGTCGATACTAGGTAAAATGGGTTTGTGCGACGTTGATGAGCAGGGTTTTGGGGGTGCTTGGGAGGATAGTTGGGCGTCAGTGATGAACTGAGTTGACTGGAAGGTCTCGATTGGTATCTGGGAGTTCAACGAGAGGTGGCGACATTCGATTGCCGATATAGGATGTTGAACAAGAGGGGAAAAGGGATGGCCGTGACTTACAAATTTTGGATGAGGAGTTCGTCAGTAAATAAATGTGTGGATGTTGCTGCGAACAAGAGTTGAGGGATAAAAGATTTATAAGGTAATTTATTTTAGTTTAATTAGTAAATAATATAATAAGGATTTTTATTTTTAGAAATTAGTTTTTAAAATTGGTCATTTATTATTTAGGAAATAGTTTATACAAAAGAAACTAGTTGGTAAATATATAAATGGTAGAATAGTTTGTTTGAGTATGGAAATTGGCACGGACTGCTAAGCTTGTAATATAAAAGCCGAAAAGAAATTTTTGAGTAAATCATTTTATGAAACATAAATTATATTGGTTATGTTAGAAGGAATTTAATAACCATTAATAGAAGAGAAGAATAGAGGAAGTATTTAAATAATTGATTTAATAAATAAATGGTTAATCGGTAAAATTAAATAAAATTGTCGCAGGATCAAATATCATTCGAGAAGATTAGTAGCCAGTAATTTCGAGATAAACAGGATATTCGACAACTGCAAATCACGGTGAGTAAATCTCACTCACCTTTTATTTCTAATTATTTTTATTTCATTAAAAATAATTGTCTGTTGCTTGTGTGAATATTTTGTGGTTGTTTTATATATATTAGTTATTTAGGCTATATATATATATATTGGGTTGATTGATTGGTTGGATTCCCGCAGTCTCATTAGCGGATGCCCGCAGTTTCATAGCGGATGATTACCCTATACGCCCCACGCTATGATTAGTGGATGACCTTCTATACCACGATATTCTGCCACGAAGCAGAATGGGTATTATTTATGTGCTAACATCTGTGGATGCAGGAAAACAGGTTGGAGGAATCCAACTGGATTCCTCAAAAATATATTATCTGTTTGTTTATTTGTTTGCATATATATTGTTATATATGATGTGTTAGAAAAATAAACAATTGGTTGCTTTGTGTGTTTTATCACTGGGCTTAAGTAATGATATTTAAAAAAATATCGTAAAAAGGATATTTGAGATTTTAAAAGGAGAAATTCTATTTTTAAATAGAATTTGAATTTTTAATGGAATAAAAATATAAACTTGTTTTGAAAAATAAAACAAGTAGTTTCTTTATAAACGAAGTTTATAAATAGTTCTTTTATAACGAAGTTATAAATGAAGTGAAAAGAATTATCATTTGATAATTCAGAAATAGAAATACAAGTGTGAAATTGAAAGGGGAAATTTATCTTCAAAAGGAAAATAGAGATATTGATTTCAAAAAGGAATCGAAGTCGAGACTTGTTTAAAGAAATTGAATAAAGAGAATCCAATGAAGTTAACTATAGTGTTTTGAAAATATGATTCAAAAGAAAATTTAAATATAGAATTTGAATTCAAATAGAAAAGGAAATGGAAATTTTAATTTAGAATTCAAATAGAAATCCAAAGTGGATTTGGATATAGAACTTTCAAATGGTGTTTGAATATAGAGAATTTGAAATAGAATTTCCAAATAGAATTTGAAATAGAATTTCAAAACAGAATTTTCAAAAGAGAATTTGAGATAGACTTTGAAAATAGAATTTCAAAAATAGAATTGCAATGATATTTGAATTCAAATAAAATTGAAAGAGAATTTGACTATAGAAATTCAAAAGGATTCAAAAGGGATTCAAATATAGAACTTGAATTCAAAGGGATTTAAAATATGGGATTTGAATTCAAGGGAATTGAAATAGGATTTGAATTCAAAAGAATTCGAATGGGATTGGAATAAAGGAAATTCAAAATGGAATTTCAAATAAATGTAATTTGAAATGTTAAGAATTTCAAAGAAGAGGAAGTGGAATTTGAAACATTTAGAATTTCAAATGGAATCTTAAAGGGAGATTGAATATCAGAAATTCAAATAGAAGTTCAAATAGAATTTGAATAGACGAAATTAGAATCAAAATAGAATTTGAATTCAAGAAATTTAAATAAAATTTGAATTCAAAGGAATTCGAATAAAGAAATTCAAATAGAGATTTGAATGTAGAATTTCAAAATAGAATTTGAAATAAACTTTGAAATAGGATTTTCAAAGCAGAATTTGAAATAGAATTTCAAATAGGATTTTCAAAATAGGAAATCCGAATAGTTTTGAAATAGAATTTGGATTCAAGGGAATTTAAAAGGGATTTGAATATGAAATTCAAATGGGTTTTAAACTATGGAATTTTGAATATAGAATTGAAAAAGAAGTTTGAATATTTGAATTTCAATATAATTCAAATATAGAAATTGGAATATAGAAGTTCAAATGGAATTTTAAACATAGAGTTTGAATAAGAGAATTCAAATGAAGTCAAGTATTGAATTTGAATATGGAATTGAAATAGAAATTCAAATATTGAATTTGAATATCCACTAGAAAAGGAATTGGGATTTGAAATATAGAATTCAAAAGTGAGATTGGAATTTGAATCAAGGAATTCGAATAGAGTTAAATGGAGTTGAATTCATTTTAAAGAAGTTTAAAAGTTTATATATATAAATATAATTAAAACGAACTCGCCGCAGCGCTGCAGTTCATAAATTAACAATTCGAACTTAAATCGAATATACAGAACGCAATTGAAGTCGAAATTCTTCGCAACAAGAAACGTCAGGACCGGTTTGATAATAGTTTTCTAATGAAAGAGAAAAATCTGAATTTCGTCGTATAGATTTTGAGATATGTCAAAATCAAATTTTTAGAAAAGCAGCGCCATAAACCATTATAAACCATAATGGATTTTATATATAAATATTGGGATTTTTAAGCAAATAAAAATCCGGATTGCCATTTAAAAATCTAGACTTGAGTTAGAAAATAAATGTGAACTCAAGTGAAGTAAAGAAGATGATTTTTGAAACAATAATCCTATTTTTGATTTTTGAATAGAATTAACTAAATCAAAGGAGAATTAGTTAATTGAGTTTGAACTAAGGTCGAACTTTGAAAAGTGAAAATTTGGGATTGTAAATATATATTCGAAATCGAATATAGAACAAAAATTGAAATTTGAATTCAATTAGTTGATAAGTATGTTGGAATATATTTGAAATATGTTATATTCCAATAAACAAGCGAAATAGACCAACGAGTTAATTAACGAGTTAATTAACAAGTTCGGTCAAAACGAGTGTGTGAAGTTGAAATAAATTTGACAGGTATAGACATACAGGTGTTAAACAGATATGGGATGAAGTATATGAAGATTTAAATTTATGTGCCCGACAAAAAGGTACATGTTTAAATTCATATATGGGTTTTATGCGCCGTATCGGCAAGCCGCTTGGCTTTTTCTTTTTTCTTTTTGAGATTGGAAGATACCGGGAAGCTATTTGAAATTTCCCGATGCTCCCGATACAGGGGAGGTTATGGCGAAATTTTCCGGAAATTTAAGGAGTTAGAATATTTTTAAGATATTTTGATAATTTGAAATCATTGTATCGACGTATTGAATTCGATAGTAAAGTGAATATAAAAATTGAATGTTGTAAACAAAAAGGGATAGAGATAAGTGATTGGAATTGTTTCCAATTGCAAATAGAGATATTTTCTAATATATAGAAAATAAAAGAAGTTGATATTTGGAAACGTTTTCCAAATGGCGTAAGAGGCAAGATGATTATTGAAAATATTTGGTTAACAAATATCGATAAGGAAATGGAGAAGAGATTTAATTAATGAAATATTAATTAAGGAGCCCAGTGATTTGTTTGATATGTTGATTGAACACTTGTTTTTATTCAATAGTTAAATCACAGACTATCGAAGTTTTTGACTATCGTTGTCAATATGGAGAGACCGGTTGGATTATTATCCGAAGAACCACTCCGTATCGGCATTAGCGTTGCGAACCAAGTATGCTGAATATATTGAAGACGGAGTAAAGTGCAAGGGCTTTTCTAGAAATAGAAATGGTGCCTTCGGTTTCGTTCAATCCCAGAACGAACGTATATGGACGAATGTCTGACAGAATATTTCCAATGATCAAATGGGTTGGTCTGTATGAGTATATATGGTTGCAACGGATTTATTCCCTTAGCATAACATCCAGAATATTTGTGCAAATCAATTAGTGATTAACGGATCTGATGATGTGGCATTCAAAGTGATTGTGCTATCAATGAATGGTAAGAAATCGTAGCCTCAGGCCTCAACAACCCGGAAAGGACAAAAATCGGGCAGGCAGCATGGCTATGTGGGTCGCACCCATTAGGGTGTATAATCACCTATCTAGAGAAATTCCTTTTGTTTCTAAATCTATCGATTCTGCCCATTCGGGAAACGGTGGTTTGAGTCCAACCGTTGGTGATATACATTCGATACACTCAAGCGAAATGAGTGGTCGGTCATGTGTGGGCCGGGTTGCAAGACGTTCTTGTTGAACCTAGGTGTATTCGCCTCTAGAGATACATCATCGGAAGGTGGTCCCATACCTTGTCATGTTAGAGATCCAATCTCCAATAAGCGCCATGCGGTTTTTGATTTTATACTATGTATGTGGAGCGTGAGATGCAAGCGTTCTGCTATTTGGTTATTTACTTGATGTAGACATTACTATAATATCACTGGATTGATATCAAAGTGATTTGGGTTATAGTAAGGTAAAAACCGTCCGTGTTTATGTGTGGGCTGGTCTTACTATTATCTTTTCTTTTGAAAGGGTTTTTAAAAGTTAAGCAAGTGGTTGGAGTTTACTCACACCAGTCCCATGACTGACCCAGAGTTTATTTTGTTTTGCTTTCCCTAAACTCTTGGGTGCCCAAATTTGTACGGGCAGTCAAGTAGTTCAGGTGTTTACAGATACCATTGGAGGAGCTTGGAGCAGGAGGCTTCAGCGTTAGTTACCTAGTGTTATTTTCCGCTGTATTGTAAGTATTGAACTCTGATTCTGAATGTACATGTATACAGGAAATTTGTATTACAAAAGTATATGATATATTATATTTTATTCATTCCGCTGTGAGGTTCATGTTTACCCTGATGTTGTGTATTCTTCTTCTCCTATTCTAATATTTCTTTCTTCCTATTTCACATCTTCTAACTTCTTTCTATTAATGGTTCGTATTTCTGTGTTATTTGGGTTGGACGTGTGGTGTTTTTAGTCAACTCAGATAGCACGGATTTGCGGGTCGTTTCAAAGCACCCGCGGTTTTGATTGTATACTATATATGTGGAGCTTGAGATGCAAGCATTCTGCTAGATTGATATTTATTTGTATTTAGACACTATTATAATATTAGAAGATATATATGATTTCAAAAACGTTTTGGGTTATAGTAAGGGAAAACAGTCCATGCTTATGTGTGGACTGATCTTACTACTATCCTTTTCTTTCAAAAGGATTTTGAACTTTAAAATCAATATGAATGTTATATAAACTTAGTGGGTTTCTCACTATGGTTCACCATGCCGAACCGGTATTTGTAATGCTCGTGTTAGATCGGGTTATACAGGTTCAGGTCATTGGATAATACAAAGTTCAGAAGACGTGCTGGAGGAGTTCATACGTATGATTTTATCAAGTATATTCCGCTGCATGTTGTATTTGAGGATAGATTGTTATAACTGTCCAAATTTGTCTAATGTACTCTGATGATTGTAAGTATTTTACAAGCTCTCAATAAAAGTTATTTTTATACTATATTTTGTCCCGCTGTGATGTGAGACTCTGTGTTGTGTTTGTTCTTCTTTTTCTTCTTCTATTCTAATATTTCTTTCTTTCTTATCTCACCCTCTAACTTCTTCCTATTAACTTTCTAGATGTTCGGTACTCAAGTTTGGACATTGGATGTAATTGCGTCAAAAATTCGAGCGTTGAATTTTTCTGGTTCGTTACAGTGGTATTAGAGCTATTGGTTTAGTAATAACCTTGGCTATGTGTTGTAACTCAATAGAGATAGGGCTAGTAATACCCTAGATTGAGTTTGAGTGTATATATTTGAGAGAGCGTATTTTTATTTTATAAAAATGTTTTATATTGTTATTTGATTAGTTCAATATCGAACTAACAACAAATACAATAATGTTTTGTAAAGAGGGTCAAAGGGAATAATTTTGGCCAAATTATATTTTTGTATAACAAAAGTAATAATCTAATAAAATTATTGAGATATTGAGTTGTTTGTTTGATTGGATGGAATTAAAATTGAATTCAAAATCTGAATTGATTCAATATAACTAAAGGGATTCCACATGTGAAATTAATAAATAAGGATTTTAATTTGGATTGAATCAGAATTTGGAATATGAAACTGGATGATTTTTGGACATAAAGTCAGGTATTGAATTCTGAAATGGAAGTGAATTAATTAGAAAATCGATTAGTTTAGTGGATATGGAATTGGAATTTATTATAGGTAAGTGGGTCAAATTAAAGATGGACATTTAGATAAATAAGATAAAATTTGATATTGGAAACTGAGTTAATAATAATTAAATGGTAATCTATCAGATGTTAGTCTATTGGTAACCCAAGTGTATATAAGCAAGATTAATGTTGAATATTAATATTGAATGAAAAATAAATTGATTGGGTTATGTTGATGTGTACTGTTTGTTGATTGTTGTTAGTTTGACTAGTTAATATCCTCAGCGGTTTAAATAGAGTCTAATGAATTGGTTTTCGATTTATAATAAATTGGAATTTTGAAATGATAATGGGATTTGTAGCACTTCTTCTACCTTAGTAATTTCGAGGACGAAATTATTTTAAGGGGGAAGGAATGTAACGTCCCGTAGTATTGCCAGTTAGATATTTAAATTATTTTATTATTTTAAATATTAATTCGGGATTTATAAATGGATTTATATTTCATTTATATAACAAAGATTAAACGTATATTTATATAATTCGAACTCGTAAACATTGCAGTATTTCGTAATTTATGATGTGAAATTCATGTATATCGGTACGAATATAAAACGCTCAACGACAATTGACAATGAAATTAAATGATCATACGAAATAGAACATTCAAATCAATGCGTTGTTTACCTTATGATGAGGCACGTGCTTCGCACACGAGAAATTGTTCAATATATTATATAGGCCTTAAAATATTTTCTTTTCAGACGATCACTGTTTTCGACGAATCAAATTTTATAAGAATGTGTATAACTAGTTATTGCTAGATTTCCAGTTTGGAGCCGATCGAAGTTGATTTATCGGTATGTGCAATTAAATGGTGAACCGATCAATTTAAATAACATCGTTGTGCAAACGGAGTCCGTTTCCAACAAAATTAATTTCATTGTGACCGGAACATTAAGATGTAGCAATATATCCATTTTTCATGGTGTTTGGAGCTGTGTGTGATGGTAAATAGCGGTATATAATCTGATTGTATCAAAACCAATAAATAAAATGCTAAATTCCCTTTTTAAGCAAGAAGTAAAAGGAAATGTGTGGCCTATCCTACTTCTAGCCACGCACAACCTATCCCCTTAATGAAGTACCTTATTCCTTATGGGATAAGCATCTAAAATAAGTACAAAGCCATCCATTTGTTCCCTAACTAGCAAACAGACTATACAAACTTACATATATTATTTCTTCATGAAATGAAAACACAAGGAAGCCTAGAATTTACATCGCACAACCTAATATTGGAATTGAAAACTCAATGTTGACATCCATCAAAAGCATAGTCCTACACCTACTCTAAATATGTAGTGAAAACGCACTGTAGACTATACATATGAAATGAAGATTCTTGTACAGCTATTTTCTAATACCAGCTACCCATGAAGTGAAGACTCGCGCACGTGTTTAAATGGAAACAGCTGCTACATAATTTCAAATCAAAAATACACACACAGTATAATTTTTGATAGCCTGTATATCCAACATTTTGGGTGCTAGCGAACCAATCCTATTTCATACTTCAATCTTAAGTAAGATAAGGGAACAACTATACTTTCTCCTATGCAAGCCTACAATCATTTTCCTTCTATATTTCTTTCGTATTTCCTTCTGCAATCTGTCCCTTTTTAGCTGTGCAATCGCAAGTCTACTCCAATTCATTTCTTCCAGGCGAAGAAATAGAAATGCAAGCACATGCTATGATTTTTGAACCTACCCTACTTCCTTTTTGTTTCTTAGTCTATGCAACATAAGCTATACACATTAATTGACAGCTGCATGCTGTGTTTTCAAATCAAGCAGGTTATGTTTTCAACTTCCTTCCTAATTAAGTTTTCGAGCTGCCTCCCTATATCATTTTCCATACCTACCCACGTGAAACTGTACACGCTAAGAAATTACTGCATCCACAGCTACTTGTACTGAGTGATGTTGAAGACGTTGTTCCTATCCTTAGTATTTCCCCTATAAATATATGAGCGATCTTACCATCGTCCCATTTAAACAACACAACCTCCATTAAAACCATGGCGACTCCCACCGTGAAGAGTAAGCAGTAAAGTAAACGGTCGGCGAGGATGGACGAACGAGAGGAGTAGTATGGCAGTTCATGATGGCTGGGTATTTCAAACTGAAATGGGAGAGAGCACTGCGCGGGGTTTTACGAATTACGAGACTGGAAGAAGAAATGTCAAACCAAAGGAAGAAACACAGGGTGCAGACTGGAGAGAGAGTCGAGTAGTGTGGGGTTTCGTGAACAGTGAAGTGTTGAAGGGGAGCTGATAGCATAGGTTCTTGTTTCAACACACAGTAGCAGGGATGTCGGATTTTAGCGTGAAGGAGGCACCATGAGTTAATGGCCGTATATTTCACAAAGTGGCGACGTACATGGGAGTATATCAGAATGTGTTGTAGCAGATGGCAGAAGAAATTGGAGAGAAGTATGGGGAAGGAAACAGTTGGCAGAAGTAATATTGGTGAAGAGAAGTGAATGGGCAACCACATGCATGCTACGAAGAAAATAAATAGGGGTGATGAGGTATCATGCATTATCGTGAACAATGGAAGCTGGATGCATGTGGGCATGGTTTTGACGGGCATCAGGTGGGTTTTGTCCATGGTCAATGGGAAGATAAGATGGGAATGGCAGGTGAGATAGAATTTATAAGTGCCTAATTACGCGGTCCTTATAATTAAGAAATGGTTAAAATCTTATAAGCATAAAGTAATTTACATAAGGGTTAGTAATAAAAAAAACGTGTGGCCTGAGATTTAAATGAAATGTGTCTAATTCCCCTTATAAAACGTAATTTATTATTCAGGTAACTAATATATATTTTTTAAGTTTAATAATAACATGTCTATATACATAACAATGTGAAGATATGCCTAACCGCGTTTATGTTGACTAATCCATTTCCAACAGGCTAGTTGCGTGTTAATTTTCCTAATCAGGTTTAGATATATATGCCTTATGCAGGGTAAATCATGAGTATGCAGCATGTCTGAGTAGTTATTGTGCCAATCTATTTTGTATCGTGAAACAGTATTGTCCCTAGCCATATTTGCTTAATTACCGAATCACTCACTAACGTAAGTAAGAACAGTAGAATTCAAGTGTTATTAGTTTTTATTTCCGTAAATACCTAACACAGTTTTAAGATGCCTAATTTATTAAATATGCCACAACGTGATTACGATCAAATTAATATTAAATTAAAAAATTTAAATAAAAGTTTAAATTGTTTAAATTAAAACCATTATCGTATAAAATGGTATAACCTCCTCATATGTTAACAGAACTCAACCAACCAAGAGACGTTGGAATGGTCATGTCGAGCGTTTGATTCAGAAACATATTTTGACGCATTTGGATGCTGCTGATTTTTCAATTAAATGCGCATTCAATTTAATTGGAAACAGTCAATACCCCGACGGATGGAGACCAAGGTGATTTTAACTCACTCAGTTTTTATCCCACTTGCATTTTACATAAGTTGGGTTTTAAATATTTGTGTGTTATGATTGTAAATTGGTTGATGGATGTTTGGATTGCTATTATTATTTGATGGTTGAATAATATATCTGTCTATTGAAATAAATGGTATTGTTGTGATAACGTATTTGGACGCAGGGAAAACAAGTTGGAGAGATCCAACTGGATTTCTCACATTTTTTTGTTTATTTTCATTTTACAATTATATGAATTTTTAAACCGATATGACTTAATGATTCACTTGATTATTGATAGTTGAATTTATATTCAATGTTAGTTTAGTTTTACCATGGTATTGGTTGAGTAATTGGTAGCAGTTGGCCAAAAATATATCGTTTTATAAATATTGATCTACCGTCAAGAGAATGACGGTAATGAAGTTATAAATTTATTTTATAACTAAAGTTATATTTTGAAAACTATTATTTCGAATAGAAGTTATAAAAGGAAAAAATATTTATTTATTTATTTACCTAAGTCTATAAAAATTTTAAATGGTTTGATAAACCAAAATTCTTATGTTAATAAGAATTATAAGTAGAGTGAGCAGAAATTGACCTAACGGTTAAAAGTTGGATTTATTGTTTCTCACAGACAATTAAATGGAATTATTTAAATTAACTACTTATTAATTTAAAAGAATGATTAAATGGAATTGGTTAACGAGATAATCATGTTTTTGAATTGATTAAATTAGTTTGTTGTTAATTAATCTAATGAAATAGATTAACGAATATTTGTTTTTACTTTAATAAGATTTTAAATAAAAATTTACTATTTGTTTAGTTTAATAAGAAGTAACTATTTCTAAAATAGTTAAAGGTAATGTAAATTATTATTTTAATAATTTAAGTGATCAATACGTAATGAGATTCATTAAGGTAAGTAATCCAAGTGGATATTGAAATATAAATGGGGTTTTTGAAAAGAGTTGATGAACGATTTTATACTAAAAACCGAGTTTTATAACTAAGTTGTAAAGGAGATTTTAAGCCAAGGTGATAGCTTAAAATAAGTGTTTGAATTAAGAAAAGGAGAAGCGAATTAAAAGGGGTGCAACTAAGCCAAAGTTTTATAAATGATGTTTATAAAAGGGGGAGCGTAAAGCTAAAACGTTAAGTTTAAATTAACGTTACTTAATAATGGAATTGAAACGAGATTTTCAAAGTGGAAAATGGTTGAATAAATTACAAGTGGGATAATATGGGTTGATAATAAGTCGAGATAAGAATTAGAAACTAACTAGAGGCTGTTGAGTTGAGTGATTTTCTAAGTATTGATCTGATGTTGATTTCGGTCTTCGGGGATGATACTTAGGGAGTTATTCGCTTACTAATTTACGATTAGGGACAAACAATTGTTTGAGTGAATACATGCATGGATAATGTTATAATAAATGCTTTGAAATAATAGTAAGATGGAAAGTTGAATATAGTTATAAGTTGTTTTTTTCTAAATATTGAAATGAAATGGTTTTGAGAATATTACTAAGAAGTGAATACCGTGTTTTAAATTATAAAGATTTAGAAGTTGAATCAAGCATTCGTTAATTATTTATAATTAAAAGGGCCAAATGTTGCTGGGTACTGAATCAATGAATTCATTTTATTTTCATGATTGAATGGTTGTTTATTTTAAATAACCGACTATCAAATCTGGCCAATACGATTGTTGGTACAGAAAGACCAGAATTGAATTTATATTCGAAAAACATTCCGAACCAGCAAACACGAAATCGTCGAAGATACTGATTGAATATGGAGCAATTGAAGATCGTGGATATCCATGAGCGAAAGGATTATTTTTCAAATTTCTCTGGTTTAGCGGCCAGAGATATTTCGACAGTTATTCTTTCGTGATTGGAATCTTTCGGATTGCAAGGAGTGCTCGCTACTGATCCATAGGGTAATTCAAGGATGCAGTAAGAGAGTGCCTTCGGTTTGTCTAGACCCAGGACAACTTGTATGGGCAGATGTCTGACAGAGTATTTCCAAAGGGATTACGTATGTTGATTTCCTCAAACATATTTCTGTGGCGGCGAAGAAGACATCTTCTCCTAATTTAACAACCCGAGTATTTTTGTGGAAATCAATTAGTGATTTCTGGTAGATTTTACAATGCGGCATTCAAAGTGAATGGTGGTGTGCTATCTTAAAAAGGTAATTTCAAACCTCAAGCCTCACAACCGGGAAATGACAAAAATCGGGCAGGCAGCATGGCTATGTGCGTCGCTCCCATTAGGCTGTATAATCACCTATCTAGAGAAATTCCGTTTCATTCTTTAATCTATTTCGATGTTGTCCCTTTTCGGGAAACGGTTGTTGATCCCAACCGTTGGTGATATACATTCGATACACTCAAGCGAACTGAGTAGTCAGTCATGTGTGGGCCGGGTTGCAAGACGTTCTTGTTGAACCCAGTGTATTCTCCTCTAGAGATACACTATCGACAGGTGGTTCCATACCTTGTCATAGTCGGAATCCAATTTCCAATAAGCACCCACGGTTTTGATTGTATACTATAAATGTAGAGCGTGAGATGCAAGTGTTCCGCTAGATTGATATTTATTTGTATTTAGACACTATTATAATATCAGAAGATATATATGATTTCAAAAACGTTTTGGGTTATAGTAAGGGAAAAACCGTCTGTGCTTATGTGTGGGCTGATCTTACTATCATCCTTTTCTTTCAAAAGGATTTTGAACTTTAAAGTCAATATGGATGTTATATAAACTTAGTGGGTTTCTCACTCTGGTTCACCAAACTGACCCGGTATTTATAATGCTCGGGTTAGACCAGGTTGTATAGGTTCAGGTCATTGGATAATATGAAGTTCAGAAGGCATGTTGGAGGAGTTCAGACGTATGACTTTATTTGGTATATTCCGCTGTGTTCTGTATTTGAGGACAGGTTGTTATAATTGTCCAGATTTGTCTAATGTACTCTGATGATTGTAAGTATTTTACAAGCTCTCAATAAAAGTTATGCTTATATTATATTTTGTTCCACTGCGATGTGAGACTCTGTGTTGTGTTTGTTCTTCTTCTTCTATTCTAATATTTCTTTCTTTCTTATCTCACCCTCTAACTTCTTCCTATTAACTTTCTGGATGTTCGGTACTCGAGTTTGGACACTGGATGTAATTGTGTCAAAAATTTGAGCATCGAATTTTTCTGGTTCGTTACAGTAAGCCACCATCTCTCACTAAGTGCCTCAACTATACAGCGGTCCACTTGTGCAAATGCACATACCAATTGAAATTCACAAAAAGGTGATGCCAGTAGTCTGGTCCTAACTAATCAGGTAGTGTGTCAAAATAGTCGGTAATATTTCTATGCCAACTACCACGCATGGCAACGTGACGAACCTAAATAAATAATTATTTAACGTTAACAGTATACTAGATATACTAGTAATTAACAACATATATCACAGAAATATTAATTTATTGGCTTAGAATTAAAATTATAACTATGGCGTTGCCAGTTTCGAAGTAAGACGATGTGTTATAATCAGTGGCAACTCATGCAATACTCGTAGGTCATCTTCAGTCTTGTCAACATTGGGAGTAATATGAGCTGGTCCAGCATTGTCTTCCGACGTGTAATGAACAGTACACCTGTCAATTTTCAACAAAACGCGACGACATCTCGACAAATAAACGAAAGAAGATAAAATTTTGAGGTAAAAGGTGAAAAGTGAATTAAGAATTCACTTTTGCTCTCATATAGGTAGATGCCCCCAAATGCCTGTTGATCAGGAGCCTAAACGCCTAGCGCTTGTTAAACAGGCGAAGCCCTTTTTTTGGGTGCCTGGGAGCCAGGCTCCTGTTCAACAAACGCCTGGCTCGGTATTTTGTTGGGAGAATACAAGACATAGTAGTTTGGAGTGCACAAAATGTGTAATTTGTGCACTCCAAACTGTTGGAGATGCTCTAAGCTAGAATGACCCATGTATTTTATCTACTCGGTTTAGATCGAGTTATTTTTGGTTAGTTGCTCATAGTAGATTTGTACTTTGTTTTGCTTCCACCTTGGATTAACCTACTTGAAGCTAGGACCTGAGTTGAGTAGTTGAATGTTTATGTCACTTGTATATTTATTTTGGGACATGTTGTATCTGTATATGGTTCATAAGTATCAATCGCTTATGTAACATATGTAATGTTGTGTTTTCGTTGTCAGTATATATGTGTATTTTATTATATGATCTATTATCTGTGATGTTGTTATATTTTGTTATGAATAGATCCTTAGCCACCGTAATTTTGTATTAAACTTGAATTAAGTGTGTCGATCAACATGAGGTATGTTGACAGCTAAAATTGTCTTTACACGCAAAGATTCCCAATTACTTGAGAATAGCGTTTCGAATAAGGAAAATTAAAGTGCGAAAAGCAGAAATAACATGGAAATTTATAGTGGTTCGGTCTGTGAGGAACCTACATCCACATTGAAGGTATTTGAGGATTTTATTGATTATTGAGGGTTCCATGTACATGTCATCATCATACAAGTACTGGCTAAGTATCTTTGAGTAATATTCTTGAGTATGCAATATCTTGGGAGAAAAATAAAGTTCTTCCTTCTTGAGTCCTGGGCAGCCATTAATGGCTTTGTAGAGCTCTCAAATCAATCAAAATCCAACCCTTATGAAGAATGAGCAAGGGGGTATTTATAAGCCGTGGATTAGGTGGGAGTAGGTGAGATTTGGGGACCATAACAGCAGATTTCGTATTCTTGGAAGGCGACCTCCTTGATTTCTCATCTCTTTAAAGTGTGTTGGAAAATTTCATATCCCCCATGGGAGATACGAAATTTGTATCCCGAGGGGTACAATAGTTTCGTATCCCTTGGGGATATGAGATTTCGTATCCTCTTAGGGATACAAATTATGTATCCCAGGGGATAGTGTGAATGAGGTTGAGCTTAAAGGATGCGAAGTGGGGAGCCGAAGCCGGATGGATTCGAAACTTGGTGGTGTGAACTCTTGGATGCGAAGAAAGGAGGGATTTGAAATCCCGGCTTCAGTACGAGGGATTCAAAATCCTAATTTAGGCACAAGGGATTCAAAATCCCGGTGCCAGTGCAAGGGATTCGAAACCCCGGTGTCGGCATGAGGGATTCGAAATCCCAGTGTCGGTGTGAAGGATTGAAGGCCACCGGTTTCAGAACGAGGGATTTGAATTCCTTAGCTCAAGGTGTATGGAGTTAAAAATCAGAGGGATTCGAACTGTTTGGCTAGAAGCAGCTGGATTCGAAATTATGAAATGAAGTATACTTTGGGGATACGAATTACGCATTTTGAGGTATTGTGAGGCCTACGCTCATATGAATTCTCTCAGGCTTGAATTCTTAGTGTTTTGGCGACACATTGTGATCTGATGCCACGCGACGGACCGAGTTGTGTGGACCTGGTATGCTTTTGGGAACCGAACCAAAAGGTCGGTCAACACTTTCCCTCCAAAGTACGTCTTGTCTTGACATGATGTGCTTTCAGTTGAAACCATTGTCTCCGGAAGCTGAGAAGATCTCCAAGCTAATTTGTTTTCTTGGTCGTGACCGTTCCGTCGAGCGTGTCGAGAATTCCCATTCTCTGGTGGCTCTTTTTAATCATCTAATTCCTGTCAACTTATGAAACCAAATGTTAGTTGTCGACTCACGCTTATGTCGTGATGTAAACGAGCCGTTGTCGACATAGAGTCACATATACGGTCACACGTTTTCATGTGATTTCGCGCGACTCGATCAGAGTTTGAAAATAGAACTCGGATAGTGAGTGTGCTATCGGTTTACGACAACACGAGTCGGATTTCGACAATGATATCGAATTGTGTATTTGATTGCTTGTCGTACATTCTCAATTCGTTTAGACCTATGGGCGTACGATTGGTTAGCGACTCGAACCGGTGTCGATTGTCGTAACATCGAAAACACATACGTGTGGTTGTAACCGGAGTCCCGAGTCAAAAATTCCTCGAAATTGGAAATTTTATTCTTATTCATTTTATTAGGAGAAGTTTCGCATCCTATAGGGGGACACGAAATTTCACGTCCCAGTAGGGTACGAAATTTCGTATCCCTAATGAATTGTGACATTTCGCATCCCTAAAGGGATGTGAAGCGTCTTATGAGCTTTGGCATGATATATTGTCCCACTATATAAACAGTGACTCGAAATCCCCTCCTCCCTTTTTTACTTTATTTGCCTTTACACCCTAGGAACTTGTGCATTTTACTGAGGATAAACTTGAAATCAAACTCAAATTACGTGAGCCTCGAAATGCTTTCCCAAATCGTGTGAATTGAACTCGAAACCGATGTGCAAGGCGTCGAAATCGGATCCCGAATCGAATTTGAAACGGTTTCTTGAACCATGCTTGAAATCGAACCTCGAATCGAGCTTGAGATTGACTTTTGGATAACTCGAAATCAACGTTTGAGAGAGTCAAACTCGAGCTGCTTTAGTGGGATGTGGGGTTCGATTTCTGGAAATAACTCGGTGGGAAAGGAATGGAGACAGAGGAAAACGGAGGAGGAAGAAGGAGATCCGAAGTGTGATGCGAACTTTGGCCTTTCAGAGGGATGAGAATTCTATTTCAAGGAGGGATCCGAACTGTGATAGGGAATGGGAGTCGTATTTCGTAAGGGAATGGGGGATACAAAATTTTTGAAGGGGGATTCGAATTCTGTTATGGCCCGGGGGATGCGAAATTTTGCATTCCTTGGACTAAGGAAAATTCGAGCCCCATTTTCAATGCGTCTCGTATTCCTTATTGAAGAATCGAGCCCCAGGCGACCCGTCTCTAAATTGACGTCGTCTCCGCGACGCTATATGATTGAATCAAACCTAATGTTGAACATAATAGGGTCGATAATTCAGCCTTGCATATAGGATTAAAGCATAAATTCGTACCATGAATGCCTGACTGAACTACCAAACTTTAGATGTGTTTCCCGATTCTAATCATAGCGTAGTCGGGGATTGATGCGAATCTGACGATATAGATTGACGACGACGATGGTTATGGTTCTAAGAACTTGTGATCGTCATCGAGTCCTAAGTTTTTTAAATTATAATCGTATTAGCATCTCACTGCACTGCACGTGCATGTTAGTTCACACCAACATAAGGGGTACATATTTTTCAATGCAATGTCTAATGCAACTATATTGAAAGTATAACTAGCAATGGAAACAAGACCGTCTAAGAAACAAAAGTATTTGGAAGTCGAAGCTTCTCAGCACTCATCGCCTCAATCTGGGCCATCTAGTAGTACCGACTTGGAGGATAAAAAGCTTGAGACATCTGGAGAGTCCGCCCCTTCCCAACCCATGGGTTCATTAAAGGTACCAGATCAGGGAGTGCAGTCAGAAGGACCGCAGCATACGGTCGAGCATTCAGCTAAGCCAGTGGTACAGGAAAGGACTGGAACAATAGGGGAACCCCGAAGAAGAAGAGGACATGATATTATGGATGGAGACACTCTCGAGGCACCGGATACGATGGCGAATGCAATCATAGTTGATAACCCGTCGGATTCGGTGTCCTCACATATGGATGAAGCAGCGGTGAGGCGCATTCGTAAGTGGTTTAGCATACCTTAGGAAGATGTTTGCATGCCTCATGAAGGTGATAGGGCTCATGTACATCCAGAAGGATACACTTCCTAGAATAGGCATGCATGTGCATGCCCCCAACCTGCGACTTTATCCGGGATACGCTGAGCTACTTATGCTTTGCGTCGGTGCAGCTTCAACCACATGCATATGCTTTCCTCCTTGGTACGTGCGTTCTCTTTAGGGAATACAAGCACATTGAGACTGCCGAAGAGGACATCCTGTATCTTTTTAAGTTGAAGAGGAGGATTACCAGCACGCCTTCTCTATTTTACTTGGAGGCACTACCCAGCACAAGATTCATCCTGTGGAAATGGAGCAGACTCAGTGTGTTTAAGTATGATTGGTTCTTTGTTCGCTGTCCTATAGGATTTGCAAGTCGTTGGATGGTTGGAAGTGAGCGTCTCTACTTCTTTATGCTTGAAATTTGTTGATTCACTAGCTTGGGGCTAACTTTGTATTTGTGTAACATGGATTCCTCCAGCACTCACGGGCAAAGTATATACGGAGTGTCTTGAGGAACCGAGGGCTAATCTTGAGGAAGCTCGCTCCACTGAAAATGTCTTGGATGAGCAACGGCTTCGTCGTGCGATCTTGCTTCTCGTTAATTGTTCAATGATCCGGTCGGCTGTCGCTGGTGGTGTAGGGAAAGCATAAACTGGGGGAGGCGAAAGCTCTTCGGACCATAAAAGGAAGTTTCCCTATGTCGAGCGACACAAGGCCACGAAGACTTGGGAAGGAACTAGTGGGGATGGCACCATTGATGAGGAGGCAGGCGCTGGAGATGAGGGTTTGTCGACTACTCCCGTCCCGCCTGCGACGACTGAGGCAAGTACAAAAGTGTCATCCAGGTCGGCTTCTCTAGTAACTGCCTCTAAGACTACTGTGTCACTGGTAAAGGAGGGTCAGTTTGATGGCTTGAATAAGCTTCCACTTGACATTACCTCGTATTGGCCTAGCGGCGCAAGTATAACAAGCTTATCGCTTACCGTTGGGGAGATCACTCCTTTAAGCGGACCAATATCTGGTATGTTAAGAGAACACTTAGGACACACAGTCATAAACACTGCATAACATAACATTTGTTTGTATGCATAGAGCATTCGAGTCTAACCTTGAATCTATTCCGTGCAGGTAAAATGGTTCGAGAAGGCGATAGGAACCGAGGCCGAGGATCCGGGGGCCACCTACCCAAGAGAAGTGGACTCATAAGGAATTTTAGGAGAGATACTAACTTGTTTAATGAACCCTCACACTCTCATGACTGTGGCAGCGAGCGTCGTCACAGAGATCGATCTTGACGTTCAGAATCCCCTCCACCCATCACTCGGTCATCTGGCATAGATTCAAGGCTGGACATAGCGAGCACCAGGCATCCATCATCAATAATTCCTCTTTATTTCCACCCCCAGTGTTGTGGAAACCTCTAAAGGCAAGGAGCTGGGGTCTAAGGATAAAAGGTATGGGAAGACGAGAGCGTTGAAGAAGGGGGCTCAGATGCCTGACATGTCAGACATTCCGAAGCTCACTCCCGAAAGAGGAAAGTGATATTGTGGGAGGAGTTCCCCGGGTTCTATTTTGAGGAGCTAATGTGGTTGTTGAACATGTATCCGATCCCTCGGACTGTGGACAAAGATGTGGTCGATAAAGTATATGAGTCTTCCTCCAATACTGGAAAATGTATAGGTATGCGGGGAATCTTTCAGATCTAATTTTCAAAAAGAATGTGGGGATACAAAACTTGGAGCTGGCCCTCAAAGTTGAGCAGGATAGTGTCTAGAATCGGGACAATGAGTTTGGTAAGACAAGTCTTCGATTTGCAATTGTTTTTGCGTTTACGAGTAACATATTTAAATGCTAACTCTCTGTTGTTGAAACAGTGCAACTAATGTGGAACTACCAGAAGGTTGAATATGATGCAAAACAGGCTCGAGAGCCATATAGGGATACGGTGGCTAGGGTCTCGTCAGAGAACACGACTCTCGAGCAGGATAATGAAATCACATAAAGGAGAAACCTTGAGCTGGAGAAGGAGAACAAGGAACTGCAGTAGCTCTACTCAGACTTTGAGGCTCTTGCCGAGGAGAACAAGAGAATGAAGGAAGAAAACAAGCAAGCACATCGTCTCATGAAGGAGAATGAGAAGCATAAGAAGACGATGGAGCTAAGGAATGCTGAAATTGCTCGGGCTATGAAGGAGAAAGATGATGCAGAGACTATGAGCAGAGATGTACTGGCTCAAGTGGATAGTATCAAGGCTGAGCTTCGGGCTGAGGTGGAAAGGCTCAATGAAAGCATTGATGATGCTGAGGGGGCTCGGAAGAGGAGCCTCTGAAATCATCCATTTGGGGCACGTATGTTAAAGTGATTTGATTCTACGGAATCTCGTGGGTCGATGATTACCCCAGGATGATGGCCCAGACTTGGGAAAAGCTGTTGGAGTTTGAGGCTCGTAGGCTACAAGTGGAGGCTGTAGATGAATTTCTGCTTATGGAAACTCACCTGACCGAAGAAGAGCACTCGGTATTGCAAGAAAGGAGGAGATTGCTGCTTGAGGACACTGAGAGGGCGAGGTTGGTGGACTTGTTAGCTGCTACCAAGGAAAGTTTGTGATCACTGAGAGCATAATCGTTACTCATAAGTTTGCAGAGGGGAGTTTCTGTCAACAACAAATTATGCCATCTGCCATTGCCAGTGGTCCAATGGTCCCCAGCCCATGCTCATACTGAGTATGACCCCGATTTCCCGGGGCTGGGACAAGGAGGCTCCTTTAAAGTAACAACCGAGGTCACCATGCCTATTTCCCTCGTGCCACAAGTGTCTGGAGTTAAAGTCTCATCAACACGAGTGCTTGGAAGGATGTGAGCACTAAGTCGAAGCAGACTAATTTGTCTTCCTTTGCGTTGTGCAAGCCCTTCCGGAGCAGGAGTAATAATGGGCTTTGCGCCAACACTTCCCTTATTACCTGAGGCAGGAACGGGACTGCAGGAAATACAACTTGGAGAAGGGACGGCATACTAGATACATTTTCTGATGTGGATCTAGATGCCAATGTTTATATGGACCTTCTTTCTAAGGAAGGGGAGATAACTGACGAGCAAGGGATCCAGGTGACTAGACCGGGGGATGCTAGCATGCAAACAATGCATGAGCTAGCGGAGTCACAAAAGGCTAAGCTACTCGCTAAGTCCGCAGAGCAGGAGAAGAAGAGGAAGGCTGACAAGGTAGCCCTGCAGGAAGCCCAGGACGAAACCAAGAGGAAGTCTGGGGAGAAGACCAAAGTTGAGGTGGCAAGGAAGAGGGCAACCGATGAGGCTGAGAAGAAGAGAGCCGATGATCAGGCCAAGAAGAAAAAGGTCGACGAGGCTCCCAAGAAAAAGGCTGATGAGACATTTAGAAAGCTACAAGCGGATGCAGCCAAACAACTTAAAGTCGGGAAGTTGGCTGAGCAGACTGTGGCAAGGGAAACCAAGAAGAAAGCTGAGTTGGAGGCGAAGAAGGCCAAGAAGAAGGAGGGTACTGAGGCAGTACTTGCCCTTGCCACTGACGTCACTCCCAAACCTCTACAAGTCATCCCACCCATAATTGGGGACATTACTGAGATCACGAGTGGCAAGGATAACGAGAAAGTCTAAGTCGGTATCTCATGAGTCCATCTCTTCGGTCAAGGGTAAGGGAATTAAAGGTAGAAGCATCTCCAAGAGGAAGAAGATAAAGACAGGTGACGAACCCCCGAGTGTTTAATCTGTTAAGAAGAAGAAAAGGGAAAGGACGGGTCATCCAAATGACTGTTATAGATCTTTTGCTTATGTAAGCTGATAGTATATGCGAGTACGACCCTCATTTTTGGAGGCATAGTGTGGTTTTCATGTACACTGTGTCATTAGAAAGAAAGATAGACACTTGTGGTTTGCTTTTGGTTGTGAGTGAAAGCTTTTAGTTGACTTTGCTTATATGATGTGTTTTGTTAAGTGTTTAAACTTTCACCTACACTTTCCAGTATTTGTACTTACGCAAATATATTCGTTGTCACACTTTGTTTATTGCTTTACTCTTGAGAGTCTCAAGTTGTGCGAAGCTCATAGGTGACGACTCCTCTCTTGGGACTTCCTTCGATCGGGAAATCCGAGTCGTGCGGAGTTTAGGTTTGGTGTCTTCCCTTTCGGGATCTCCCTGAGGTCGTTGGTCCCGAGTCATGGGAAGGCGTGGACGTCGTTGATTCTTCCTTTAGACTCTCCCGTCATTTTTGTTTGGATTAGAGTTTGAGGGTGTCGTTGGTTCACCAGTTTGGTACCCGGATCCAGGCACTTCGGGTCGGATGGAGCCAAGCGAGCGGTCGTAATCACACTCACCCCGCTGGTGGGTTTATCCCAAGTTCAGAGACCTAAGGGTGAGGATGGATACTCAAATCAATAAGCATCTCGAGTTATTTATACTTGGCCTCGTCGTTGATTTGAGACTTGAGTCGAGTTATTTATAGTCGGCCCTGTCATTGATTCAAGACTCGAGCTGAATTATTTATACTCAGCCTCAGCATTGATCTGGGACTCGAGTCGCGAGGATCGATTCCAAGCTCCGGGGTGCTGATCCAGTGTTATGCGCTCGTGTATGCAAGTCGGTCATAATGGTTGCTTAAAACATACTACGAAGAAAATAACACACCACGTACACGGATAGTCTGAAACTTTCTTTACTGATAACATTGACAGTAATGGCCTTTACTTTACAATGCCTTGAATTTGAAGAAAACAAAACAATGTTGGAAAGCGGTAAATATGTATACTAAGCTAAATGAAGTAGTAGTGGAGGTTTCACTATTCCATGCTCTTGGGGGATCAGCGCCATTAACATTCGTTAGCTTGAAGGTTCCATCTCCAAGCCTCTGTTGTATGACGTATGGACCTTCCCAGCAAGGGCTGAAACTAGTCGGTATGGGAAAGACCCGCTTCATTACAAGGTCGCCAACGTCAAAGTTCTTTGGAAAAACTTTGGAGTTGAAGTATTGGACGACTCATTGTCGTTGAGCGATGACTCTGAGTTCAGCTTCATCTCTTTTCTCTTCGAGTGGGTCGAATGATTCCAAGAGGAGGTCTTGGTTGATCTTTGGATTATAGTAAGTGACTCCATGAGATTGGAGCTTGAGCTCAATGAGGATGACGATTTTCGGTCCATACGCGAAGAACGAAAGGTGTATGGTCATTCACTGACTTATGGGTGGTTCGGTAAGCCCAAAGGGCTAGAGGGAGCTCACCTATCCATAAGCCTACGACCGTTTCCAAATGCTTTTTGATGATGGATTTGATCACTTTGTTGATAGCCTCGACTTTTCATTCGCTTGAGGGTGAGCTACTGCTGATGTTGTGTTATTGGTAGAAGGTCTTGAACTCAGCGCTCTCGAATTGGGTCCCGTTGTCTGAAATGATAGTCTGGGGGACCCCAAAATGAGTAATGATGTTGCAGACGACGAAGTTGATCACCTTCTTAGTGGTACTTGTAGTAAGAGGCTCGGCTTCTGTCCGTTTGGTATAGTAATCAACCGCGACGATAGTATAGCGTGCACCGCCTCTGGCCATCGGGAGAATTCCGATAATGTTTATTCCCTACATGGAAAATGACCAAGGACCGACCATCTATGTCAGCTCGGTAGGCGGGGCCCTTGGAATCTTGGAAAACCTCTGGCATTTGTCGCACCTGCGGCATAGTCTGTGGCATCTTAGTCAAGTGTAAGCCAGAAGTAACCATATTTGAGAATCTTCCTTACTAGAGTTTACCCCCCATTGTGGTCTCTACACTTGCCTTCGTGTACATCCAGCAGTACACGGTCAGAGTCCTTGTGGGCTACACACTAGAGTAATGGAACAGTGAATCCCCTTCGGTAGAGCATTCTATCCTAAATGATATAGTGGGACGATTTGTGAATGAGTGCTCATATTTCCATGGAGTGATCAGGGAAGATTCCATGAAGTAGGTAGTTTGTAATCGGTGTCATCCAAGACTCGGGTTTGGGCCAGATCTCCGTCGTTGCTACCGAATCTGTCTGCATCTGTTTGATGCTCAGAGAATTGAGCACTTCGATTAGGTCTAGTCCCAAGAGTTGTGCATTCCTAAAGCTTGCTAACTTGGCTAATGAATCAACTTTCTTGTTTTGTTCTCGAGGGATATGCATAATGATATAGTGGTCAAAGTTGGCAAGCAATTCGCGGACCCGAGCAAAGTAGGGAGCAAGTCATGCCCGTTGGCTTAATATTCACCCTACACCTGGCGTGCTATAAACTGTGAGTAAGAGTAAATATGGATAGCCTTGATGTTGAGTTCAATTGCAATTTTAAGTCCAACAATCGAGGTTTCGTATTCTGCATCATTGTTGGTAGCAGGGAAGTCGAGCTTCAAAGCATAACAGATTGAGCATTCCTCAGGAGTAATGAGTATGATTCCCGTGCCAGAACACTAATTGTTAGATGACCCACCGACAAATAGTTTCCACTGAATGTCCGGAGGCTCACTATCTTCCCATGGAGACTCTTCAGGAATAGTGAATTCCGCTATGAAGTCTGCGAGGGCTTGTCCGAGGATGGCTCGGCGAGGGATGAAAGTAATCTCGAATTGGCTCAGTTTTATGTTCCACTTCAAAAGTCGGTCAAACGCCTCAGGTCGTTGCAGGACCTATCGTAGCGGATGGTCAATGTAGACTTTGATTGGATGAGACTAAAAATCTGGGATTTTAGGGTATTTAACCATTACCATACCATTTCCTGTTGATCGATAACCATTTTCGATTGAAATTAGTATAGCAGTTAAAACGGTATGGTAACGGTAAATTTACCTTTTTAACGGTAAAGTATCGGTAAATTTTCTTCAATACCAGATGTAGTTGTAATTTTACCAGTCAATTTAAAATATATGTATATTCATTTGATATGCATGATAACATGTATTTACAAATAAACGATTAAACTTAGTTCAATAATAAGGTGCAATAATTCCAAGTACACTTATTTTCTCTTGCATTTATATTCTTTATATTAGCTAACACTATATATAGTATAATAAAGATGCACTGTGTACAAAAAATACATCAAGATACAAACTTTGATAAACAAATGGTAATTTTCCATTACTAGTATAACGGTTACCAGATTATTGGTATACCAGTCTTCGGTACCTCAATCGATCGGTAACATAATGGTAAGCAATTCTGATGTACCAATAAAAAACGATACGGTAACGGTATTTGCCAAATGGTAATGGTAATCATTATCATAACAGCCCTACTAAAAATATGACCATAGCTTCTGGGAAGAGATCAACAGGCAGTAACCAAGCTTTTCAAGTTTCAAATAATTCTTTTCTTCTCCTGTCAACCTCTTGCTGATGTAGTAAACCGGCAGTTGGACATGATCTTCTTCATGCATAAGCGTCGAGCTAATTTCTTTAATAGAAACAACCAAATACGTGGTCGCTCTAAGTGATTCAAGGGGTCGTGGAATGCAATAATGCACTTCGGTGTCTATGTGAAGTTGCACTTCCCTTTTCTAAGCAAGTTAAAAAAGGAAATGCATTTATCAGTAGCTTTAGAGATGAATTGACTTAGGGTGGCCACTTTCTCGTTTAAGCTTTGAACATCCTTGTTGCTCTGAGGGGCTTGGATATTCCGGATAACCTAGATTATTTCTGGATTGGCTTGGATGCCTCATGAATTGATGATATAACCCATGAATTTTCCCGATGCAACGCCGAAAGAGAATTTCAAGGTATTGAGTTTCATGTCATATTTACGACGAACACTGAACATTTCGACGAGGGCATTGACGTGGTCATTCGATACTTTTGTTCTCACGAGCATATCGTCTATGTAAACCTCCATGGATCTCTCGGTCTGGTCCTTGAACACGCGGTTGACCAGTCGCTGATAGGTGGCTCCAGCATTATAGAGACCGAAAGGCATGACGACATAGCAGTAAAGTCCAAGGTCGATTATGAATGAAGTGTGCTCCTGGTATGAAAGGTACATGGGAATCTGATTGTAACCTGATTACGCATTTATGAAGGAGAGAAGTTGGTAGCCGAAAGTTGAGTCAAGTAGATGGTCGATATTTGGAAATAGGAAGTTATCCTTTGGGCAAGCTTTGTTCAAGTCGGAGTAGTCGACACACGTTCACCACTTGTCATTCACTTTCTTAACCAAGACCGGGTTGGATACCCATTCGGGGTATAGGGCATCGCAGATAAATCTGTTATCAAGTAGCATATCCACTTCCTCTTTAAATGCAATCGATATTCTAATTCCCAAGATTCGACGCTTTTGTTTGAATGGGAGATGCTTAGGGTCGATACCGAGCATGTGGCAAGCGATTCCTGAGTCGATGCCATACATATCTGAGTGGGACAAAGAAAATACATCGAGATTAGCGCTTAAGAAATCCACGAGCTCTTCCTATAATGTGGGGTGGAGTTGCGATCCAATTTTCAAGACCCTTGTCGGGTCAGTGGGGTTGATTGGAATATCGACTGTCGGTTCCACCGGGTATCCCTCTCGGAATTGGGATCTTCGTGTTCCCTCAGATCAAGAACGTTAGAGAGACGGCAATGACATATAAGTCAGGACCCAACATCAATTAGTTGTTATGCGCTGGCGGTTTTGGCACATGGTATAGGCTCCACACTCTTGCCTTTCTCCTTGTTGATTGCGTCCTTCCACTCAGCGAGGTAACAAAGCTCTGCCTGTGGCTTGGTAGCCCTTGACGGTTCTAATTCCATTCTCGGTTGGAAATTTCATGAGAAGGGGCCAAGGTACCATGCAGACTCTGAATTCTGCAAGGAAAGAGCGTCTGAGGAAGACGTTGTAAGGAAAGGTGGCATCAATGATAATAAATGTGAGGATATAGACTCTTCTTCGATCCCCATCACCGATCTCAACCATTAGTTCTATCGTTCTGACCGATTGGTTAGAAGAGACGTTGAATCCATGAACATTGGCGTAACAGAGCTTCAAGTCGTTGTCCTCAAATTTCATCTAGTCATAGGCCGACTTGAAGTTATGTTAGCAAGAACTTCCAGAATCGATGAGGATTCTTCGGATATAGGCGAGCCCTATAATGCAAAAATAATGAGAGGGTCTATGGTTAGGATCTCAACTCCCGTAGACTCTCTCTCGTGGAAAACAATATCATCCTGCATCGTTTTCTAAAGCTTGATGGTGATAGATTCATCCAAAGAAGAGCATGCCTTATAGCTGGTGTGCTTGATAGAATTAGTGTATTCCTCCATACGCCAAAATATCTCATTTGCGGGGTGAGGCCCACCGCAAATGGTGTTGATCACAATGTGCCGCGGCCATTGGTTGGACGACCCTAGGGCTGCATTGGCTGGAGGAAGAGCGGGAGTTGAGGGGCCCGCCGCAGCTTCTAAAGGTGCAAGATTTTGAACATACTGCTCCAAACGTTTCCCTCCGATGAGCTTCTCTATTACATCTTTGAGGTGGCGACATTCATTGGTGTTGTGTCCGAACATATCGTGAAATCTGCAATATTTGCCAGAGTTCTTCTCGCAGTCGGTAGTTTCCCTTGTGTTTGGCTTCTTATAGTGGATGGTGTTACATGTTTCTAAGTAAATTGCTTCCAACTTTCCGTTGAGTGGAGTGTAGTTCCTGTAAGTGGGATAGTGATCATGCTTCTTTGGGTCTCCAGAAGCCTGGTTGTTATTGTTGAGACCGTTGTGTTTCCCACTATTTGGTTTGGGCTTGAACAAGATCACCTCTTTACCCTTGTCGGAAGATTCTCCGACTTGTTTCCTTTTGACACTGTCTGCGATAATGCCTGAGTATAGGTTATTAAGATGGTCGCCTTGAGTAGCCCTACTGCGTCGTGCTTCTTCTTGACATAAAAAAGGCCGACCTTCTCATAGAAAGCTTCCAAAGTCTTGGATTGCTTTTTGTCGATCGACTCCCCAAATTCGGAGCTAGGAAAGATTCCCTTAGCAGGCTGGACAAGAACTGTGCGTGGCTCCGGGTCGTCAAGCTCAGCGAAGGCGGTGTTGAAACATTTGAGGTAGCTTTTGAGGGTTTCTATCGGGCCCTGGTAGAGGTTGGAAAGAGCGAGAGCATCCTTCGGACTCGATACGTGCATTCTGAACTGTTTTACCATTTCATAAGCAGTTGGTTGAAGGTGGAGATAAGTCGAGCCGGGAGTCGAGTAAACCAAAGCAGAGCCGTGTCTTCCAAGAAAACCAAGAAGCATTTGCACTTGACGGCATTAGTGGCCCGACTGGAGTCCATGTGCCCTTTGTAGCGGTTTAAGAAGAAACTGGTGTCGGCCTTTCCCCCATAAGGTGTTAACTATGGCATATTAAAGCGTCGGGGCCACTCAGCTTCGTGCACGGACTTGGTGAAGGGGTTACGTCTCATGTTGGTTTCCTATATGTCGTTGATGTTTCCCCATGTCTCTCTCATGACCACTCAGATCATGTCACGGAGATACGTAGGTAGAACCTCCGTTGGAATTCAGTGGTCGTGGTTCACTTCAAGGGCCCTAGGCCGTGGACATCTTCGGGGGTGGACGTCGAGATCATCCTCATCCATGTCATCAGCTTCGTTTGTGTAACATCCGTAAAATACATAAGTAAATAAGAATAAAAATAAACAATTTAATAATAAGGCTGGATAATGAGATTTTGTAGCTTTAAGAATTTGGCTATGAAAATCTTTTATTTGATTTCATGGCGAAATTCTGAATCATTTTCATATATAATATGCTGAAAACGCTCAATGTATGAAGAAGTTACAAGAAAATAAATTTGGATAGTAAAACGCAATATATACATATATATAATTATTTGTATAATATATATACATATATATTCAAAATTATTTAAATAAAAGAGGGAGAATTTGAAACTCAAATAAAGGATAAGATTATGGGGACACATAATATTTTATATAAGGAACAAGATTAATAAATAAAGCAACGTATTAATTAAAATAAACATCTCAGCACAACAATGTTCATTGGGCGTTTCAGCAACCAGCGGGTCGCCCCTCCCCTTGGGAGGGGTGTCGAACGCCTGGCGGCTGAACAACCCAATGAATCTATGTTGGTTAGGGTTTTCTAAGGGAATATATATAAATAAAAGGCCTGGATTAAATCTGAGTAATCTAATGGCCTATGCTCACACGAGCAACTATATATAGGCCCTCATATCACATAATAAAACCCTAGCCATTTTCTTATTTGTACCTCCATGCTTCCCTTCTGCCATTGCTAAATTTCAGAAAAGGATAGGAATTTCTTCTATTCCTCTAACCTTTATTCTTATCTTCTCTAATCTAAATTCATATAGGTTTTTAGTATGAACTCTGGAATTTAGTGTATATATATAAGATTCTAAAATATGTTTCTTACATATATATTAGGAGTATTGGAAAACATTTGTCGTGAAGATTAAGCACAGGTCTAGATCTACTACAGAAATCTTACTTATTCTTCCCTATATCTACGAGGCATATTCTATTTTTTTAATAGATTAACATGTTGATAGGTATGCCTAAGAAGATTTCGAAATTGATAACATCAATACAAAAAACCCCCCAAATCCTCTTTTTATATTTGCGTAAGAATTGTCATGTTATTTAGGTTTTGTGGACTTTTGACCTTAATATTGGATTAAGGATGAAAGGGATGTGGTTGTTGTTTCTACTTTGTGTAATCCACCCTTATGAATATTTGATTGTAACCTAAAAGGGTTTAAACTTGGTTATTTCATGATTTGATTAGGTTTAGATTCTATTTTGAATCCAAAGTTATTCATACTTGAAATATGTCAAATGTAAACGTTTTTATGTGCATAACACCAAAAAGGGGTGAATTAGATAAAGTGGAAATTATAAACATACATGTATATATTATGTGTATGTAATACTCTATTTTTGATCCAGTATTGAAATCATTCCAATAAGCCAAGGATGCAGGTTGAAATTTGTATGTATGTATATTATCCATTCACTGCTATCTGTTATTTTGTTATTATGCCATCACGCCTAAATTGTAGCGGTAAAGATATGGAAAAACTAACTTGTATACCTTGATTTAGACAAATTGACAATTGCTATCTCGTTAGAACGTTCTCTCGTTCATATGAACATTTATGTTATTTATGCATTATAATTATTTTACTTATATAAACATAATCAACGTAATTAATGTTGTATTTACATAATAAATGCGAATAAGATAGAATTCAAATTTAAAATATCCCCATGTATATATATATATATATTTGATTGCTTGTGTGTGCGTATATAATGGCTTTACATATATAAAAAATGACACACATACACGAGGTTAGCTGCCAATTGTTGTATAAGTCTGCTCGAAACCGACCGACAAATCCAACAACCACAAGTATGTCCAACTAATATGAGAGGTCTGAGTGCCAAGGGCCAAACACTAGACACGAGGTTAAACCAACTTGTAGGAGAAGCCTGCCCGGAACCACCCGGCATATCCACCATCTACAGGTATACGGTTTAATGTGAGAGGTCTAGTGTGTGTGTGTGTGTGTAACTATATATGTAAGTCTATTGTGTGTGAAAATAGGCAAGTTTACTACACCTTTAGAAGGTCTTAAGTGGCTGACTCTCTTCCTATCTAATTTGGGTCTTAAGTAGTTAGGACTAGGATCCCTCCTAAGGTTTATTCCTTGGAGAGGAACCAAAGTCATAGGACTCACCCTTATTAGATTCGAAGTAAGTCTTTGAGTCCTCCTTCTCTAAAAGTTGTTAGATATAAGCGGTAACGGAGTAGGGTAGTTCACGGGGGATATCCACTTCCTTTAGAAGCTTGTAAGGTCTCAACTAGGGACATAATTGGTATATAAAGATGTATGACCATTGCATGCTCACCAACTGTCTAAGGGAAGTTTTAAGCGACATAGGTGTTCTACCGAAATATTAGTTAAGTAGTAAAGTTCACAATATTATTTCTCGTATTTCAATTGAGATTATAGACTTAAGAACGTTAACGTATTAGGACGGAGTCTTAAGTGGCTAGGAGTCCGCCTCAGGGTTATAAGAGATCATAAGAATCCACCTTTAATAGGGCCATAAGTGACTGAGAATGCCCACCTCATTGAGTCTTTACCCTAAAAACACTGATGAGTGATTGACTTGGATATCCACCTCGTTGGTTAGATACTTGGTGTTTGTGTGAATATTGTGCGTTGCATAGACATACCTTGACATATGTAACCTGCTAAAATATAGAATATGGACTTTAAGTTAATACCATATTTCAGTCACATAGAATTTTATGTTCTGACCCCTCTCCTTAACATATCCAACAGGTCAGTAGATGGGGTAAAGTTTATGGATGAAGTCATGATAGGAGTTGAAGACGAAGTCATTATGCTATTATTTGTAGTTATTACTGTACTTCTTATGGAAACATTTGAGAATGAATTATTTGATGTACCATTGAACAAATGTATTCTTGACTGTTGCATTGGAATTCTATGAATTTAAATAAGTGGTACATCTTATTTCAGTATTATATTTTCTCTTTCCACTGTGTGAGACTTCCATTCGAAGTGTACGTTTATATTATCCGTGCAAATGAAATTTATTACAGGAACCAACGACCCATTTAGAATGGCTCTAAGTTTCGATGGGCCTTTTCTGGGTCGAAATTTAGGCCCATTCCAGGCGGGTTGTTACATTTGGTATCAGAGCATAGGTTACCCGATTATAAGGGAATTATACGTATGAGAGTTGTATTTGTAATTTGAAAAAGGTTTTTCAAACTATATATATAATATTTACCCCAATAAACGTACACATTTATACTAGGCAACCTTATCGTTTTCTTCCCTTTTCAGCTTTAATACTATCTCAGGATTATCCACTAAGGGATTCTTTCTTTTCTTTTCAGATAGTAGAATGGCTGAAAATCCTTCTGAGCAGGGTAACCAGGCAAGGCCCCGCTACTTGCCAGAATGGTTCCAACAATATCTCCATACCGTGGAACAGGTCCCTGTTGCTAATCCTACCCCAGCGGCACCTGCAGTTCCTGTCGCTGAGGTAGTCTTTGACTTTTCTTGCTTCTGCAAGACTTTCACGAATCTTGGAGGGAAATCGTTCTCTGGAAAGGAAGGTTTTGATAATGCTCAATCTTGGATAACGAACTGCGAAAGAATTTTCGAAGCTACTGGCTGGCCCGATGAAGTGAGAAGAAGAATAGTGGCCTGACACTTGAAATTGGAGGCCCTCTAATGGTGGAATTTAATATCTGGAGAGAACGAGGGTCGGATTTTTACATGGGCCGAATTCGAAACACGTTTCGAAGCAAAGTTTCTGCATATGGCAGAAATAACTATCCAGTTAGAGAAATTCATTCACCTCAAGCAAGGAAGCATGAGCTTGCAAGAGTACGAGGCCAAGTGTACCGAATTATGTAAGTTTGGGAGAGGTTTGGTAGACACCCCATGAATAAAGCCTTGAGATTTTTTAAAGGGATGAACTCTCCATTATAGCCTAAGTAACATTTAAGGAAACTTTTGAAACTTTACTAGAGACAACTACCCTATGCATGGCTGATGACTCCAAGGAGGAGAAAAAAGGTGAAAAAGGAGAAGGAAGTTCCAACAAGAATAAGAATAAGAAAAAGGAATGGTGGAATAACAAGAAGAAGGGGAGCACGTTCAAAAATGAAGCAAATACTTGTACGAGGTGCAACCATAAGGGCCATGAGGCCAAGGATTGTAGGACCTCATTGGCAAAGAAGGAATTCAAAGGAAAGTGTTACAACTGCCATAAAGAAGGACACATGTCTAAGGACTGCCCAAAGCCCAAAGTTATAAAAAGTGGCCAGAATTATGCAATAGAGGCAGCATTGATTCAAAGTAGACCCCCAAAAAACCAAGGACAATCCGCACTTGAAGGTATAACTTCTGTTTTAGGAAATTCTATATAAACTTTGTTCGATTCTAGAGCAACCCATTCTTTTATCTCTAAGAGATTAGTTAGTCTGTTGAACCTTCCCATGTCTATCTCTAATAGTCCGATAGAGGTGGCCAACCCGATCACAGGATCTAAATATCTTGATCTGTTTTGCAAAGATCTAGTATTGGAGATCGACAACGTCGAGTTCTATTGCGAAGCGTATGCGTTGGACTTTATGGGGTATGACCTTATCCTAGGTATGGATTGGCTATCATTTTATGAGGTCGTCCTAGATTGCGATAAGAGAATTGTCCGTCTTAGGAGTCGAAGAGGACGTGGCCTAAATATTCCTTGCAATGTTAGGAACAAGGATAAATCCTTATTATATTCCTTATCTCCTAGTTCTGAAGGACCATCTTTGGTCCTTATAGTTTGTGAGTTCTTGGATGTTTTTGAGGAAGTCATGGGACTTCCACCCCACAGAAAAATCTCTTTTCGTATTGACCTAGAAAAGGATGCTAGACCCATAGAGCTACCCTTAAGGCACATGGCTCCTAAGGAAAGAATGGAGTTGGATAAGCAGATTTCAGAATTATTACAAAAAGGTTTCATTCGACGAAGTACCTCAGAATGGGTTGCACCTGTTGTATTTGCCACAAAAGCAGATAAATCTTTAAGACTTTGTGTGGATTATAGGGAACTTAATAAGTTGACCAAGAAGAATAGTACCCCTTACCTAGAATCGATGAGCTTTTTGACCACTTGGGAGGAGCCCGAGTATTTTCCCAACTAGACCTTGCTACTGGATTTCACCAGTTAAGAATTGCGGATGACGGTAAGGACAAAACTGCATTAGGACGTCAGATGGATTATTCCAATGGGAAGTTATCCCCTTCGGACTAATGAATGCACCCGCCTTCTTTGTTGACCTCATGAGTAGAGTGTTTAGGGGCATTCTAAATAGGACTGTGGTTATCTTCGTAAATGATATCCTTGTGTTTTCAAAAGATCATAATTAAAGAACATGAAAATCACTTGAGATAAGTTTTAGGGATATTAAGGAAGAACCAGTTGAAAGCAAAATTATCGAAGTGCCATTTCTAGAGGGAATAAGTAAGATTTTAGGATAGATTGTATCAAATGAAGGCTTGGCCATAGACCCTGTAAAGATCTAGGCAATCAAAGAATGGTGGACACCTCAAAATGCTACAGAAGTAAGAAGCTTCCTTGGATTTGCCGGATATTATAGGAAATTCATTAAAGACTTTGCAAAGATTGCTACTCCTCTAACCTAATTAATAAAGAATAATTTGGTGTTTTCTTATAGTAATAAATGCGACATATCCTTTAAGAAATTAAAGGAAGTATTAACTAGCGCGCCAGTCCTAATTAAACCCGACGGTTCGAAATTGTTTACAGTTTACACCGATGCATGTGGGACCGGTTTATGAGCGATTCTTATGCAAGAAGGAAGAGTGGTTGCTTACGCTAATAGATAATTCAAGGATCCGGAGAAGAGATACCCATTTAATGACCTTGAATTGGCCGCATTAGTGTTAGCCCTTAAAATGTGGAGGCATTATCTTTTAGAGGAGAAATTTGAACTCTTTACTGATCATAAATCCATAAAGTATTTATTATCACAGCGTGACCTAAACCTGAGACAACAACAATGGATGGAATATATTGCCTCATTTGATTTCATGATTCAGTATACCCCGAGAAAGGGGAATGTTGTGGAGGATGCTTTAAGTAGGAAACGTGCGACTTTAAATGCGATGACAGAATGGAAGCAATTAGAGTTTCTCTCTAATTTTAATTTACAACCTTCGCCAACCACTTCTAATGGTTTTCTTGGAGCCATAATTATTAGACCTACTCTTAGGGATAAAATTCGAAGTGCACAAGACCTTGACGAAGAGTTAAGAAGCATAAAGGAGAAAGTGGGAAATAAGGAGACCTTTCCCCATTTGGTTAGATATTTGATCGGCGATGATGGAAGTTTACTTTGGGATGAACGACTTTATGTCCCTAAGGATGAAGGGTTGAGAAATGAAATTTTAGAGAAGTGCCATAGGTCAAAAATGACCATACATCCCATGAAGATAAAATGTATAAAGATATGAAGAGGAATCTCCATTGCGAAGGAATGAAGAGAGATGTAGCCGAATTCCTGGACAAATGCTTGACGCGCCAAAAAGTAAAGGCGGAGCAAGGGAAACCCAGAGGATTATTACTACCTTTAGAGATCCCCATGTGGAAGTGTGAACATATTTCCATGGACTTTGTAGATGGACTTCCTAGAAACCAAAAGGGTAATGAGGCCATTTGGGTTGTGGTAGACCATTTAACCAAAAGCCCTCATTTATACCAGTCAAGAAGACAAGGACTGCAACATCGTTAGCCCAACTATATGTCAAAGAAATAATCAGATTACATGGTATCCCATCGAGTATTGTGAGTGATAGGGACCCCTTGTTCACAAACGAAATTTTGAGAAGCCTACAAGCAGCACTGGGAATAACCCTTAATCTAAGTACAGCCTATCATCCGTAGACCGACGGACAGACAGAAAGAGTAAACAAAATCTTGGAATACTTGCTTAGAGCTTGTATCATTGACTTTGGAGGAGTTTGGGAGCAACACCTACCACTCGTGGAGTTCACGTATAACAATAGTTTTCAAACGACGATCGATATGGCCCCTTTTGAAGTGCTTTACGGGAGGTCATGCAAATCGCCAACTTGTTGGTGGGAAACTACCGATATGGTTCTACTCGGACCAGACTTTGTCCGTAATTCCACAGTGAAGATATCCTTGATTAGGTAGAGAACGAAGGCAGCCCAAGACCATCAGAAATCATATGCCGATAAGAGAAGGGGGAACTTGAGTTTAATGTTGGGAATTTGGTATTCGTAAAAGTATCCCCTCTTAAGAAGACTGTTCGGTTTGGCAAGACTAAGAAGTTGGATCCAAGATTTATTGAGCCTTTTCGCGTCATCGAGAAAATAGGATCTTGGGCCTATCGAGTGGATCTCCTAGAGCGTCTATCGAGAATCCATAATGTTTTTCATGTATCTCATCTAAGGAAATTCCTTTATGATTCTGCTATCAGACTCGAGCTTGATGAAATTGGGTACATAGAAAAACTCGAGTTGGAGTCAACGGTGCCTCGTGCCACTCCAAGGATTGTAGAGGACGGAATCAAGAGACTCTGCAACAAACCTATTCGCATTGTCTAAGTATGATGAGGAAATGATTATGAGGAAAGCACATGGAGACCGAAGACAAAATGAGACAGACTCACCCAAAGCTTTTCTCGGGTAATTTTTCCTCAAAATAACGTTTGTGGATGCATCGTGATTGCTAGATTGGATGTTAGGAAATTGATGCAACACAATTTCACAAGCGCCCTCATATAAAAATATATGCATAATTAGGTTGTTTGCATACATATTGCATCACTTATTACACCTACACGATAGGATTAAGCTCACTTTGGGGGGTCTGCAGTTCATAATCACTGCGAGTCATGGATGCTTGTGGATGAATTAAAATAACATAGATGTACAACATAGATGTGTTCGAGCGAGTTGTGTTCTTCGCTCCTTCAAACAGATTTGGGGATGAAATCTATTTTAAGGAGAGAGAATGTAACACCCCGTAAAATACATAAATAAAAATAAAAATAAACAATTTAATAATAAGGCCGGATAATGAGATTTTGCAGCTTTAAGAATTTGGCTACGAAAATCTTTTATTTGATTTCATGGTGAAATTTTGAATCGTTTTCATATATAATATGCTAAAAACGGTCAATGTATAAAGAAGTTACAAGCAAATGTATTTGGATAGTAAAATGCAGAATATATATATATATAATTATTTGTGTAATATATATATATATATATATGTCTAAAATATATTTAAATAAAAGAGGGAGAATTTGAAATTCAAACAAAGGATAAGATTATTGGGACAGAGAATATTTTATATAAGGAATAAGAATAAGAAATAAAGCAACATATTAATTAAAATAAACACCTCAACGCAACAACGTTCATTGGGCGTTTCAGCGACTAGGAGGTCGACCACCCCCTAGGAAGGGTGTCAACTGCCTAGCGGATGAACAACCCAATGAATCTATGTTGGATAGGGTTTTCTAAGGCAATATATATAAATAAAAGACCTGGATTAAATCTGAGTAGTATAACGACCTACGCTCACACGAGCAACTGTATATAGGACCTCATATCACGCAATAGAACCTTAGCAACTTTCTTATCTCTACCTCCATGTTGCTCTTCTTCCATTGCTAAATTCCAGAAAAGGCTAGCAATTTCTTCTATTCCTCTACCCTTTACTCTTCTCTAATCTAAATTCATATAGGTTTTTAGTATGAACTCTAGAATTTAATATATATATATATATATATATATATATAAGATTCTAAAATATGTTTCTTACAAATATATTAGGAGGATTGGAGCATGTTTGTCGCAGATTAAGCACAGATCTAGATCTACTACAGAAATTCTACAAATTCTTCCCTAGATCTGTGATTGGAATATCGTGTTCTTAGGCATATTCTATTTTTTTAATAGATTAATATGTTGATAGCTATGCCGAAGAGGATTTGGAAATTGATAACATCAATACAAAACCCCCTAAATCCTCTATTTTATATTTGCATAAGAATTGTCATGTTATTTGGGTTTTGTGGACTTTTGATCTTAATATTGGATTAAGGATGAAAGTGGTGTGGTTGTTGTTTCTACTTTGTGTAATCCACCCTTATGAACATTCGATTGTAACCTAAAAGGGTTTAAATTTGGTCATTTCATGATTTGATTAGGTTTGGATTCTATTTTGAATCCAAAAGCATTCATACTTGAAATATGTTAAATGTAAACATTTTTATGTGCATAACACCAAAAAGGAGTGAATTAGATAAAGTGAAAATTATAAACATACATGTATATATTATATGTGTATGTAATACTCTATTCTTGGTCCAATATTGAAATCATTCCAACAAGCCTAGGATGCAAGTTGAAATTTGTATGTATGTATATTTTCCATTCACTGCTATCTGTTATTTTGTTATTATGCCATCATGTCTAAATTGTAGCGGTAAAGATATGGAAAAACTAACTTGTATACCTTGATTTAGACAAATTGACAATTGATATCTCGTTGGAACGTTCTCTCGTTCATATGAACATTTACGTTATTTATGCGTTATAATTATTTTACTTATATAAACGTAATCAACGTAATTAACGTTATATTTATGTAATAAATGCGAATCTTATAGAATTCGAATTTGAAATGTCCTCATGTACATATATATATATATATATATATATATATATATATATATATATATATATATATTTGATTGCTTGTGTGTGCGTATATAATGGCTTTACATGTATAAATAATGACATACAAACATGAGGTTAGTTGCCATTTGTGGTATAAGTCTGCCCGGAACCGACCGACAAATCCAACAACCACAAGTAGGCCCAACTAATATGAGAGGTCTAAGTGCCAAGGGCCATTCAAACTTAGTACACTAGACACGAGGTTAAACCAACTTGTAGTAGAAGCCTGCCCGGAACCGCCCGACATATCTAGCATCTACAGGTATATGGTTTAATGTGAGAGATCTAGTGTGCATATAAATATATAACTATATATATATAAGTCCATTGTGTGTGAAAATAAGCAGGTTTGCTACACCTTAAAAAGGACTTAAGCGGTTGACTCTCTTCCTATCTAATTTGGGTCTTAAGTAGTTATAACTAGGATCCCTCCGAAGGTTTATTCCTTGGAGAGGAACCAAAGTCATGTGACTCACCCTTATTAGATTCGAAGTAAGTCTTTAGGTCCTCCTTCTCTAAAAGTGGTTAGGCATAAGCGGTAACAGAGTAGAGTAGTTCACGAGGGATGTCTACTTCCTTTAAAAGCTTGTAAGGGCTCAACTAGGGACAAAATTGGTATATAAAGATATGTGGCCATTGCATGCTCACCAACTGTTTAAGGGAAGCCTTAAGCGACATAGGTGTTCCACCATAATATCAGTTAAGTAATAACGTTCGCAATACTACTTCTCATACTACAATTTAGATTATATACTTAAGAACGTTAACGTATTAGGACGGGGTCTTAAGGGGCTAGGGGTCTGCCTCAGGGTTATAAGAGATCATAAGAATCCACCTTTAATAGGGCCATAAGTGATCGAGAATGCCCACCTCGTTGTGTCTTTGCCTAAAAACACCGATGAACGATTGACTTGAATATTCACCTCATTGGTTAGATACTTGGTGTTTGTGTGAATATTGTGTGTTGCATAGACATATCTTGATATATGTATCCTGCTAAAAATATAGGGTATGGACTTTAAGTTAACACCATATTTCAGTCACACAGAACTTAATGTTCTGACCCCTCTCCTTAACATATCCAACATGTCAGTAGATGGGGGTAAAATATGGATGAAGTCATGAAAGGAGCTGAAGACGAAGAAGAAGTCATTATGCTATTATTAGTAGTTATTACTGTACTTCTTATGGAAACATCTGAGAATGAATTATTTGATGTACCCATTGAACAAATGTAATCTTGACTATTGTATTGGAATTCTGTGATATTTAAATAAGTGGTACATCTTATTTCAGTATTATATTTTGTCTTTCCTCTATGTGAGACTTCCATTCGAAGTGTAAGTTTATATTATCTGTGCAAATAAAATTCCTTAAAGGAACCAATGACCCATTTAGAATGGCTCTAAGTTTCGATGGGCCTTTTCTAGGTCGAAATTTAGGTCCATTCCTGGCAGGTTGTTATAGTTTGCTTGATTCTAATATGGTTGATGTGGCTGAGCCTGAGCCTGTTGGTTTTGGTTAAGTAAAACCTGGGCCTGTTGGGCGGTTGGACGCGTGGGCCCTACTTCAGAGCAGTGGCAATTGGGTTTTGTCGAGGAGAGGGTCGGTTACTAGGACCTGGTTCATCATTAAAAACTAACCAGAAACGGTATCGTTGATGCGTTCCCTCACTGAAAGTTACAATAGT